>JAVIWC010001949.1:0-31304 GCA_031894815.1 Creontiades dilutus
TAATGATGAACTGCTGAGTCTTACTCAGCAGAAACCAATCTCTCTTGAGATAAAAAAGAGAAAATGGAGCTGTGGAGAAGTCAGCCTTGGACTGGAACCCACAAGGATTTCGACGACGAGGACGACCAAGAGCAACTTGGAGGCGGTCTGTAGAAGCAGAGGCCAGCCGAATGGGAATGTCCTGGAGGGAGATGAAGTGCCTGGCTGGAAATCGGTCGGAATGGAAAACGTTCATTAAGGCCCAATGCTCAGCCCAGGAGTAAAGGGAAATGAACTAAACTAAAAATAACAAAGTTAAACTAAACTAAAAACAGTAAGTTGCTTATGTCATGTGACGTATTCCGCATGTTTGGAAGAAAACCGAGCAAAACCACTAAGAATGGAACTAAATGTTTTCAACGCCACCTCTGCACGTCTTTGAAGTGTTTAATGTTTTAAACGATATTTCTAAAGGAATCTAATTGTAATTGCAATTAATCCTAATTAGAGTGAGCGGGAAAGTTCGCTACCATCAAAGATGTGAAATATTCAGTTTTCTGTGAATAAGAAATGCGGCAATATGGTAGGACGTGTATTGGTCACTCAATCGTTTTTGACATAATACAATTTTACGTATGATTTTGAATAGGCCATCTAGATATCCCTCAGCTTTACTCTGTAAGGAATCGGATTTATTGAAAATAAGGGATATTCTTCTGAAGGAATCATGTTTACATGCATTTAAAACTGGTATTGACGACGGTAATTTATCCCAGTTGGATGACACGAGAACCGCAAATAGGTCCCGCATTAGACTTCTGAAAATTAATCTGGAAATTTACAGAAGAAGTGAATATTCACACAAATTTAAGATATTCAAAAGGTATGCGCTCCGCACTTGTGGATAGCGATCGGATTACCCTGTGTATTCTTTTTTATCGACGAACGTAATTGACAATGATGGATTTCAAAATTTTTGATATTCAGGATAGCGATCGGATGAACATGAATGCAGTCGGGGAGAACGGAAGCATCATTTTTCTGTTTTTATTCATCTCGATTCTTTGAAGACTCATCTATCAGTAACGAACGTGAAGACAATGATGCTATTTCAAAATTTTTCGATATTCAGATTTTTGAAATTTTTACACGTGCCTTCGATTTCACCCAGATCGAACTAGACCCCAAATGTTGAGTGGGAGGCGGGGGAGAACGGAAGCATCATTTTTGCCTGTTTTTATTTCATCTCGTTACATTCGAGTTGCTCTATTCGCGGATTTTGCTTCCATACTAAAGTAGCGGAAGCATTGTTTTCACTTTCGGAATGTGAAAAATTTTTTGTCTCCAAAATCAAAAATTCCACTCGCATTTTGCGTTTTAGACCTTTCTGAACGATTTTGATTCCGTGTCTGTCTGTGTGTCTGTGTGTCCGTGTGTCTGTCTGTGTGGCTGTCTGTCTGTCAGCAAATCCTTGTTACGGGCAAAACTACACGAAGTTATTGTCCGATTTTGATGAAATTTTCAGGGATTGTGCGGGTTGGGGTGTAGATGGTCCCCTATAGGTTTCATGACCCCCGGATCAATATTAGCCTCTGCGCATGCGCAAACGTGAAATCCTTGTTACGCGCATAACTCCGGGAGTTCTTGACTAATTTCGATGAAATTTTCAGGGATTGTTTGGTTTGATGTGTGGATGGTCCCCTATGAGTTTCATGACCCCCGGATGAATAGTAGCCTCTGCGCATGCGTGAACGTTAAATCCTTGTTACGCGCATAACTCCGAGAGTTCTTGACCAATTTTGATGAAATTTTCAGGGATTGTTCGGGTTGGGGTGTAGATGGTCCCCTATAGGTTTCATGACCCCCGGATTAATAGTAGTCTCTGCGCATGCGCAAACGTGAAATCCTTGTTACGGGTATAACTCCGGAGGTTCTTGACCAATTTCGATGAAATTTTCAGGGATTGTTCGGGTTGGGGTGTAGATGGTCCCCTATAGGTTTCATGACCCCCGGATCAATGGTAGCCTCTGCGCATGCGCGAACGTGAAATCTTTGTTACGCGCATAATTCTGGGAGTTCTCGACCAATTTCGATGACATTTTCAGGGATTGTTCGGTTTGATGTGCAGATGGTCCCCTATGAGTTTCATGACCCCCGGATCAATAACAGCCTCTGCGCATGCGCAAACGAAATCCTTGTTACGCGCATAACTCCGGGAGTTCTTGACCAATTTTGATGAAATTCTCAGGGATTGTTCGGTTTGTTGTGTAGATGGTCAGCTATGAGTTTCATGACCCCCGGATCAATAGTAGCCTCTGCTCATGCGCAAACGTGAAATCCTTGCCACAAGCATAACACCGGGAGTTTTTGACCGATTTCGATGAAATTTTCAGGGATTGTTCGGACTTATTAGGTATATTTTACAGTTTGTTCAATAGTTGAACATGCCTACCTTTATTTTCTCAAGTTATGCTCCTGCATAACAATAAATTTACCCTAATTCAACATTTACTTCGCCTAATTGAACGAAGTTCTTTAGTCAATAATAATTTTCAATGATCTATACAGTCATGTTATGGATACGAGGAAGCTATGTGCCACACCCACTTTTTTTAAATGCTAAACCAAAATCTTAAGTGAACAAAAAACGTCTGCCAAGTGGGTGTGGCACATAGGTAGCTTCCTCGTATCCAAAACATGACTTTATAGATCATTGAAAATTATTATTGACTAAAGAACTTCGTTCAATTAGGTGAAGTAAATTTTGAAGTAGGGTAAATTTATTGTTATGCAGGAGCATAACTTGAGAAAATAAAGGTAGGCATGTTCAACTATTGAACAAACTATAAAATATACCTAATAAGTCCGAACAATCCCTGATAATTTCATCGAAATTGGTCGAGAACTCCCGGAGTTATGCACGTAACAAGGATTTCACGTTTGCGCATGCGCAGAGGCTACTATTGATCCGGGGGTCATGAAACTCATAGGGGACCATCTACACATCAAATAAAACAATCCCTGAAAATTTCATCGAAATTGGTCGAGAACTCCCAGAATTATGCGTGTAACAATGATTTCACGTTTGCGCATGCGTAGAGACTATTATTGATCCGGGGGTCATGAAACTCATAGGGGACCATGTACACATCAAACCGAGTAATCCCTGAAAATTTCATCAAAATCGGACTTTAACTTCGTGTAGTTTTGCCCGTAACAAGGATTTGCTGACAGACAGACACGGAACCAAAATGGTTCAGAAAGGTCTAAAATGCAAAATGCGAGTGGAATTTTTGATTTTGGAGACAGAAAAATTTTCAATTTCCGAAAGTGAAAAAAATGCTTCCGCTACCTTGGTAGACTAGGAAGCAAAAAGCAATCCTATCTACTTAAACAGAACCGAAAATAATCTTTGTGTTGATTTTTTGAACTTTTGAGAGGTAAGGTAACAGTAACAGTAGCTATAGCCTCCTACTGCTGACTTCCTACTTTTTCTTTCCCTGTTTTCCATCTAGTATTAAAGCCACTATTCCTTTACATTCCAGATTCCATTAAAAGTGAGAAATGGACCCAAAGATTTGTTGGTGAGTTCTTTGACTAGTAAGAAAATCGACCAAAGAAAAATATTAAAACCAATTTTTTTAAGCTAGTGAGAAAACATTTGCCGATATTTCGATATTCGATATTTCGATCGGAATTGAAGTATCGATACTCGTTTATTTTTGAAGGGCCCAGTATCGATACTCAACGGTAAAATACCCATACCTACGCGCCCGTCACCGAACGTGATCTGACGTTCCTAGGGTGTTCCGATATTGTCGATATCAATAAATATCGATATTTTCTATATTATATCGATATAAGGATTTCGATATTATCGTCATATCGAAAGATTTAGGTGAATATCGGATTTCGATATTGCATTATTTTGAGTTAGCTATTTTAATATAAATTCGGGTTTTCAATCGCAAATGGCAATGATATTAGTTTGATCCAAATACATTTTTTTAAATAAAGAAACTAGAATTTCATTCTGCCCATGTATGCATGTACGTTTTGCTAAATATTATCTTTGGGTGAAAAGGTTTGTTTTTCAGTTATGCCTATTCCAACAGCACATTTGCAATATAAAGTTTTAAAAAATGTACCAGAATTATTTCTGTTTTCGTACTGGAAATTCACTGTGTGATTGTTTTGGATAACTTATATTAGCTAAACTAAAAAAAAATGTTTTCAACCAAATTTTACAGTAAGGAATGAAAATTGCTTCCAATTTATATCAATTTACCCAATTTTCTACGTTATAATTCATTATAAAATCAGTTTAAGATTGTAGTAATATAATCACGTGAATACAAAGAGTTTTGTCATATAATTGTGAGCAATCATAAAAATTGCGTAATATCATTCGATATTGCTGATATCGATATTTTGTTGCGATATTATCGATGAGTCGATGTTGATGGTTAATATCGTTATCGATATCGAATATCGGAAGACCCTCGATATCGGAACAACCCTAGACGTTCCCGCTACCGCGAGTGTGAATCGAAAACAGGAACGGCACCGAGGCGACCGCCTGTGGGTCCCTCCGCCTACCTGCTCGTATCGGAGAGCGGCATGTCTCGACCTGTCTTCTCAGGTCCTTGTTCGGGCGGGCGGTCTCGACCAGTCTTCGTTCCGCGTTCGGGCGTGGCGGTCTCCGGCAGTCTACTCCGTTCCGTGTTTCGCGCGAAAAGTGTTTCATCATCCATCTATTCGGAACTCGAATCTTCATGGATTGGTTCAGCGGAATGCGGGAACACGCAAATACATCGGTAAGTACCAAGTTTTTCCTACAAAATCTCTAATAACAAGTCATATAGGTCGAGATTAGGTAGGTGCCGCATGTTTAGGAAGTCCCATGCAATGATTCCCTTTCAGGCTTTTCTCAGACCAAAATCGTGGAAAAAAACCAAAAGTTTTTCTTTAGTCTGCTAGTGCGCCTTTTTTCTCTCGAACCATGTACGTTCTTCAAGTTTTACCTATAATGCACGTATAAATTCGCTAGTGTGGTTGTAGCTTACACTACATTTCAGTTTAACGATTATCCGTAGTTGAACACGGAACATATTGCGTAGTTGAACATATTTGCCAACTAGACTATTCCTACAATGTGCAAACATGCTACCTACGAGTTTAACGATTATCCTTAGTCGAACGCTTCGAAACAGCCAACACATCGAAAATAGTTCCCTGATCATACGTATATTTGCCAACTAGAGCCTCAATGAGCAAACACGTTCTTAAATATTTATTATGCACGTATAAATTCACTAGCGTGATTGTTGCTTGCACTTAGGGACGTTCCGATACCGCTTTCGGTACGATATTTGGTATCGATATCGATACAGTATCGAAAGAAATGTATCGATATGGGTAGTATCGAATGACAAAGTAAATTTAATTGACTCGGAACCTCGAAAGCAAACAATTCCAGACAAAACTAGACTTTGTGATCACACAAGAGTATAACAATACAAAAGGAAATAATATAATAATAAAATGATACATATAATATATGCAGGAAAATAATATACAGGTAGGTAATACAAAAATAAAAAACGTAATAGTATAAGTAGGTAATATAAAAAGGGGTCTGAATAAAAGATTAATCCTACCTATTGCTTCCGAGTCTACTAAAGTAGCGGGAGCATTGTTTTCACTTTCGGAATGTGAACATTTTTTTGTCTCCAAAATCAAAAATTCCACTCGCGTTTTGCGTTTTAGACCTTTCTGAACAATTTAGGTTCCGTGTCTGTCTGTGTGTCTGTCTGCGTGTCTGTCTGTCTGTCAGCAAATCCTTGTTACGGACAAAACTACACGAAGTTATAATCCGATTTTGATGAAATTTTCAGGGATTGTGCTGGTTGGGGTGTAGATGGTCCCCTACGAGTTTCATGACCCAGCTCAACACTGTGTCTCCATACAAAGTCCAAAAGAAGTTGAATGACGACTCAATAATCTATTTTACTGGAGCGTGGAACGCAATTCTGGTTAGTCCACCAGTTCAGTGGCGAGTATGGGAGACAATATCCAACCCCCTCGTGACAAGGGATGGGACATCGAGACAAAACATCGATATTGATATCGATGTCGATGTTTGAGTGTTGGCATCGATATGTCGTCCAATATCGAGTGAAAACATCGATATTATCGATATTTTCGATATCGGTGTCCTTATCAGTTAACAGCATCCTTATCACACGGTTTTTATGAGGAAAATTGATGCAAAATCAACAGTTTTATTTTGTGACAAATGATATCTCATTTTAAAGGTATTTCAACGCTGAAAAAGATGGTAAAAAGTTCCAGTCATGTAGCATGACGAAATGAGCAAATTTTCAAACTAGTTTTGCATGAGGAAAAATTACGCAAAAAACAATTTTATTTTCTGACTTGTGATACCTCATTTTAATCTTGATGAAAAGCAATTTCGTTTTGCAATGAGTTGCATGAGGAAGGCAAAAACAAATTTTCTGATTTTTGATATCATAATTTTTTTTCAATTTTGCCCATCTACCTTGTTTTATAATCTTCAAACTGCTCTAGTTAGAACGGATTGAGATATCTCCAATCCGATTTCACCATCGTGTGATAGTTCACAAAACCTATATAAAAGAGAGTCACCTACTTGGGGGTTTTCGGGTAATTTTCCCCCATTTGAAATGCCCCAAATCTCCCCTTCGAGTGAGGCGATTGTGCCCATCTTCAAACTTAGCCTTCTGAAAGGTTAGATAGATTTTTTGTGCAAATTTGAGCTTTCTCTCTCAATTCTATCGAGAGTTATCGTCTGGAATGAGTTTTGGCATCTTTTGATAGTGGATTTGGAATGCTTTGAGACGGATTTTGGTGAGAAAATGTTTTGAAAATATTTTTGAGCGAGAACAATAGTTTTTTTTTTCTTCGAAAATTCTGTAATACTCTACACAAATACGAGTAATACTCTACTAATACGAATATTCTGTAAAAATGTAATACTACAGCAGTTGAAAGAATTTTTAATATTCATTTCTTTTTTTTTTTTTCACGTTAGGTAGTGAGCACACCAAATGGAATTTTCTCAGTGAGTGAAGAGTAAACCAAACCGATGTTATCGGAGCCAAAACATCGGTATATCGATATTATCGAATGTGTGGCATCGATGGCAAAACATCGTAATATCGAGTCGATGTCCCATCCCTACTCGTGACGCCTCCTGGGTTACGCTAATGGCTATAATCCGCTCTATTCCTCTGTCCCCAGTTGATATGGCCCGCATATCACGAATTGCGTCGAAAACTTTGGATGTAGGTGGTTGATTTTATTTCTATTCTCTTAGGAATTAGTTCTGCGAATTGAATAAGACCATTCGCGTTTACGACGATCATCCGCTCGCTCACCATTCAAAAACCCTCACCTGCGAGTAATGAAAATCTGCCGTTTACGGTCAGGTAGATGGTCGAGTTGGAGAGCCGGGTTGGAGAGCCGGGTTGCACGGCCCGTTCAACGGTAGGTCTGAGTTAGGCCGCGTGGCTGGTGGCCGCTCAAGTATTTTCATCTTGAATGAAATTACAGGGTATAGAGCTGCTATTCGCCGGATTCAGATTACGTTCTCGTTTTCTGTCTTATTGCTCCATATTGTTAACTGTTGGTATGAAATTATTGTTATTCAGTCTGTATATTTATGTTCTTTTTTCTGTATTTGGGCTCATCCCGTATTAATAAATAAATAAATGCAGTACAGATTAAATTCACAATTGAAAATGGAGAGATTTAATGAAATCCCTATGAAGAGATACAGGTTATTTTAATCAAGACCAATTGTCTATCCTATAAGCTCCCGATCATCCCATCATCCAAACAAGCACAATACTTTTGATGGCACCTGATGAAATGGAATGAAAAATGTGTTTATTCCATTTAAAAGAACATGGTAATTTCCATTCAAGTACATTGTCGGACTCCGCACTTTTTGGAACACAGTTCCATACCGTACCTATGCCTAAGCGTGTTAACAATTACCGATGCACTTGGTCCGAATTACAAACTATTGAACTCAACTGGTATATACTGCCTTTTACAATTCAACTGCTCACATTTTAGCAATCTAAACCTAAACATAAATACTGGTACACAATTTTCCGCATTCTTCATGTCCCTTTGAAATTAGGAAGCTGAAAACACTTTTTTTATCTTTCGAACGAGTAAAATTAGATGGGTCAATGAGATTATTGGGCAAATATCTGAGAAGGATTGGCAAAATAAAATACAAATTGCGAGAGGTACATATCAGTCTACTGGGCGGTACTGGGAGAACGGCTGACTAGTCGTGCGAAACACGTAAGGAGACACAACTCGATTGTAGCTGAAGTCGCAAGAATGTTTGTAAAAATACATGAGTGACGACTTGATATATAGCTGACAAGACAAGGGATGTCACTATCGCTATTGGCAAAGGCAATAAATTTAGTCTTTGACAGATTAATGTCTGGATGGTGATTATGTTTGGATGGTGGAGACGCCGCTTATCAAATTTACTATCCTTAGACCTCCAGGTCTGCTCTTAAACAACGACATCAGTGACAACTTGAACATCTAGGATTTTAGCAGACACAGCGGGCTTGACGGCAATGAAATCCGGCTTCTTGCGCTGGTCACTTGACATGTGATGTAGTCTCCATCCCTTGATGACAATACACCTGATATCTGCTCCCCGACGTACGAACGCATGCAGCGACCTCCTGACTGAGGAAGACCGTTGACAAGCCCCACGTGACTCGGCGGTCTTGAAGAAGCACGTTGAGCCGACTCGGGGAGGCGGGAAGGTTGGGGGCGGCGTGCCGGAAGGTCTCTGGTGGGGATGACGGCCTCGACGCCGCCCCCAGACCCTTCAGTCGGCAGCCCTCAGTCATGCTGAACCTGTACAAGTCGCAGCTGGGGCGCTCCCGCCAGGAGTACACGGGCCACGACAGGTTCTCCCAACATCATCCCGACCGGCGGAAGAAGCGGCCGGTCCTTTACCAACGCTCCGCCTCCGCCTCCGAGCTCCAGCCTCTCGCCAAGCTCTTTTCCTGCGTCACCAACTCCAAGTCGACGCCAAACAACGACAATGACAAGTGAGCCATCACCGAAAGGAAATGAATGACGTAGTTCCCTCCAACAGAGTTAACACGGATAAACGCAAAAATAATAGCACATTATGAATACCTATCAATGTTTAGGAAGGATACAACAAACAATCGTTTTTGACAAGTTTTTCATCCCATTTTCCCAGGGATTTCCAATAGAGTTTCAAATATTACAAGCAACATTGAAAAATATATATACTTCCGAAAATAAGCCTTTCTAATCGTATTTCATCATTTTTTATTCCCCCCTCCCCTCTTTTCAAACCTTGTCATTAAGCGTTTAAAGGTACGTCAAAACTTGCAATGTCCAAATTATGAATACCTTGAATACACTGATAAACGCAAAAATAATAGCAAATTATGAATGCCTGTCAATGTTCAGGAATGATAAAACAATCGGTTTTGACAACTTCTCCATTCCATTTCCCCAGGGATTTCCAATAGTGTTTTAAATATTCCAAGCAACATTTAAAAAAAATCATTTCCAATAAAAACCCTTTGTAATCGTATCTCAACATTTTGTGTTTGAGCCTTGCCATCAAGCGTTTAAAGGCACGTTGATTCAGAGCCTGCAATGTCCATCCACCATGTAGGCCTTACAAAACCTACGAATAAAGGAGAATAAAGTATAAAGACGAATACCTGTACGATTTCTCCGTAACCTTATCTTTCTACAGTCAACAAAAACACGATTTTTGCCCTTTTTTTTTCAAAAACCGAACATGGATTTTCACAAACTTTGAATATGACAGAAACGTGTAGAGCGATGTATTTTGCGTCGATTGGACTCCCTGAGATTGAAAACACCAAAAGACAAAAACCAAAAGGAAAATAATGACCCAGTCCCGGTTATCGTGGAATAACTTCCGTAATAATTCCGGTAACAGGGTTAACATGGATAAACAGATAAATAATAACAAATTAGGATAATATAAACCTTTGGCACAAATCAATTTTAATATTTTTGGCATCTCAATTTAAACTTTCGGCGGCTCAATTTCAACTTCTGGCATACCACTTCGAGCTTTTGGCATATCAATTTATACTTTTCACTAACCCAACTAATCCAACATTCCACCCCATATAATGATCAATAAATATTTTTTCTCTCTTTAAAAAAATACAAAAACAAATTATAAATACCTACCAAAGTAATAGAACGCTCCATCATACATACGTTTTTCGAGAATTGTTTTAATCTGGTTCCTAAGGATTTCCTAAAGCATTTTAGATATTTCGACCAAAAGTTTACTTTTTGTTTATTTCCAAAATATGCAAAAGGGAAACCTTCAATGTTCGTCCGCTGTAAGCCACAAAGGCCAAATTATAGACTTTCAAGACCATTATGAAGAATTTCAAAGTGACACAGGCCATAATTGAAGAATTTCAGGGATTTAGCTATCGCCATAGATGCTCCCCAGTACTTTATTGACATTGAATGCAAACTTTGAACAAACTTTTATGAAGAAAAACAAACGTAGATTTTCTCTTGGAATCAAATTTTATATGTTGATTCTTTAGAACTTCATACACATTTATATATATTTGTTCTTAAAAAAAAGGTTTAAAACTAGGTATCGTCCCAGGATGTTCCGCAATGGATTTCTGCAAATGTAGAATCATTACAATTGTTCACCTATCGTTGTCCGTGTTAACTCAATTTCACACCACCTGCTTGTACTCATTAGAAAACGCACAGCCGCTTTTACGACCCCAAATCACCGAATGAGGGATCACCGTATATCAGAAACAGACCACGTCATTACTGGATTTTCCATCAACCGTCACTTCACGCAAAGACGACAAGAAAAGCTACCAAAAGCGGAAAGCAATAACACAAAAATGATAGGTATTGACAAAAATCATTATCAGAAGAATGAAGTGAATACATAGTAAATGAGCCAACACAGCTACAAGAGAGCGTTTGAAGTCTGATGAAAACCTGCAATTGATGTTTTTTAGAAAGAACGAGCACCTTGTTGAGAAGTTTATTTCAGAAAAATGTAATAAATTCTTAGAACGTCTACTAGTTGAAATAGGGATGCAACAACGTAGTACATAAAACGAAATGAAATATTGAGATATACCATGTTTGAATAATCCTGCTAAAGTACATTATTAAAGGTGTTCCTTTGAAAGAGCCACTCGAAAATATCGATACGCCACTGATATTTAAAATGTATCGATATGGATATCGAATATCGCCCAGTTCCGCAAATACTAATAATTGTGGAAGGTTTAATTCAGTTTGCGAAAAGTTCAATTCTAATTGCGAAAGGTTTAATTCTAATAGCTAAAGGGTTCATTCTAATACCGAAAAGTTTAATTCTGTTTGCTAAAGGTTAATTCAGTTTGCTAATGCTATATTAAAACCTCTTAAAATTTTAAACATGTTGAAATTGTTTCTTATTCTTTTAACTATCGTCTAAATCAAGGTTTAAATTTTGACTGACGTTTCTTGGACGTTCTATGCTTACTGATAACAGTGTAACCATTAGGGTTTGCAATCGCGAACATATTTTTCGATCCCGGGACTGACCCCGGGATTGGAAAATTTGATGGAAAATAACACTAAGTTCAAAAAAGCTCAATAATTTATTTAAAAATAAAAGAATCTTGATCAAAATTTATGTAGGACGTATAAAATAATAACGGTGGATATCATCAATGAATCGTCTTCATTATGAAAACGCTGCAAATTCTTTCACTGGGGTTTATTATTCAATTGGCTTGCGTTCATGATTTGAATTTACACTAAGCTTTGGAGTGTGCCTGTTCCAAAGGTGATAGAGCGATTATTGAATTTCAGGAGATATGCATGGAGCACGTAAATCTGTTGTCAACCAAAATACCTATTTGTATTGATCAGTTGATCATATTTGTGTGCCTCCTGAAATTCAATAATCGCTCAATCACCTGTGAAACACGCACAATCCAAAGCTTAGTAGAAATTCAAATCATGAACGCTAGCCTATTGAATAATAAACCCCAGTGAAAGAATTTCCAGCGTTTTTTTCAAGAGCGATTACTATGGAAAAATATTCTATTTGAAAATTTTGAATTTCGTAAGACGGAGCATGCATATCAGAATGCTTCAACCCGTGTATCGGCTATAAACCCTTTAAGGAGTTCACTCCAGTATCTACGTTCATTACATCACTAGGTTACTGCAATCAAAACAAAAACAATAATAAACCAAAATAACGCAGATGGTGGCACCATAAAACGGGCCATACGTCGGGAATGGTTTGAGCTACGGACCGGGGGAAGGGCTCATTCGATTCCTCATGGAATGTTCTTCAAAAAAAAGTCCAAATTTAGGCCGCCTTGACTTGTTTTGAGGTTTTTAGGGATTTTACAAAACTTTGACCACCCTTAAAGGGCACTTAAAATTAAGTGAGAGTGCTAGCTAAAGAATTGGGGCGTTGTCGGACCAATATTGATTTTTCCAGAAAATTTCAAATTTTTTGCTCCAGCTGTTTGGGAGAAATCGTGCGTACGGCGTACGGCCGGAAAATTTTTTATTGCGGATTCGGATTCTACACCCTTTGAAACGTAAACCATGAAATTTTCAGGGGGGGGGTTAACATTTTTTTTCTAGAGCGATTACAATGGTTTATTATTGAATAATAAACCGAAAGCCTTCAAAAAGCTCAGAGCGTTCAACGTTTCGTCCGCTAGCCCTCTCCTGAGTTTCGTGGCGAAGAGGCCTGTTGCGGAAAATGATCGCTCGGCTTCCACGTTGGTGGGGGGTATGGTCAGTAAGTACTGGTATACCAACTGCAGATTATGTCCTCGAGTGCCTCCATTGTCCAGGAGGTTCATCTCCTTCTTCAGTATGTTAGTCAAGTCAAGTTTCATTCTGATCGGCTGGTATTTCTTCATACTTGTGTCGATCGACGTCTGCAGAAGTTCTATCAAATTCCCAACTTCTTTCTGACCACCGATGATGGAAAGCGCTGACGATGTGGAACTGCATGTTTCTTTTTCTCCTTTCTCCTGCTGAGCTGGCTCGACATCCTCATCCTCAATTGAACACGGTGCGGTGGTGGACAGCCTCTCCAAGAATTCTTTCAGTTTTTGGTTTATTATTCAATAATGAACCATTGTAATCGCTCTTGAAAACGTACGCCGTACGCAGGATTTCTCCCAAACGGCTGAAGCAAAAAAGCAGAAATTTTCAGGAAAATCCATATTGGTCCGACGACGTCCCAATTCTTGAGCCAGCTCTCTCACTCAATTTAAAGTGCCCTTTAAGGGCTATCAAAGTTTTGTAAAATCCCTAAAAACCTCAAAACAAGTCGAAGCGGCCTAAATTTGTACTCTTTTTGAAGAACATACTACGAGGAATCGAATGAGCCCCTCCTCAGGTCCGTAGGTCAAACCATTCCCGATCTATGGCCCGATTTATGGTGCCAACATTTGCGTATTTTGGTTTATCATTGTTTGTTTGTAACCTAGTGTTGCCGATAGCGTCGAGTTGTAGTGAATGTGGATACTGGAGTGTTAGCCGATGTGGATACTTGTAGTTTATAGCCGATACACGGGTTGAAGCATTCTGATATGCATGAAACGCTGTTAATATATAGGTAAATATTATTCAATATTATTACTGGGGTTTATTATTCAATATTATTACTGGGGTAAATAAGTATTCTTTCACTGGGGTTTATTATTCAATTGGCTTGCGTTCATGATTTGAATCTTACTAAGCTTCGGAGTGTGCATGTTTCACAGGTGATAGAGCGATTATTGAATTTCAGGAGATATGCATAGAGCACGTAAATCTGTTCTCAACCAAAATACCTATTTGGATTGACCAGTTGATCATATTTGTGTGCCTCCTGAAATACAATACCTAATCGCTCTATCACCTGTGAAACACGCATACTGCAAATTCTTTCAGTGGGGTTTATTATTCAATTTTATTCATTTGAGTTGCATTCATGATTTGAATTTCTACTAAGCTTTGGAGTGTGCGTGTTTTACAGGTGATAGAGCGATTATTGAATTTCAGGAGATATGCACAGAGCACGTACATCTGTTCTCGACCAAAATACCTATGGATTGATTGGATCATATTTGTGTGCCTCCTGAAATTCAATAATCGCTCTATCCTGTGAAACACGCACACTCCAAAGCTTAGTAGAAATTCAAATCATGAACGCAAGCCAATTGTTTTAAACAAATTTCGGAGTTCTTCGTTTTGTGGTTGGGCGTCATCGTCGGTTACGTGAGTAGGATTGTGTAAATATTCGAATACACCAGACAGTTCTGTCACCCGTCTCTGGTTCTAACGGAATAGTTGGGAATGATACATTTTTTGGGCGAATTCAGTTGGCCCAGAATTAATTCCATAGCGGCATCTGCTGTGAGTAAGTTTTCGTCACGGCAACAAAGGGCTTCCACTGTCAATTCTACGGGTGTAAGAACTGCTACGACTTCTGCCAATACTTGAAACTCTGAGTCACTCAAAGTGAACGGCCGTTTTTATTCATTTCGGAGAATCCCGGGATTTCTTCTTGTCCCTCATGATCCCGGGATTCTAATCGCCGAAAAATTGGACCGGGATTTGGGATACCGGGATTGCAAACCCTAGTAACCATTGATTGCATTGGTGGAACGCCTTTGTTTCAAATCACCTGTATGACAATGATCTAACCGTATTTAGGGATTGTTGCTGAAATTGGCAGATCGTATGAGTTTGTTCTCCCTATTTATGAAAAATATATTCAGGATGATGGGCTGTGTAACCGCTGGAAGTGGCACCGCAGCAAGTGTAGAAATAAATTAGAAGCCTCTGAAATAGGATGCTCTTAGAGAATTTTCCTCTTACATCTAAAAAAAACTATTGAGAGACTAATACACGCCCACCATATCGCTGCATTTCTTATTCACAAAAAAATGAATATTTCACATCTTTGACAGTAACGAACGTTCCCGCTCGTGTAGACCTTTGCAGCTCACTCCAATTAGGGTTAATTGCAGTTTCAATTAGATTCCTTTAGAAATATCGTTTAAAAACATCAAACACTCCAAAGACGTGCATAATTGGCGTTGAAAACATTTGGTTCTATTCTTAGTGGTTTTGCTCGGTATTCTACCAAACATGGGCGGTATTCAAGTTTAATTTTTTTTAAATACCTACTTCAAGTACAGCTTTTTCACTATTACAACGAATAAGTTGTTACCGACTTGTTGTTACGACTAATTAAAACTAATGTACATAACGTACCACAACATAGTTCTTCCAATTGTCCCTCTGCGAATAAATGTGTAAATGAATTTTTAACCCGATCAACTACTGATCACGTCTTAAAAAACGTCTGCCAAGTGGGTGTGGCACATAGCTTCCTCGTATCCATAACATGACTGTATAGATCATTGAAAATTATTATTGACTAAAGAACTTCGTTCAATTAGGCGAAGTAATATTGAATTAGGGTAAATTTACTGTTATGCAGGAGCATAACTTGGGAAAATAAAGGTAGGCATGTTCAACTATTGAACAAACTATAAAATATACCTAATAATAAAAATTGACATTGACGCTGAATGGATAGATGACTGACGTGATAAATAATTATTATGACATTTCTGAAAATAAAAACGTCTGCCAAAATTTCATCGAAAGCGGTCAAGAACTCCCGGAGTTATGCTTGTCGCAAGGATTTCACGTTTGCGCATGTGCAGAGGCTACTATTGATCCGGGGATCATGAAACTTATAGGGGAAAATCTACACATCAAACCGAACAATCCCTGAAAATTTCATCAAAATTGGTCAAGAACTCCCGGAGTTATGCGCGTAACAAGGATTTCACATTTGCGCATGCGCAGAGGCTACAATTGATCCGGGGGTCATGAAACCTATAGGGGACCATCTACAACCCAACCCGCACAATCCCCGAAAATTTCATCAAAATCGGACTATAACTTCGTGTAGTTTTGCCCGTAACAAGGATTTCTGACAGACACACAGACAGACACGGAACCAAAATTGTTCAGAAAGGTCTAAAACGCAAAATGCGAGTGGACTTTTTGATTTTGGAGACAAAAAAATGTTCACATTCCGAAAGTGAAAACAATGCTTCCGCTACTTTTGTAGACTCGGAAGCAATATTAGAAATTCAAAGTATGAATGCAAGCCAAATGAATGAAATTGAATAATAAACCCCATTGAAAGAATTTGCAAGCATATCAGAATGCTTTAACCCGTGTATCGGCTATAAACCCTCTTAGGAGTTCACTCCAGTATCCACATTCACTACATCACTAGGTTACTGCAATCAAAACAGAGAAAAGATCAAATATTTCTAACGAAAAGTGTTTACTTCAATGAAACTTCATCAGATATCTTCGGATCGGACAAATGTCAGCCCCATAAAGTACACTTTGCGATTTATTGAACATCCGACTAAATTCTTGAAATCTGAAATTCCACGTAAACCAAGACATATCGAAAGGTTAAATTTGTTTCCTTTGTCCAAAACAAAGCTTTATTTTTATAATGATAACAATATCATAAACGGACTGAACTAGAAAATGTGCTACTCTATTTTCAAACTACAATAGTGATTGGTATATTTGGAATATAACGGTATTTACTGTATTATTCTTTCCGGTTGGAACCCACTGCAGTGTACATCTAAAAGTTGATTTCAAGTGGCTACGCTCTTGGGGGGAGTGGAAAAAGACTCAAGTTTGTATCGGGGTACAGCGAAGGTCGAGGAAGTTTAGTTTAGATTCTAGAGGTTAGTTCGACGAAAACAATATTATTGAAGGTCGCCAGCTATGCGATTCAAGAGAAAAGAAAGGTTTTGTTGTTATTAGATTTCCCCCTAACACAGTCCAGAGCTCTAATACGACACCAAAGGGCCTTTGAGCGGGATGAAAACAGCT
Organism: Creontiades dilutus; assembly: GCA_031894815.1. NCBI lineage: Eukaryota > Metazoa > Arthropoda > Insecta > Hemiptera > Miridae > Creontiades > Creontiades dilutus. The sequence goes on from JAVIWC010001949.1 coordinate 17,029, forward strand.
GATCAGTATGTCTCCATACCATGCAATGGTTTTGTCTGAAATATAAATTCGTGAACAAACTTTACCAGTCCCTTTGTACGAACAAAAAACTGATATCGAAACACATACGTTACCAGTTGGTGACCTGAACTTGTGTCCCCAACGTTAGGTTCTGAGAAACGACAATTTCGTTTGATTTTGGCGTTGGCCTTCAGTAGCGATTACCGACTCGCGCCGCCCTCGAATTCAAGGGATTCGTACGATCGAGATCGTAAGATCGGAGTTTAAAAGGCGATCGACCTGCACATGCATCATGAAGGGGGCGCCCCGGACTCACGAAATGATTGATCGCTGATAACAAGTTTTGTCGTGTTAATGAGAAAATGACCTTGGGGGTTGGAGCCGCGTAAACAACGATAAATCAATACCAATCATAACGTAAATCCCGATTTGCATTCCTACGTCTTGTTATCTCATTACTCCCGATACTCCGGCTAACTCATCATTCGGTAATGGGTTTCGTAATCAGAAGACGGAAATCATCCAATTACTTTAAGAATCTCGAAATCAGGAAGAGCTTAGGGCGAACGAAGCTTTGTAAAATAAGTTTTCGCTACGAAGGAGGAAGAATTGAACTGTATCACCTACCGGAACGATACAACTGGAATAGGTACTGGAAATTGGAAATTTTCCAATCCACAGAAATGATCATTAAATAAAGCTTTTCCTATCTTTTTTGGATCGCGAATCGATTGGAACCACATTCAAAACCAAAAAGCTACTTTCAAAGGGGCAAAATGGGGACAAGTAGCTTATAGTAGTTCATAAAACTTGAATTGAACCAAATAGGAACTCCAACGAACGACAAGCGGTTCACATTTCTTACTAGGTCTACGGTTTCAGCTTTCGAATAGCTGGGATGAATTTCTTCGTTTTCCGTTTGATATGTTCAATAACAAACCTTTGTAATCATCCGAGAGCAAAAATGTGTCCGATTTTGGGGGAGGTGGGGGGTTAATCGCCAGAAATTATCATTAAATAACCATATTTCTACGTTTTTTTATCATTATCATAAAAAGGTGTTGCATGTAAACATTCTTTCAATTTTCATCACTGCTGTCGCCTTCGGCGTCTGAAAAGCTGACGTCAGCTTCCCGAGGATCAGCATCGAATGATTTTCGAGTTTCTTCTAAAATCTTATTAATCCATCTTTTTCCCCTCCGCGTTGAGATATGGAAAGAGGTCTTGGACATCTTCAATCTTCTTAGCATTGATTGAAGAGCGTTTTACTGGGCGAAGAAGGTTGAGAGTAGTAGTATAGGGTTTTCTAGCACTTGAACGCAGAGCCCACTTCGAATGAGTAGGTCGTAGGGCAGTATGCGGTTGAGGGAGCATCTTATCATTTTGTATTGCTTCAAGATCTCTAGTCAGTAAAACAGTTTTCGTGATATCGATCTGAAATTTTGTGATCCTGCTCTAGATGTCTTCAAGAGCTCAAAACTGCGAGAATAGTGTTGTGAACCCAACATATTGTACATATTACAACCGAATAAACGAGCTCGGAAAACCAAGTGTGCGGAAGCGACGCCTTCCCAAACGACCGTTGTGGTCAGGTGCTGTATGTAAGCCCTCGCGCCCCACGCTTGGTCGTCCACTTCTTCACACTCATTCAACGTGTTCTCGTCTCTCGTCAAACCTACAAACTTTCCCAACAACTCTCTCTTTCCTTACCCAAGATATTCAAAAGTCACGGTTGTGAATAACTTACCGGCAGGAGAATATCTTTCCTTCTTGCCCGCGGGAGCTTGCCAAAGTTTCCGGACCAAGAACACTCCTACCTAACCGATTGGGAACTCACGGTTGTTTCACTACTAACCGGGTTCTCAATACACCTCACCGATGAGGAACTCACAGTTGTTTAAGTACTTACCGGGTTTTTGATATCTCCCAATATTAACTCACGGTTGTTTCAATACTTACCAGGTTAATATTATTCCTGCTACTATTGCTAAGGGTTTCTTTGTATAAAGTTTTCCGGCTCCAGTAGTACAACCTTCTCCTTCCCTTTCATCTCACGCCAACCTTTTCCTATATCTAAATTCCAAATTCTTATTGTTTATGAACTTTTCCAATTTACTAGAAACTCAGTTCATAGCAGATAGTAAAAAAAGAGCCTCCGAGCGCTTAAGGTCCTTTTTCCTCCTGGCGCGTCAATTAAATACAATAAACCGATATACAATTTCTTTTGCATGTTATTTCCCTAGTCCTGAGAAGTAGAGATCTTGATAATTTGAAAACCTCGTGAATTCAGAATCCTCAGCCGACATCTGACTGAATTGCACTTCCTTTCCCATGGATCTTGGAAAGACGGTGGAAACTACCAAATACATGCATCTACATAAATAAATATGAATCGGCGCTCGGATTTTTCCCAAGGAAAACAAGAACGTCCACTCCAGGTAATGGTTGTGGGGAAAGTTTGTTGTTGATGCGAGAAGTTGTGTAGAAATATATTCAAGAGGGAGCAGCCCACTGCGGCTGGCGGCAGCAGGTCCCCATACATAATTCATTGAACTTCGTGTCCCTATGAGAGCGAGCTCGTGGAAGATGGCCACCAGAATGTTGGCTTTTACTGCTCATGTCTGCATTACAACATTTTCGGAATCGCCAGCCACAGGTGACATTTTCATAACCTGTATAAAATATTTGCTTAGTATGAGGTGTATATAATTGCTTTCTTTTATCTCGTTTTAACAAGAATTCAAAATTTTCAATTGTTCCATCCGTGGGGTTTCCATGTCTATGCTGATACACAATAAATTGCTATTGTTACGAGCCGAGGGACCAGCAAATTGTTTATGTTTGCGGAATCATTATTTATAGCGATATCGCTGGGCTGTCTTCGGGACATTCATTACCAGACATTCAGGCTCACTGATCAGCTGAAAATCCTTGTTGCTAATTTCTACCCTAATCGATCGAAATTTATGGTTATAAATGGGAATTTAAATAAAGCTCTTTATTATAAGTTTAGTCCGAATAAGTTGATATTGCAGCGATTATTGCACATATTTTCCGGTGTATGCAGTTGCTTTCATCTACTCGTATCTCATTCTAACAAGAATTCAAAAATTTTAATTGTTCCATTCGTAGGTTTTCATTGTTGTGTTCTTACACAATAAATTGCACCAATGTAGATATCAGCTACTGTTACGAGCTGTCGGACTAGTTAAGTTTTGATATCTACGGAATCACATTTATGATGGAATCGTTGTGCCGTCTTTGGGGCATTGAGAACTTAGTTACAAGAAATGGAGACACAGTGATCAGCTGAATAATCCTTGTTGCTAATTTTGGTTTATTATTCAATAATAAACCATTGTTATCGCTCTTGAAAAAAAAAAATTCTAACCCCCCCCTGAAAATTTCATGGTTTACGTTTCAAAGGGTGTAGAATCCGAATCTGCAATAAAAATTATTCCGTCCGTACGCCGTTCGCCGTACTGAAATTCAATAATCGCTCTATCACCTGTGAAACATGCACACTTCAAAGCTTAGTAGGAATTCAAATCTTGAACGCAAGCCAATTGAATAATAAACCCCAGTGAAAGAATTTCCAGCGTTTTTCCTAATCGATCAAAGAAGGCGAGGTATAAATAGAGCTCTTTATAAATCTTTTACACTACATGAATTACGTCCCTTATAATGAGGTTCATTTGGTTATTAGAAAGTATGGAAGTGCCGAATTTAGGTGATATACCCCAGATTACGTCCAATAATCGAGATTTACCTTAAAGGCTGAACAATATTAATTAATTCAATATTGATACTATAACTTTGTGTAATAAGTCGCTCTTTTTTCCCTCGCAAAACATGAATTACATCTTTCTTTCCTCAAAATCTTTCAGTTTGGAGACAGCGAACACGATCAAGTTCTTCATATCTTCATTATCAAGAAACATTTAATATTTGCTCCTTTATGGGGCGTTGGATTCATCCGACTTCTGGTAAATTCGTTACAATCCATCTAGAACTTTGAAATGTCTTTAAGGGAGCTCGAAATTGAATCACCTGAATTACCCCCTCCAGTCCTCCCTTGAGCTTTCAAGAACAACCCAATTTGTTGGGCCTAAAAACTTCCATGGTAAAAAAATGACAGATTCCGTCAGGAAGTAACGGGTAGATACTTAAATTTATCAAGCATGACGGGTAAGGTTGCTCGAAAGGGAAAGTTGATAATGACATCTTTTTCGTTTAAATTAATCGTTAATTATCTCATTTTTGGCTTCTTGGTAGTAACTACGTAAGAATGAAGATGGGACAGCATCTCATCTCTCTGTCCCCCTAATTCGTTTTCCCTCTCTCTCTCTCTCTCTCTCTCTCTCTCTCTCTCTCTCTCTCTCTCTCTCTCTCTCTCTCTCTCTCTCTCTCTCTCTCTCTCTCTCTCTCTCTCTCTCTCTCTCTCTCTCTCTCTCTCTCTCTTTTTCCACTGGAATCTCTTGAATTACCGAGAATTGAATCTCAGTCTTAATCATCCATGTGAATGCAATATTAACTCTTAAAGACAAGTCGAGTTTGTTAAAGATCACTTTTTGAGCACATTAAATTCGTGAAATTTTATAAAACGTACGAAAAAATCATCTAGAGAATTTTTTTAAATACGTAGGCACAAAAACTGCCACATTACAAATCTTTGACAGGACGAAGTCTGTCGGGTCAGCTCAAAACCAAAAAAAAAAACGACAAATTTATATTTTTAGTAGGAAACTACTCGAAAAGTGCCAAGATATTGAAAATTGTTCCATATTCACCCATTTTATCAAAAAAAAAAAAAAACGACAAATTTATATTTTTGATAAATATCGCCACCATCTACTAAAAAGTTGATAAATATCAAGCAGACCATTTGAAAGTTGAAGAACAAAACTTTTTTGAATAAGATGCTTAAACTCCGACAAATAAGCCAAAAATCTATTTTAGAAACTCCCAAAAATTGTAAAAATTCACGAATTTATTTTTGCGCCGGAATGTTACTTGAAAAAATGAATTATCTTTATCCACAAAGGCTGACCTTTCAACACAATTTAACGTGAGTGTACTCGTAATACGATAATATAAGAAAATCGGTCATACGATCATGTTGCGTCGCTGGAACTTCATCTGGAAAATTATCTTCTTTTTTATGAGGTGATTTCCAATCAACATTCTTTTATCAACATATTAACATATTTTTTTTATCAACTTTTATTTTAAGGTAAGGTTTACTTAATGTTTTATTACCTTATAATCATAATGATTTGGAAATCGTATTCGACCAAAATCAATGATTCGGAATCTTTGGTTATCGAGCGGATTGATGATCTCAATCTGACTCATGTTCACAAGATTGTAAACCAGCACTGCATTGTACCTGAGAAAGTACTTCGGCATCAAGAAATGAAGAAGATCTTTAAACTTTTTTCTAGAACACTGGTCCTACCTTGCACTTAATTCAAATGTTGAAATTCCCAGTCTTTTTGAAAATTTGTCATCTTACGTCATTAAGAAGCTCATTGATTATGGCGTTCAACAGCTCTTCTTATAGTTTTTTTTCTTTTGTCGAACAGTTCGAACTGGAGGGAGATTTTCAGCACGCTTTCTGAAAAAGTCCCAAAAAGTCCGATCACGCAAAAAAGCGGAATGAATCTCAATATTTCCTGTAAACTGAAAATATTTTAGGCCGACACAAAAACAAAACAGCTGACTCTCAGGTTCACGCAACGAAAAAATCGCACCTTAGAGAAGGCTTAAAACAGACTTATTAAAATCTGAAAACTTTTAATACGTGGCCTGCTACTTTTTAACATGACGTATTCATTAAAAAAAAATTTTTCCCCCATTAGAAAATGGGGAGACTTACCGTTTCAAGAACTTGATAGATTTTAAGGAGGCCATTTCGCATTTTGGACCTTTTCGATTAACATTAGTTTCTTATCTGTCTGTCCGTGTGTTCGCGAATCCTTGTATCAAGCTTAATTCCTGTAGTTTTCTTCCGATGTAGAGGTTTTTAGAGAATATGTGGGTTTGACTCTGGATGGTCTCCAATGAATTTTATGGCTCACAAATTAATACAGCATTCTGCGCATGCGCAAACGTAAAGCTTCTCCAAACTTAATTTTTTTAGGTTCTAGCGGTCAATCGCTCTGCAAATTTTAAGCTATCCAATAATGCAAGTACCAATGAACAGGTTGATTTTAGGCACCTAAAACCGAGTTCGGGTTACCCACTCTCGAAAGCCGCAAAGCGGTGACAGATATTACGTTTTTTCCACAAGCTTGTGAATGGAGTTCTCTAATAACCATCGCTTCTGATTAAAGTCAACATAGACGTGCCTCCGTACAGAACTCAGCAAACACTCTTGTTCCAGGTGCCTTTCCCAGCCCACAACAATACTTTCCTGGATTTTGACATATTTAGTACATCTTCCTACAACCTGGTAACTGGCCGCGTAGCTGTCCCACTTTGCTAGCTGAACTCAACTTCAACCTACCTGCCTATCACTCTCGTCACTCACCTCTGTTTAAATCAGCATTCTTCCAACAAACTACATAAGTCACCAACCCATCAACAGACGCCCTCGGCTGGCTAATCAACTCCTGACCTTCAACCCGTCCCTCGACTTATTCAGCAACCAATCCCCTCAGGCATTTAAATACCAGCTGTTTCACCAAGTGCTATAATGTTGATTTATTTTAACTGTAATTCTGTTTCAATTTCTTTTCTTTTTCTTTTCCTATTTAATTTGTATTTCTTTTCTCCATTTTTACTTCTCTCATCCACGATATCCACCCAGTGTCATGACAGCATGTGTTTGTTTTTCTTTATATGTAATTGGGCATTGCCCAATACAATAAAATATTTCAATAAATTCATTTAAATTTCAATATACAATATTTCATTTCAATATACAATAATTCAAATAAATAAATAAATAACCTGAAGCGTCTGCAGGCCTTTCCTGTCTTACTGTTTTGTTTATTTGCTTCTGATCCTATTGTAATTCAATGTTATAATTTATTAACTGGTTTTCTATTTTCCATGTGTATTGGCTTTTGCCGTTCATTTAAATGAATAATCTTAACAATTCTATTACCATTGCATCATCTTTTTATCATCTATAGAATTAGTGCGACAGACCCGAAATACGTGCAGACAAACCTTTTGAAGGAGTTAATGTCTACGGCCTTTGGAGTGTGCATGTTTCACAGGTGATAGAGCGATTGTTGAATTTCAGGAGGCACACAAATATGATCAACTGATCAATCCAAATAGGTATCTTGGTTGAGAACCGATTTACGTGCTCTATGCATATCTCCTGAAATTCAATAATGCTCTATCACCTGTGAAACACGCACACTCCATAGCTTAGTAGAAATTCAAACTATGAATGCAAGCCAAATGAATGAAATTGAATAATAAACCCCAGTGAAAGAATTTGCAGCGTTTCATGCATACCAGAACGCTTCAACCCTTGAATCGGCTATAAACCCTTTTAGGAGTCACTCCAGTATCCACATTCACCACGTCACTAGGTTACTGCGATCAAAACAAACAAACAAACATAAAAACCCTGTTAATTTTGTGTTGATCGCAGTAACCTAGGATGAAGGGCGAGTTCATGTCTTGACGTGAGTTTTGTCCCGCTAAATCGGATGTTCGGACCACAGTGCGTTGTACTCGTTCCCTTGTCCTTGCTACCTATTACGTTACATTTAGATAACGATCATACACCATGTTCATTGATCTGAGGAAAAGGGCTATCTGAAAACAGAAAACTCGTGTGTTACAATTACCCGAGCTTTTCTGCTAATTGCTGGCCACCAAAGCAAGAAGACACACCAAACCTCTCAGCTTGTTCCGTATTATCAGAAGTATGTCCTCATAACTTCCATCTAACCGAAGTCGGTAAGGTCGAACTCTTATCCCACGACCACCGAAATCAGGTTGGCAAAATGTTTCCTGTATGGACTGGCTATTAAACGCCCGTCATCATTTGGAATTTAAAGGCGGGTTTTCGAAATGTACGTGACGTTCAACGTCTCCGCATAGATTTAATCACGGAAGTGGAAAGCCCGAACAGAGTTTCAGGGCCCCAATAAAGACAGCAGAAATGCCCTTTTGAATGTCCCGTGTAGAAGGCTTGACGGTCGCGTGACCAGAATTCGCAGGAAAAACCCGAAATAATCCCCCAGAAAAAAAATATATACTGTTATAAATCACCGGACACGTCAAGCGACAAATGGAAGGCCCTGGAGGTGAAAAAAGAGGCGGAGAGCCTTGGAGCATGGTCAAGTAAGAGACGTTGAATGTTTTGTTTTAAAAAGAAAAATGGATCGAACGTCAGTAGGTGGGTGAGGACTGATGAACACACATCTCCACTTTGAGTAGGTCGGTACCTGCCGAGAGAATCGACTTGGTTTTAACAATTCATCGGGAACGAACCGATGCAGTTCTTGGGTAAATTTAGAGAGAATACAAGGCCGTAGACATCAACTCCTTCAAAAGGTTTGTCGACATGCATTGCGGGTCTGTCGCACTAATTCTAAAAATGATAGAAAGATGATGCAATCGTAATAAAATTGATTTGAGATTATTTATTTAAATGAACGGCAATAGCCAATATACATGGAAAATAGAAAACGAGTTAATAAATTATAACATTGAATTACAATAGGATCAGAAGCAACTAAACAAAACAGTAAGACAAGAAAGGCTTGCAGACGATTCAGGTTACTTATTTATTTGAAATACGGGTAATGCCCAATTACATATAAAGAAAAACAAACACATGCTGTCATGACACTGGGTGGATATCGTGGATGAGAGAAGTAAAAATGGAGAAAAGAAATACAAATTAAATAGGAAAAGAAATTGAAACAGAATAACAGTTTAAATATATCAAGCTTATAGAACTTGGTGAAACAGCTGGTATTTAAATGCCTGAGGGGATTGGTTGCTGAATAAGTCGAGGGATGGGTTGAAGGTCAGGAGTTGATTAGCCAGCCGAGGGAGTCTGTTGATGGGTTGGTGACTTATGTAGTTTGTTGGAAGAATGCTGATTTAAACAGAGGTGAGTGACGAGAGTGATATGCAGGTTTGTTGAAGTTGAGTTCAGCTAGCAAAGTGGGACAGTCAACGCGCCCAGTAACCAGGTTGAAGGAAGATGTACTAAATATGTCACGGTCTTTTGACTCCAGGAAAGCGTTGTTGTGGGCTGCGAAACATCTGGAACAAGAGTGTTTGCTGAGTTCTGTACGGAGGCACGTTTATGTTGACTTTAATTAGAAGCGATGGTTATTAGAGAACTCCATTCACAAGCTTGAGAAAAAAACGTAATGTCTGTCACCTCTTTGCGGCTTTCGAGAGTGGGTAACCCGTACTCGGTTTTAGGTGCCTAAAATCAACCTGTTCATTGGTACTTGCATTATTAGATAGCTCAAAATTTTCAGAGCAATTGACCGCTAGAACCTAAAAAAATTAAGTTTGGAGACGCTTTACGTTTGCGCATGCGCAGAATATTGTATTTATTTGTGAGCCATCAAATTCATTGTAGACCATCTAGAATCAAACCCTAACATTCTCTAAAAAACTCCACATCGGAAGGAAACTGCTGGAATTAAGCTTTATACAAGGATTCGCGAACACACGGACAGACAGACAGGAAACGAAAGTTAATCGAAAAGGTCTAAAATGCGAAATGGCCTCCGTAAAATGCGACAAGCCGAAAATCTATCAAGCTCTTTGAACTGTCTCCATTTTCCAAGATCTCACAGTTGAGGAGTAAATTTAGGTAGGTGATTGTAGGTATCAGGCTGGTAGATGGTAAAAAGTAACGATAACTAGGCTAGTAACGACTCCAGCTAGTGTTTGTGACACAATTAGCAATGAAGTTAAAAAATCCAATAATTTTTCACGAATTCGCGATTTCGATACTAAAAACCCTCTCAATTTCCACATAAGGGTTTATTTTATTTATTTATTATTATTTTTTTAATGATGCGTGGTTGCTTGTGTTATTGTAAGGTTGGGGAGTCGCTCAGGTTCAGAAATAGTGATTATTTGCCTAGGGCGAATTCCTATGAAACCTAACGCAATAGATTTTTGTTGAGTTGTGAACGTCTAAAAATTACGCTAGCAGTGACTGCCTTTCCCCTCCGACTTGCTTTCCTACCCCTCCTCCCTTTTCATTCTCTCTCTCGTTCCCGCTCCGTCCGGATATTCTTTTTTGTTTAATAAATTCATCCAAGTACATCGGTATATTAAATTATTATACCCAAGTGGTTATGGGCCAGCACGCTTCCACTGCGCTTTTGCGTTAAAAATTACTCGGAGACGGCACCCCACTTGCCTTGGCCAGTGAAAATCTCGGTTTTTAATAAGCTTTTGGCTGATTTGACGTTGACCAACTAGACGCCCAGTAGAGTGTTTGTGGAAAAGAACGGATTTCAGCATGGAATTTGCTTTGAATTAGACTAACTTCCCAATAGCCGCTTGGCTTAAGTGAACCTCAAAGAAGGTTTTCTTTGTTTTTAGCAGTGGAGAGATCTTTGTTGTGGAACCATTCAAATCCACGAAGAAAATTTCGCAGAACTTGTCTCTAAGCACATTCCCAGAACCCCTAATTTCGCTTAAATGAAACACGTTTTCCAACGAGGAAACGGGATTTTCGCCTATACTGGCCGGAGAAAATTCAAATTTGGAGATACCTTTGGAAAGTGCCGCGAAAATCACGAAAAATGTGTCTAACCTGCGGTGTCGGCATTCACATCCACTGCTTTTAAAAATTCCACAAGTCAACTCGGGCATGACATTTTTATTATTTGATTACCTATTTCCAAAATAGCCTGATTTGTTAGTTTTTCTTGGTTGATAAGTTGGAATTTCCAGTCTCAGTTTGCACATGGGAGGTGGAGCATTAAGGTGTTTTTGGCACAGTCGTGTCGTATGGCTGGAACTTTCAATCTTACCGACTTGAGATTTCAATAGTTAAGAGGAAAGTTTTTTCAGTACCGGAGAGAAAGGTATTTTCGCGATTGGGCACGCTCGGAGCTGTGCAAAGGGGGCTCAAGCACAATGTGGAAAGAGATCGATATTGCGGCCAGAAATAAAATTATTTAAACAACACAAGGGAAGGTAGGCACGCTTCTGAGAGCTGAGAGGTGGCGGTGTTGTGGGGTAAACAGAAACGGGGTGTGACATGGAAAGGTGATGTTGGTTAGGTGAAGGAAGGTAAAGGTGAAGGTAACCCTTGCTGACATCCCCTAAGCCTACCTCCACTGGGCAATCATCCTCGCTCACCAACCCGTCATCTCATCACCGACGGCTTTCCCCCTTCAACAAACACCTCTGCCATTGAAAACTGTATAAGTTATTTTCCCTCCTCACTACTCAACTAAACCAAACATGAGGTGACGTCTCAATGATTTCCTAAAATACCCCGATGGAAGGCCCTTTCAATATCACGCAGCGATTGTCGAGAAATATCGGATTGTTATGCAAGAATTCGCCGTTCAATAAACGACTGGTTGTAGGCTCTCACTCTCTTAATGTCGACAATAATAACACACTTTCAATCTGCCCTTTTTGTATTGTCCAATGGACACAACTTATCTCAACCAAGGAGGGAAGAAACTCAAAGAATAAGATTTTCCCGTCCTGTTTCTACTAGTGGTTGAAGGTAGCAGGTGATATGCAGCTGGTATACGGGTCATTTCAAAATTTCGGTCACATTTATGTCACTGATCAATATTACTGTCAACTCTCGACTAAATACAGCTTGGTTAGTGTTTTAAAATGTTCTCCTATGTGGATGTACGTGTTCCATGGAAAAGTATGTAACAGTTGTGCCTACAGGACCCAGGAGAAAATATCAAAAGTCCCTAAGTTCTCACTCCCAACAGCTGTCACCAACCAGAGGTATACAACTTCCATCGTCACTACTCACCGATTACCCTCGTGAAATAGTCGATTTAGTACGAGAAAAACGTAGAGCACGGGACAAGTGGCATAGAACGCGAGCCCCAGCTCATAAAAATAAATGGAATCAACTTAATACTAAACTCAGTGCACAAATTCAAAAACTCAATATTGAGTCAATCAATGACTATGTGAGTCATCTGACTTACGACCACTACACTAACTATTCCCTATGGAAAGCCACCAAATCAATAAAAAGACCCATTATCCAAGCACAACCAATAAAGGATGCTAACGGAGCTTGGGCTAAGGACAACCAAAGAAAAGCAGTCGTATTTGCTGACTATCTCGCTGATATATTCACTCCAAATCCTGCTGACCACTATAGTTCCCCACTAGAAACAACTTCTCCCTCAGAGGAACATCTTGATATACCCCGATGTACAGTAAGAGAGATAACAAAAATCATCAAAACAGAAATAAACCCAAAAAAAGCACCCGGCTATGATCTCATCACCGGCCAAGTGTTGAGAAATCTACCGCGTAAGGCGCTTGTAAAAATTGTACAAATAATTAACTCTTCATTCAAGCTACGGTACGTGCCACAACTGTGGAAAATTGCCGAGGTAATCATGATACCTAAGCCAGGAAAATCAGCCACCGAGAGGACATCGTACAGGCCAATTTCATTGTTGCCAGTATTATCGAAGTTATTTGAAAAACTGTTACACAAGAGAATAATCCCGATCATCGAACAAAATAATGTGATACCCAACCATCAATTCGGATTTAGACAGAAGCATTCAACTATTGACCGAGTGCATAGACTGGTGAATATCATAGAAGAAAGTTTGGAAAATAAAAAAGTTTGCTCAGCTATTTTCCTCGATGTAACCCAAGCCTTCGACAAAGTATGGCATGAAGGATTAAAACACAAAATCAGCCAAGCGCTGCCGTTACAATACGCAGAAATACTGTTTTCGTACCTCTCGAACAGATTTTTCAGAATCAAACAAGATGATGCCTATTCCGAGCTTAAAGAAATTAATGCAGGGGTGCCACAAGGCAGTGTTTTGGGACCACTGCTATACCTCATATACACTGCTGACCTTCCAGAAGTCGAAAATAACATAACAGCTACCTTTGCTGATGACACTGCCATCCTAGCCATCGGGCAAGACAACAATGAATCTGTTACTAAATTGAATCACTCTATCTCCAAAATAGAAAGATGGACTGCAAAATGGAGGATCAAAATGAATGAGCTAAAGTCGATACATGTGGACTTCACTAACCGAAGGCTACAGTACATTCCGACTTTTCTCAATGGTAAAATCATCCCGTACGCCAACGAGGCAAAATACTTGGGGATGACCCTCGATGCAAAGTTGCGGTGGAAATCACACGTGAAGAAAAAGAAAAACGAACTTTGCCTGAAATACAGGAAACTTTACTGGCTCATGGGACGACGCTCAGTCTTGCCAATAGAGAGCAAACTTATGCTCTACAAACAAGTCCTCAAGCCTGGATGGACTTATGGATGCCAGCTATGGGGCTGCGCAGCCAAGAGTAATATCGCAATAATACAAAAATTCCAAAATAAAGTACTCAGGGACGTAGTTAATGCTCCCTGGTACGTAAAAAATGAGAACCTCCATCGTGATCTTGGATTGGATTTGGTGCAAACCGAAATACACCGTTTTGCTGCAGCCCATCAACAGAGGCTACAGGGGCATGTCAACGAAGAGGCCGTCCATCTTCTCGACGTTGAACACCTCGTTAGAAGGTTGAAGAGGAAAAAACCACACGAATTAGTGTTGTGAAAATAGTTAGAGTGTAACAGTGTCCAGTGATTATGTAGGGACGCCAAACTATATTAGTATATAAACAAAATTGCTCACGTTTGCATATTTGGATCAAGATAACATCATGTCAGAATAATATCACTTATTAGTTATGTAAAAAACTAGATTGTGATATAAAATAAAGTCACCTTTCAATTGATTTGTGGTCTGTAAAGGCGGTGAAAGGCTAAAACCTCACTCCCTACAATATCCAGCCAATAGCCCCTTAACTTGTAGGGAGTGAGATCTGCTTGTACCAAGTGAGATTTTGGCAAGGAAACCTTAGTATTTACTGTAACTAAAATTAAGCTGATTTGTGCTGTTCCACTCACCTAAATTGTAAGACTTGAGCGGGGGGGGATAGTATATACATCACTCTCTACAAAAGTTTTTTTTTTCAAAATGGCTTTATTTACGCGGGATTTACGGAAAAAAATATGTTTGGTTTTTGATGCTGATCCTTAAAAAAACACCTCAAAAATACGTGGTTGTTAAAGT
>JAVIWC010001952.1:0-31551 GCA_031894815.1 Creontiades dilutus
ACACGAATCTGAAGTCCGTTTTTCGATAAAACGCTTCCTTCATGGTTGTTTTCGCGATTTTTCATCAAAATTGCTCAAAAATCAACTCTGTTTAATCGCTTTCAAACCTACTCTGTAAGGGGTTTTCGGGGTGCTGAACACGAATCTGAAGTCCGTTTTTCGATAAAACGCTTCCTTCATGGTTATTTTCGCGATTTTTCATCAAAATTGCTCAAAAATTAACTCTGTTTAATCGCTTTCAAACCTACTCTCTAAGGGGTTTTTCGGGGTGCTGAACACGAATCTGAAGTCCGTTTTTCGATAAAACGCTTCCTTCATGGTTATTTTCGCGATTTTTCATCAAAATTGCTCAAAAATCAACTCTGTTTAATCGCTTTCAAACCTACTCTCTAAGGGGTTTTTCGGGGTGCTGAACACGAATCTGAAGTCCGTTTTTCGATAAAACGCTTCCTTCATGGTTATTTTCGCGATTTTTCATCAAAATTGCTCAAAAATTATCTCTGTTTAATCCCTTTCAAACCTACTCTCTAAGGGGTTTTTCGGGGTGCTGAACACGAATCTGAAGTCCGTTTTTCGATAAAACGCTTCCTTCATGGTTATTTTCGCGATTTTTCATCAAAATTGCTCAAAAATCAACTCTGTTTAATCGCTTTCAAACCTACTCTCTAAGGGGTTTTTCGGGGTGCTGAACACGAATCTGAAGTCCGTTTTTCGATAAAACGCTTCCTTCATGGTTATTTTCGCGATTTTTCATCAAAATTGCTCAAAAATTATCTCTGTTTAATCCCTTTCAAACCTACTCTCTAAGGGGTTTTTCGGGGTGCTGAACACGAATCTGAAGTCCGTTTTTCGATAAAACGCTTCCTTCATGGTTATTTTCGCGATTTTTCATCAAAATTGCTCAAAAATAACTCTGTTTAATCCTTTCAAACCTACTCTCTAAGGGGTTTTTCGGGGTGCTGAACACGAATCTGAAGTCCGTTTTTCGATAAAACGCTTCCTTCATGGTTATTTTCGCGATTTTCATCAAAATTGCTCAAAAATAAACTCTGTTTAATCGCTTTCAAACCTACTCTCTAAGGGGTTTTTCGGGGTGCTGAACACGAATCTGAAGTCCGTTTCCCGATAAAACGCTTCCTTCATGGTTATTTTCGCGATTTTTCATCAAAATGTCTGAAAATCAACTCTGTTTAATCGCTTTCAAACCTACTCTCTAAGGGGTATTTCGGGGTGCTGAACACGAATCTGAAGTCCGTTTCCCGATAAAACGCTTCCTTCATGGTTGTTTTCGCGATTTTTTCATCAAAATTGCTCAAAAATTATCTCTGTTTAATCGCTTTCAAACCTACTCTCTAAGGGGTATTTCGGGGTGCTGAACACGAATCTGAAGTCCTTTTCCCGATAAAACGCTTCCTTCATGGTTGTTGGGGTGCTGAACACGAATCTGAAGTCCGTTTTTCGATAAAACGCTTCCTTCATGGTTATTTTCGCGATTTTTCATCAAAATTGCTCAAAAATAAACTCTGTTTAATCCCTTTCAAACCTACTCTCTAAGGGTTTTTCGGGGTGCTGAACACGAATCTGAAGTCCGTTTTTCGATAAAACGCTTCCTTCATGGTTATTTTCGCGATTTTTCATCAAAATTGCTCAAAAATAAACTCTGTTTAATCCCTTTCAAACCTACTCTCTAAGGGGTTTTTCGGGGTGCTGAACACGAATCTGAAGTCCGTTTTTCGATAAAACGCTTCCTTCATGGTTATTTTCGCGATTTTTCATCAAAATTGCTCAAAAATAAACTCTGTTTAATCCTTTCAAACCTACTCTCTAAGGGGTTTTTCGGGGTGCTGAACACGAATCTGAAGTCCGTTTTTCGATAAAACGCTTCCTTCATGGTTATTTTCGCGATTTTTCATCAAAATTGCTCAAAAATAAACTCTGTTTAATCCTTTCAAACCTACTCTCTAAGGGGTTTTTCGGGGTGCTGAACACGAATCTGAAGTCCGTTTTTCGATAAAACGCTTCCTTCATGGTTATTTTCGCGATTTTTCATCAAAATTGCTCAAAAATAAACTCTGTTTAATCCCTTTCAAACCTACTCTCTAAGGGGTTTTTCGGGGTGCTGAACACGAATCTGAAGTCCGTTTTTCGATAAAACGCTTCCTTCATGGTTATTTTCGCGATTTTTCATCAAAATTGCTCAAAAATAAACTCTGTTTAATCCCTTTCAAACCTACTCTCTAAGGGGTTTTTCGGGGTGCTGAACACGAATCTGAAGTCCGTTTTTCGATAAAACGCTTCCTTCATGGTTATTTTCGCGATTTTTCATCAAAATTGCTCAAAAATAAACTCTGTTTAATCCCTTTCAAACCTACTCTCTAAGGGGTTTTTCGGGGTGCTGAACACGAATCTGAAGTCCGTTTTTCGATAAAACGCTTCCTTCATGGTTATTTTCGCGATTTTTCATCAAAATTGCTCAAAAATAAACTCTGTTTAATCCTTTCAAACCTACTCTCTAAGGGGTTTTTCGGGGTGCTGAACACGAATCTGAAGTCCGTTTTTCGATAAAACGCTTCCTTCATGGTTATTTTCGCGATTTTTCATCAAAATTGCTCAAAAATAAACTCTGTTTAATCCTTTCAAACCTACTCTCTAAGGGGTTTTTCGGGGTGCTGAACACGAATCTGAAGTCCGTTTTTCGATAAAACGCTTCCTTCATGGTTATTTTCGCGATTTTTCATCAAAATTGCTCAAAAATAAACTCTGTTTAATCCCTTTCAAACCTACTCTCTAAGGGTTTTTCGGGGTGCTGAACACGAATCTGAAGTCCGTTTTTCGATAAAACGCTTCCTTCATGGTTATTTTCGCGATTTTTCATCAAAATTGCTCAAAAATAAACTCTGTTTAATCCCTTTCAAACCTACTCTCTAAGGGGTTTTTCGGGGTGCTGAACACGAATCTGAAGTCCGTTTTTCGATAAAACGCTTCCTTCATGGTTATTTTCGCGATTTTTCATCAAAATTGCTCAAAAATAAACTCTGTTTAATCCTTTCAAACCTACTCTCTAAGGGGTTTTTCGGGGTGCTGAACACGAATCTGAAGTCCGTTTTTCGATAAAACGCTTCCTTCATGGTTATTTTCGCGATTTTTCATCAAAATTGCTCAAAAATAAACTCTGTTTAATCCCTTTCAAACCTACTCTCTAAGGGGTTTTTCGGGGTGCTGAACACGAATCTGAAGTCCGTTTTTCGATAAAACGCTTCCTTCATGGTTATTTTCGCGATTTTTCATCAAAATTGCTCAAAAATAAACTCTGTTTAATCCCTTTCAAACCTACTCTCTAAGGGGTTTTTCGGGGTGCTGAACACGAATCTGAAGTCCGTTTTTCGATAAAACGCTTCCTTCATGGTTATTTTCGCGATTTTTCATCAAAATTGCTCAAAAATAAACTCTGTTTAATCCTTTCAAACCTACTCTCTAAGGGGTTTTTCGGGGTGCTGAACACGAATCTGAAGTCCGTTTTTCGATAAAACGCTTCCTTCATGGTTATTTTCGCGATTTTTCATCAAAATTGCTCAAAAATAAACTCTGTTTAATCCCTTTCAAACCTACTCTCTAAGGGTTTTTCGGGGTGCTGAACACGAATCTGAAGTCCGTTTTTCGATAAAACGCTTCCTTCATGGTTATTTTCGCGATTTTTCATCAAAATTGCTCAAAAATAAACTCTGTTTAATCCTTTCAAACCTACTCTCTAAGGGGTTTTTCGGGGTGCTGAACACGAATCTGAAGTCCGTTTTTCGATAAAACGCTTCCTTCATGGTTATTTTCGCGATTTTTCATCAAAATTGCTCAAAAATAAACTCTGTTTAATCCTTTCAAACCTACTCTCTAAGGGGTTTTTCGGGGTGCTGAACACGAATCTGAAGTCCGTTTTTCGATAAAACGCTTCCTTCATGGTTATTTTCGCGATTTTTCATCAAAATTGCTCAAAAATAAACTCTGTTTAATCCTTTCAAACCTACTCTCTAAGGGGTTTTTCGGGGTGCTGAACACGAATCTGAAGTCCGTTTTCGATAAAACGCTTCCTTCATGGTTATTTTCGCGATTTTTCAAAATTGCTCAAAAATAAACTCTGTTTAATCCCTTTCAAACCTACTCTCTAAGGGGTTTTTCGGGGTGCTGAACACGAATCTGAAGTCCGTTTTTCGATAAAACGCTTCCTTCATGGTTATTTTCGCGATTTTTCATCAAAATTGCTCAAAAATAAACTCTGTTTAATCCCTTTCAAACCTACTCTCTAAGGGTTTTTCGGGGTGCTGAACACGAATCTGAAGTCCGTTTTTCGATAAAACGCTTCCTTCATGGTTATTTTCGCGATTTTTCATCAAAATTGCTCAAAAATAAACTCTGTTTAATCCTTTCAAACCTACTCTCTAAGGGGTTTTTCGGGGTGCTGAACACGAATCTGAAGTCCGTTTTTCGATAAAACGCTTCCTTCATGGTTATTTTCGCGATTTTTCATCAAAATTGCTCAAAAATAAACTCTGTTTAATCCCTTTCAAACCTACTCTCTAAGGGGTTTTTCGGGGTGCTGAACACGAATCTGAAGTCCGTTTTTCGATAAAACGCTTCCTTCATGGTTATTTTCGCGATTTTTCATCAAAATTGCTCAAAAATAAACTCTGTTTAATCCCTTTCAAACCTACTCTCTAAGGGGTTTTTCGGGGTGCTGAACACGAATCTGAAGTCCGTTTTTCGATAAAACGCTTCCTTCATGGTTATTTTCGCGATTTTTCATCAAAATTGCTCAAAAATAAACTCTGTTTAATCCCTTTCAAACCTACTCTCTAAGGGGTTTTTCGGGGTGCTGAACACGAATCTGAAGTCCGTTTTTCGATAAAACGCTTCCTTCATGGTTATTTTCGCGATTTTTCATCAAAATTGCTCAAAAATAAACTCTGTTTAATCCCTTTCAAACCTACTCTCTAAGGGGTTTTTCGGGGTGCTGAACACGAATCTGAAGTCCGTTTTTCGATAAAACGCTTCCTTCATGGTTATTTTCGCGATTTTTCATCAAAATTGCTCAAAAATAAACTCTGTTTAATCCTTTCAAACCTACTCTCTAAGGGGTTTTTCGGGGTGCTGAACACGAATCTGAAGTCCGTTTTTCGATAAAACGCTTCCTTCATGGTTATTTTCGCGATTTTTCATCAAAATTGCTCAAAAATAAACTCTGTTTAATCCCTTTCAAACCTACTCTCTAAGGGGTTTTTCGGGGTGCTGAACACGAATCTGAAGTCCGTTTTTCGATAAAACGCTTCCTTCATGGTTATTTTCGCGATTTTTCATCAAAATTGCTCAAAAATAAACTCTGTTTAATCCCTTTCAAACCTACTCTCTAAGGGGTTTTTCGGGGTGCTGAACACGAATCTGAAGTCCGTTTTTCGATAAAACGCTTCCTTCATGGTTATTTTCGCGATTTTTCATCAAAATTGCTCAAAAATAAACTCTGTTTAATCCTTTCAAACCTACTCTCTAAGGGGTTTTTCGGGGTGCTGAACACGAATCTGAAGTCCGTTTTTCGATAAAACGCTTCCTTCATGGTTATTTTCGCGATTTTTCATCAAAATTGCTCAAAAATAAACTCTGTTTAATCCCTTTCAAACCTACTCTCTAAGGGGTTTTTCGGGGTGCTGAACACGAATCTGAAGTCCGTTTTTCGATAAAACGCTTCCTTCATGGTTATTTTCGCGATTTTTCATCAAAATTGCTCAAAAATAAACTCTGTTTAATCCTTTCAAACCTACTCTCTAAGGGGTTTTTCGGGGTGCTGAACACGAATCTGAAGTCCGTTTCTCGATAAAACGCTTCCTTCATGGTTATTTTCGCGATTTTTCATCAAAATTGCTCAAAAATAAACTCTGTTTAATCCCTTTCAAACCTACTCTCTAAGGGTTTTTCGGGGTGCTGAACACGAATCTGAAGTCCGTTTTTCGATAAAACGCTTCCTTCATGGTTATTTTCGCGATTTTTCATCAAAATTGCTCAAAAATAAACTCTGTTTAATCCCTTTCAAACCTACTCTCTAAGGGGTTTTTCGGGGTGCTGCTGAACACGAATCTGAAGTCCGTTTTCGATAAAACGCTTCCTTCATGGTTATTTTCGCGATTTTTCATCAAAATTGCTCAAAAATAAACTCTGTTTAATCCTTTCAAACCTACTCTCTAAGGGGTTTTTCGGGGTGCTGAACACGAATCTGAAGTCCGTTTTTCGATAAAACGCTTCCTTCATGGTTATTTTCGCGATTTTTCATCAAAATTGCTCAAAAATAAACTCTGTTTAATCCCTTTCAAACCTACTCTCTAAGGGGTTTTTCGGGGTGCTGAACACGAATCTGAAGTCCGTTTTTCGATAAAACGCTTCCTTCATGGTTATTTTCGCGATTTTTCATCAAAATTGCTCAAAAATAAACTCTGTTTAATCCCTTTCAAACCTACTCTCTAAGGGGTTTTTCGGGGTGCTGAACACGAATCTGAAGTCCGTTTTTCGATAAAACGCTTCCTTCATGGTTATTTTCGCGATTTTTCATCAAAATTGCTCAAAAAAAACTCTGTTTAATCCCTTTCAAACCTACTCTCTAGGGGTTTTTCGGGGTGCTGAACACGAATCTGAAGTCCGTTTTTCGATAAAACGCTTCCTTCATGGTTATTTTCGCGATTTTTCATCAAAATTGCTCAAAAATAAACTCTGTTTAATCCCTTTCAAACCTACTCTCTAAGGGGTTTTTCGGGGTGCTGAACACGAATCTGAAGTCCGTTTTTCGATAAAACGCTTCCTTCATGGTTATTTTCGCGATTTTTCATCAAAATTGCTCAAAAATAAACTCTGTTTAATCCTTTCAAACCTACTCTCTAAGGGGTTTTTCGGGGTGCTGAACACGAATCTGAAGTCCGTTTTTCGATAAAACGCTTCCTTCATGGTTATTTTCGCGATTTTTCATCAAAATTGCTCAAAAATAAACTCTGTTTAATCCCTTTCAAACCTACTCTCTAAGGGGTTTTTCGGGGTGCTGAACACGAATCTGAAGTCCGTTTTTCGATAAAACGCTTCCTTCATGGTTATTTTCGCGATTTTTCATCAAAATTGCTCAAAAATAAACTCTGTTTAATCCCTTTCAAACCTACTCTCTAAGGGGTTTTTCGGGGTGCTGAACACGAATCTGAAGTCCGTTTTTCGATAAAACGCTTCCTTCATGGTTATTTTCGCGATTTTTCATCAAAATTGCTCAAAAATAAACTCTGTTTAATCCTTTCAAACCTACTCTCTAAGGGTTTTTCGGGGTGCTGAACACGAATCTGAAGTCCGTTTTTCGATAAAACGCTTCCTTCATGGTTATTTTCGCGATTTTTCATCAAAATTGCTCAAAAATAAACTCTGTTTAATCCCTTTCAAACCTACTCTCTAAGGGGTTTTTCGGGGTGCTGAACACGAATCTGAAGTCCGTTTTTCGATAAAACGCTTCCTTCATGGTTATTTTCGCGATTTTTCATCAAAATTGCTCAAAAATAAACTCTGTTTAATCCCTTTCAAACCTACTCTCTAAGGGGTTTTTCGGGGTGCTGAACACGAATCTGAAGTCCGTTTTTCGATAAAACGCTTCCTTCATGGTTATTTTCGCGATTTTTCATCAAAATTGCTCAAAAATAAACTCTGTTTAATCCCTTTCAAACCTACTCTCTAAGGGGTTTTTCGGGGTGCTGAACACGAATCTGAAGTCCGTTTTTCGATAAAACGCTTCCTTCATGGTTATTTTCGCGATTTTTCATCAAAATTGCTCAAAAATAAACTCTGTTTAATCCTTTCAAACCTACTCTCTAAGGGGTTTTTCGGGGTGCTGAACACGAATCTGAAGTCCGTTTTTCGATAAAACGCTTCCTTCATGGTTATTTTCGCGATTTTTCATCAAAATTGCTCAAAAATAAACTCTGTTTAATCCTTTCAAACCTACTCTCTAAGGGGTTTTTCGGGGTGCTGAACACGAATCTGAAGTCCGTTTTTCGATAAAACGCTTCCTTCATGGTTATTTTCGCGATTTTTCATCAAAATTGCTCAAAAATAAACTCTGTTTAATCCCTTTCAAACCTACTCTCTAAGGGGTTTTCGGGGTGCTGAACACGAATCTGAAGTCCGTTTTTCGATAAAACGCTTCCTTCATGGTTATTTTCGCGATTTTTCATCAAAATTGCTCAAAAATAAACTCTGTTTAATCCCTTTCAAACCTACTCTCTAAGGGGTTTTTCGGGGTGCTGAACACGAATCTGAAGTCCGTTTTTCGATAAAACGCTTCCTTCATGGTTATTTTCGCGATTTTTCATCAAAATTGCTCAAAAAATAAACTCTGTTTAATCCCTTTCAAACCTACTCTCTAAGGGGTTTTTCGGGGTGCTGAACACGAATCTGAAGTCCGTTTTTCGATAAAACGCTTCCTTCATGGTTATTTTCGCGATTTTTCATCAAAATTGCTCAAAAATAAACTCTGTTTAATCCCTTTCAAACCTACTCTCTAAGGGGTTTTTCGGGGTGCTGAACACGAATCTGAAGTCCGTTTTTCGATAAAACGCTTCCTTCATGGTTATTTTCGCGATTTTTCATCAAAATTGCTCAAAAATAAACTCTGTTTAATCCTTTCAAACCTACTCTCTAAGGGGTTTTTCGGGGTGCTGAACACGAATCTGAAGTCCGTTTTTCGATAAAACGCTTCCTTCATGGTTATTTTCGCGATTTTTCATCAAAATTGCTCAAAAATAAACTCTGTTTAATCCCTTTCAAACCTACTCTCTAAGGGGTTTTTCGGGGTGCTGAACACGAATCTGAAGTCCGTTTTTCGATAAAACGCTTCCTTCATGGTTATTTTCGCGATTTTTCATCAAAATTGCTCAAAAATAAACTCTGTTTAATCCCTTTCAAACCTACTCTCTAAGGGGTTTTTCGGGGTGCTGAACACGAATCTGAAGTCCGTTTTTCGATAAAACGCTTCCTTCATGGTTATTTTCGCGATTTTTCATCAAAATTGCTCAAAAATAAACTCTGTTTAATCCTTTCAAACCTACTCTCTAAGGGGTTTTTCGGGGTGCTGAACACGAATCTGAAGTCCGTTTTTCGATAAAACGCTTCCTTCATGGTTATTTTCGCGATTTTTCATCAAAATTGCTCAAAAATAAACTCTGTTTAATCCTTTCAAACCTACTCTCTAAGGGGTTTTTCGGGGTGCTGAACACGAATCTGAAGTCCGTTTTTCGATAAAACGCTTCCTTCATGGTTATTTTCGCGATTTTTCATCAAAATTGCTCAAAAATAAACTCTGTTTAATCCCTTTCAAACCTACTCTCTAAGGGGTTTTTCGGGGTGCTGAACACGAATCTGAAGTCCGTTTTTCGATAAAACGCTTCCTTCATGGTTATTTTCGCGATTTTTCATCAAAATTGCTCAAAATTGCTCAAATAAACTCTGTTTAATCGCTTTCAAACCTACTCTCTAAGGGGTTTTTCGGTGCTAAACACGAATCTGAAGTCCTTTTTCGATAAAACGCTTCCTTCATGGTTATTTTCGCGTTTTTCATCAAAATTGCTCAAAAATAAACTCTGTTTAATCGCTTTCAAACCTACTCTCTATGGGGTTTTCGGGGTGCTGAACACGAATCTGAAGTCCTTTTTTCGATAAAACGCTTCCTTCATGGTTATTTTCGCGTTTTTCATCAAAATTGCTCAAAAATAAACTCTGTTTAATCCCTTTCAAACCTACTCTTTATGGGGTTTTTCAGGGTGCTGAACACGAATCTGAAGTCCTTTTTTTTCGATAAAAAACGCTTCCTTCATGGTTGTTTTCGCGATTTTTCATCAAAAATGCTCAAAAATTAACTCTGTTTAATCCCTTTCAAACCTACTCTCTAAGGGGTTTTTCGGGGTGCTGAACACGAATCTGAAGTCCGTTTTTCGATAAAACGCTTCCTTCATGGTTATTTTCGCGATTTTTCATCAAAATTGCTCAAAAATAAACTCTGTTTAATCCTTTCAAACCTACTCTCTAAGGGGTTTTTCTGGGTGCTGAACACGAATCTGAAGTCCGTTTTTCGATAAAACGCTTCCTTCATGGTTATTTTCGCGATTTTTCATCAAAATTGCTCAAAAATAAACTCTGTTTAATCGCTTTCAAACCTACTCTCTAAGGGGTTTTTCGGGGTGCTGAACACGAATCTGAAGTCCGTTTTTCGATAAAACGCTTCCTTCATGGTTATTTTCGCGATTTTTCATCAAAATTGCTCAAAAATAAACTCTGTTTAATCGCTTTCAAACCTACTCTCTAAGGGGTTTTTCGGGGTGCTGAACACGAATCTGAAGTCCGTTTTTCGATAAAACGCTTCCTTCATGGTTATTTTCGCGTTTTTTCATCAAAATTGCTCAAAAATTAACTCTGTTTAATCGCTTTCAAACCTACTCTCTAAGGGGTTTTTCGGGGTGCTGAACACGAATCTGAAGTCCGTTTTTCGATAAAACGCTTCCTTCATGGTTATTTTCGCGATTTTTCATCAAAATTGCTCAAAAATTAACTCTGTTTAATCGCTTTCAAACCTACTCTCTAAGGGGTTTTTCGGGGTGCTGAACACGAATCTGAAGTCCGTTTTTCGATAAAACGCTTCCTTCATGGTTATTTTCGCGATTTTTCATCAAAATTGCTCAAAAATTAACTCTGTTTAATCGCTTTCAAACCTACTCTCTAAGGGGTTTTTCGGGGTGCTGAACACGAATCTGAAGTCCGTTTTTCGATAAAACGCTTCCTTCATGGTTATTTTCGCGTTTTTTCATCAAAATTGCTCAAAAATTAACTCTGTTTAATCGCTTTCAAACCTACTCTAAGGGGTTTTTCGGGGTGCTGAACACGAATCTGAAGTCCGTTTTTCGATAAAACGCTTCCTTCATGGTTATTTTCGCGATTTTTCATCAAAATTGCTCAAAAATAAACTCTGTTTAATCGCTTTCAAACCTACTCTCTAAGGGGTTTTTCGGGGTGCTGAACACGAATCTGAAGTCCGTTTTTCGATAAAACGCTTCCTTCATGGTTATTTTCGCGATTTTTCATCAAAATTGCTCAAAAATAAACTCTGTTTAATCGCTTTCAAACCTACTCTCTAAGGGGTTTTTCGGGGTGCTGAACACGAATCTGAAGTCCGTTTTTCGATAAAACGCTTCCTTCATGGTTATTTTCGCGATTTTTCATCAAAATTGCTCAAAAATAAACTCTGTTTAATCCTTTCAAACCTACTCTCTAAGGGGTTTTTCGGGGTGCTGAACACGAATCTGAAGTCCGTTTTTCGATAAAACGCTTCCTTCATGGTTATTTTCGCGATTTTTCATCAAAATTGCTCAAAAATAAACTCTGTTTAATCCCTTTCAAACCTACTCTCTAAGGGGTTTTTCGTGCTGAACACGAATCTGAAGTCCGTTTTTCGATAAAACGCTTCCTTCATGGTTATTTTCGCGTTTTTTCATCAAAATTGCTCAAAAATTAACTCTGTTTAATCGCTTTCAAACCTACTCTCTAAGGGGTTTTTCGGGGTGCTGAACACGAATCTGAAGTCCGTTTTTCGATAAAACGCTTCCTTCATGGTTATTTTCGCGTTTTTTCATCAAAATTGCTCAAAAATTAAACTCTGTTTAATCGCTTTCAAACCTACTCTCTAAGGGGTTTTTCGGGGTGCTGAACACGAATCTGAAGTCCGTTTTTCGATAAAACGCTTCCTTCATGGTTATTTTCGCGTTTTTTCATCAAAATTGCTCAAAAATAAACTCTGTTTAATCGCTTTCAAACCTACTCTAAGGGGTTTTTCGGGGTGCTGAACACGAATCTGAAGTCCGTTTTTCGATAAAACGCTTCCTTCATGGTTATTTTCGCGTTTTTTCATCAAAATTGCTCAAAAATAAACTCTGTTTAATCGCTTTCAAACCTACTCTCTAAGGGGTTTTTCGGGGTGCTGAACACGAATCTGAAGTCCGTTTTTCGATAAAACGCTTCCTTCATGGTTATTTTCGCGTTTTTTCATCAAAATTGCTCAAAAATAAACTCTGTTTAATCGCTTTCAAACCTACTCTCTAAGGGGTTTTTCGGGGTGCTGAACACGAATCTGAAGTCCGTTTTTCGATAAAACGCTTCCTTCATGGTTATTTTCGCGTTTTTTCATCAAAATTGCTCAAAAATAAACTCTGTTTAATCGCTTTCAAACCTACTCTCTAAGGGGTTTTTCGGGGTGCTGAACACGAATCTGAAGTCCGTTTTTCGATAAAACGCTTCCTTCATGGTTATTTTCGCGTTTTTTCATCAAAATTGCTCAAAAATTAACTCTGTTTAATCGCTTTCAAACCTACTCTCTAAGGGGTTTTTCGGGGTGCTGAACACGTTTAATCCCTTTCAAACCTACTCTCTACGAGGGGTTTTCGGGGTGCTGAACACGAATCTGAAGTCCGTTTTTCGATAAAACGCTTCCTTCATGGTTATTTTCGCGTTTTTTCATCAAAATTGCTCAAAAATAAACTCTGTTTAATCGCTTTCAAACCTACTCTCTAAGGGGTTTTTCGGGGTGCTGAACACGAATCTGAAGTCCTTTTTTCGATAAAACGCTTCCTTCATGGTTATTTTCGCGTTTTTTCATCAAAATTGCTCAAAAATAAACTCTGTTTAATCGCTTTCAAACCTACTCTCTAAGGGGTTTTTCGGGGTGCTGAACACGAATCTGAAGTCCGTTTTTCGATAAAACGCTTCCTTCATGGTTATTTTCGCGTTTTTTCATCAAAATTGCTCAAAAATAAACTCTGTTTAATCGCTTTCAAACCTACTCTCTAAGGGGTTTTTCGGGGTGCTGAACACGAATCTGAAGTCCGTTTTTCGATAAAACGCTTCCTTCATGGTTATTTTCGCGTTTTTTCATCAAAATTGCTCAAAAATAAACTCTGTTTAATCGCTTTCAAACCTACTCTCTAAGGGGTTTTTCGGGGTGCTGAACACGAATCTGAAGTCCGTTTTTCGATAAAACGCTTCCTTCATGGTTATTTTCGCGATTTTTCATCAAAATTGCTCAAAAATAAACTCTGTTTAATCGCTTTCAAACCTACTCTCTAAGGGGTTTTTCGGGGTGCTGAACACGAATCTGAAGTCCGTTTTTCGATAAAACGCTTCCTTCATGGTTATTTTCGCGTTTTTTCATCAAAATTGCTCAAAAATAAACTCTGTTTAATCGCTTTCAAACCTACTCTCTAAGGGGTTTTTCGGGGTGCTGAACACGAATCTGAAGTCCGTTTTTCGATAAAACGCTTCCTTCATGGTTATTTTCGCGATTTTTCATCAAAATTGCTCAAAAATAAACTCTGTTTAATCGCTTTCAAACCTACTCTCTAAGGGGTTTTTCGGGGTGCTGAACACGAATCTGAAGTCCGTTTTTCGATAAAACGCTTCCTTCATGGTTATTTTCGCGTTTTTTCATCAAAATTGCTCAAAAATAAACTCTGTTTAATCGCTTTCAAACCTACTCTCTAAGGGGTTTTTCGGGGTGCTGAACACGAATCTGAAGTCCGTTTTTCGATAAAACGCTTCCTTCATGGTTATTTTCGCGTTTTTTCATCAAAATTGCTCAAAAATAAACTCTGTTTAATCGCTTTCAAACCTACTCTCTAAGGGGTTTTTCGGGGTGCTGAACACGAATCTGAAGTCCGTTTTTCGATAAAACGCTTCCTTCATGGTTATTTTCGCGTTTTTTCATCAAAATTGCTCAAAAATAAACTCTGTTTAATCGCTTTCAAACCTACTCTCTAAGGGGTTTTTCGGGGTGCTGAACACGAATCTGAAGTCCGTTTTTCGATAAAACGCTTCCTTCATGGTTATTTTCGCGATTTTTCATCAAAATTGCTCAAAAATAAACTCTGTTTAATCCCTTTCAAACCTACTCTCTAAGGGGTTTTTCGGGGTGCTGAACACGAATCTGAAGTCCGTTTTTCGATAAAACACTTCCTTCATGGTTATTTTCGCGATTTTTCATCAAAATTGCTCAAAAATAAACTCTGTTTAATCGCTTTCAAACCTACTCTCTAAGGGGTTTTTCGGGGTGCTGAACACGAATCTGAAGTCCGTTTTTCGATAAAACGCTTCCTTCATGGTTATTTTCGCGTTTTTTCATCAAAATTGCTCAAAAATTAACTCTGTTTAATCGCTTTCAAACCTACTCTCTAAGGGGTTTTTCGGGGTGCTGAACACGAATCTGAAGTCCGTTTTTCGATAAAACGCTTCCTTCATGGTTATTTTCGCGTTTTTTCATCAAAATTGCTCAAAAATAAACTCTGTTTAATCGCTTTCAAACCTACTCTCTAAGGGGTTTTTCGGGGTGCTGAACACGAATCTGAAGTCCGTTTTTCGATAAAACGCTTCCTTCATGGTTATTTTCGCGTTTTTTCATCAAAATTGCTCAAAAATAACTCTGTTTAATCGCTTTCAAACCTACTCTCTAAGGGGTTTTTCGGGGTGCTGAACACGAATCTGAAGTCCGTTTTTCGATAAAACGCTTCCTTCATGGTTATTTTCGCGTTTTTTCATCAAAATTGCTCAAAAATAAACTCTGTTTAATCGCTTTCAAACCTACTCTCTAAGGGGTTTTTCGGGGTGCTGAACACGAATCTGAAGTCCGTTTTTCGATAAAACGCTTCCTTCATGGTTATTTTCGCGTTTTTTCATCAAAATTGCTCAAAAATAAACTCTGTTTAATCGCTTTCAAACCTACTCTCTAAGGGGTTTTTCGGGGTGCTGAACACGAATCTGAAGTCCGTTTTTCGATAAAACGCTTCCTTCATGGTTATTTTCGCGTTTTTTCATCAAAATTGCTCAAAAATTAACTCTGTTTAATCGCTTTCAAACCTACTCTCTAAGGGGTTTTTCGGGGTGCTGAACACGAATCTGAAGTCCGTTTTTCGATAAAACACTTCCTTCATGGTTATTTTCGCGTTTTTTCATCAAAATTGCTCAAAAATTAACTCTGTTTAATCGCTTTCAAACCTACTCTCTAAGGGGTTTTTCGGGGTGCTGAACACGAATCTGAAGTCCGTTTTTCGATAAAACGCTCTTTTTTCATCAAAATTGCTCAAAAATTATGCTCTGTTTAATCCCTTTCAAACCTACTCTCTAAGGGGTTTTTCGGGGGTGCTGAACACGAATCTGAAGTCCGTTTTTCGATAAAACGCTTCCTTCATGGTTATTTTCGCGATTTTTCATCAAAATTGCTCAAAAATTATCTCTGTTTAATCCTTTTCAAACCTACTCTCTAAGGGGTTTTTCGGGGTGCTGAACACGAATCTGAAGCCCGTTTTTCGATAAAACGCTTCCTTCATGGTTATTTTCGCGATTTTTCATCAAAATTGCTCAAAAATAAACTCTGTTTAATCCTTTCAAACCTACTCTCTAAGGGGTTTTTCGGGGTGCTGAACACGAATTCGAAGTCCGTTTTTCGATAAAACGCTTCCTTCATGGTTATTTTCGCGATTTTTCATCAAAATTGCTCAAAAATTATCTCTGTTTAATCCCTTTCAAACCTACTCTCTAAGGGGTTTTTCGGGGTGCTGAACACGAATTCGAAGTCCGTTTTCGATAAAACGCTTCCTTCATGGTTATTTTCGCGATTTTTCATCAAAATTGCTCAAAAATAATCTCTGTTTAATCCCTTTCAAACCTACTCTCTAAGGGGTTTTTCGGGGTGCTGAACACGAATTCGAAGTCCGTTTTTCGATAAAACGCTTCCTTCATGGTTATTTTCGCGATTTTTCATCAAAATTGCTCAAAAATAAACTCTGTTTAATCCCTTTCAAACCTACTCTCTAAGGGGTTTTTCGGGGTGCTGAACACGAATCTGAAGTCCGTTTTTCGATAAAACGCTTCCTTCATGGTTATTTTCGCGATTTTTCATCAAAATTGCTCAAAAATTACTCTGTTTAATCCTTTTTCAAACCTACTCTCTAAGGGGTTTTTCGGGGTGCTGAACACGAATCTGAAGTCCGTTTTTCGATAAAACGCTTCCTTCATGGTTATTTTCGCGATTTTTCATCAAAATTGCTCAAAAATAAACTCTGTTTAATCCCTTTTTCAAACCTACTCTCTAAGGGGTTTTTCGGGGTGCTGAACACGAATCTGAAGTCCGTTTTTCGATAAAACGCTTCCTTCATGGTTATTTTCGCGATTTTTCATCAAAATTGCTCAAAAATAAACTCTGTTTAATCCTTTTCAAACCTACTCTCTAAGGGGTTTTTCGGGGTGCTGAACACGAATCTGAAGTCCGTTTTTCGATAAAACGCTTCCTTCATGGTTATTTTCGCGATTTTTCATCAAAATTGCTCAAAAATTATCTCTGTTTAATCCCTTTCAAACCTACTCTCTAAGGGATTTTTCGGGGTGCTGAACACGAATCTGAAGTCCGTTTTTCGATAAAACGCTTCCTTCATGGTTATTTTCGCGATTTTTCATCAAAATTGCTCAAAAATAAACTCTGTTTAATCCCTTTCAAACCTACTCTCTAAGGGGTTTTTCGGGGTGCTGAACACGAATCTGAAGTCCGTTTTTCGATAAAACGCTTCCTTCATGGTTATTTTCGCGATTTTCATCAAAATTGCTCAAAAATAAACTCTGTTTAATCCCTTTCAAACCTACTCTCTAAGGGTTTTTCGGGGTGCTGAACACGAATTCGAAGTCCGTTTTTCGATAAAACGCTTCCTTCATGGTTATTTTCGCGATTTTTCATCAAAATTGCTCAAAAATAAATCTGTTTAATCCCTTTTTCAAACCTACTCTAAGGGGTTTTTCGGGGTGCTGAACAAGAATCTGAAGTCCGTTTTTCGATAAAACAATTCCTTCATGGTTATTTTCGCGATTTTTCATCAAAAATGCTCAAAAATAAACTCTGTTTAATCCCTTTCAAACCTACTCTCTAACGGGTTTTTCGGGGTGCTGAACACGAATTCGAAGTCCGTTTTTCGATAAAACGCTTCCTTCATGGTTATTTTCGCGATTTTTCATCAAAATTGCTCAAAAATAAACTCTGTTTAATCCCTTTCAAACCTACTCTCTAAGGGTTTTTCGGGGTGCTGAACACGAATCTGAAGTCCGTTTTTCGATAAAACGCTTCCTTCATGGTTATTTTCGCGATTTTTCATCAAAATTGCTCAAAAGAAACTCTGTTTAATCCTTTCAAACCTACTCTCTAAGGGGTTTTTCGGGGTGCTGAACACGAATCTGAAGTCCGTTTTTCGATAAAACGCTTCCTTCATGGTTATTTTCGCGATTTTTCATCAAAATTGCTCAAAAATAAACTCTGTTTAATCCCTTTCAAACCTACTCTCTAAGGGGTTTTTCGGGGTGCTGAACACGAATCTGAAGTCCGTTTTTCGATAAAACGCTTCCTTCATGGTTATTTTCGCGATTTTTCATCCAAATTGCTCAAAAATTATCTCTGTTTAATCCCTTTCAAACCTACTCTAAGGGGTTTTTCGGGGTGCTGAACACGAATCTGAAGTCCGTTTTTCGATAAAACGCTTCCTTCATGGTTATTTTCGCGATTTTTCATCAAAATTGCTCAAAAATAAACTCTGTTTAATCCCTTTCAAACCTACTCTCTAAGGGATTTTTCGGGGTGCTGAACACGAATCTGAAGTCCTTTTTTCGATAAAACGCTTCCTTCATGGTTATTTTTCGCGATTTTTCATCAAAATTGCTCAAAAATTATCTCTGTTTAATCCCTTTCAAACCTACTCTCTAAGGGTTTTTCGGTGCTGAACACGAATCTGAAGTCCGTTTTTCGATAAAACGCTTCCTTCATGGTTATTTTCGCGATTTTTCATCAAAATTGCTCAAAAATTATCTCTGTTTAATCCCTTTCAAACCTACTCTCTAAGGGGTTTTTCGGGGTGCTGAACACGAATTCGAAGTCCGTTTTCGATAAAACGGTTCCTTCATGGTTATTTTCGCGATTTTTCATCAAAATTGCTCAAAAATAATCTCTGTTTAATCCCTTTCAAACCTACTCTCTAAGGGGTTTTTCAGGGGTGCTGAACACGAATCTGAAGTCCGTTTTTCGATAAAACGCTTCCTTCATGGTTATTTTCGCGATTTTTCATCAAAATTGCTCAAAAATAAACTCTGTTTAATCTCTTTCAAACTTACTCTCTAAGGGTTTTTCGGGGTGCTGAACACGAATCTGAAGTCCTTTTTTCGATAAAACGCTTCCTTCATGGTTATTTTCGCGTTTTTTCATCAAAATTGCTCAAAAATAAACTCCGTTTAATCCCTTTCAAACCTACTCTCTAAGGGGTTTTTCGGGGTGCTGAACACGAATCTGAAGTCCGTTTCTCGATAAAACGCTTCCTTCATGGTTATTTTCGCGATTTTTCAACAAAATTGCTCAAAAATAATCTCTGTTTAATCCTTTTCAAACCTACTCTCTAAGGGGTTTTTCGGGGTGCTGAACACGAATCTGAAGCCCGTTTTTCGATAAAACGCTTCCTTCATGGTTATTTTCGCGATTTTTCATCAAAATTGCTCAAAAATAAACTCTGTTTAATCCTTTCAAACCTACTCTCTAAGGGGTTTTTCGGGGTGCTGAACACGAATCTGAAGTCCGTTTTTCGATAAAACGCTTCCTTCATGGTTATTTTCGCGATTTTTCATCAAAATTGCTCAAAAATAAATTCTGTTTAATCCTTTCAAACCTACTCTCTAAGGGGGTTTTCGGGGTACTGAACACGAATCTGAAGCCCGTTTTTCGATAAAACGCTTCCTTCATGGTTATTTTCGCGATTTTTCATCAAAATTGCTCAAAAATAAACTCTGTTTAATACTTTTCAAACCTACTCTCTAAGGGGTTTTTCGGGGTGCTGAACACGAATCTGAAGTCCGTTTTTCGATAAAACGCTTCCTTCATGGTTATTTTCGCGATTTTTCATCAAAATTGCTAAAAAATAAACTCTGTTTAATCCTTTCAAACCTACTCTCTAAGGGGTTTTTCGGGGTGCTGAACACGAATCTGAAGTCCGTTTCCCGATAAAACGCTTCCTTCATGGTTATTTTCGCGATTTTTCATCAAAATTGCTCAAAAATAAACTCTGTTTAATCCCTTTCAAACCTACTCTCTAAGGGGTTTTTTCGGGGTGCTGAACACGAATCTGAAGTCCGTTTCTCGATAAAACGCTTCCTTCATGGTTATTTTCGCGATTTTTCATCAAAAATGCTCAAAAATAAACTCTGTTTAATCCCTTTCAAACCTACTCTCTAAGGGGTTTTTCGGGGTGCTGAACACGAATCTGAAGTCCGTTTTCGATAAAACGCTTCCTTCATGGTTATTTTCGCGATTTTTCATCAAAATTGCTCAAAAATAAACTCTGTTTAATCCCTTTCAAACCTACTCTCTAAGGGGTTTTTCGGGGTGCTGAACACGAATCTGAAGTCCGTTTTTCGATAAAACGCTTCCTTCATGGTTATTTTCGCGATTTTTCATCAAAATTGCTCAAAAATAAACTCTGTTTAATCCCTTTCAAACCTACTCTCTAAGGGGTTTTTCGGGGTGCTGAACACGAATCTGAAGTCCGTTTCTCGATAAAACGCTTCCTTCATGGTTATTTTCGCGATTTTTCATCAAAATTGCTCAAAAATAAACTCTGTTTAATCCCTTTCAAACCTACTCTCTAAGGGGTTTTCGGGGTGCTGAACACGAATCTGAAGTCCGTTTCCCGATAAAACGCTTCCTTCATGGTTATTTTCGCGATTTTTCATAAAAATTGCTCAAAAATAAACTCTGTTTAATCCCTTTCAAACCTACTCTCTAAGGGGTTTTTCGGGGTGCTGAACACGAATCTGAAGTCCGTTTCTCGATAAAACGCTTCCTTCATGGTTATTTTCGCGATTTTTCATCAAAATTGCTCAAAAATAAACTCTGTTTAATCCCTTTCAAACCTACTCTCTAAGGGGTTTTTCGGGGTGCTGAACACGAATCTGAAGTCCGTTTCTCGATAAAACGCTTCCTTCATGGTTATTTTCGCGATTTTTCTTAAAAAATGCTCAAATATAAACTCTGTTTAATCCCTTTCAAACCTACTCTCTAAGGGGTTTTTCGGGGTGCTGAACACGAATCTGAAGCCCGTTTTTCGATAAAACGCTTCCTTCATGGTTATTTCCGCGATTTTTCATCAGAATTGCTCAAAAATTGCTCTGTTTAATCCCTTTCAAACCTACTCTCTAAGGGGTTTTTCGGGGTGCTGAACACGAATCTGAAGTCCTTTTTTCGATAAAACGCTTCCTTCATGGTTATTTTCGCGATTTTTCATCAAAATTGCTCAAAAATAATCTCTGTTTAATCCCTTTCAAACCTACTCTAAGGGGTTTTTCGGGGTGCTGAACACGAATTCTGAAGTCCGTTTTTCGATAAAACGCTTCCTTCATGGTTATTTTCGCGTTTTTTCATCAAAATTGCTCAAAAATAATCTCTGTTTAATCCCTTTCAAACCTACTCTCTAAGGGGTTTTTCGGGGTGCTGAACACGAATCTGAAGTCCGTTTTTCGATAAAACGCTTCCTTCATGGTTATTTTCGCGATTTTTCATCAAAATTGCTCAAAAATAAACTCTGTTTAATCCTTTTCAAACCTACTCTCTAAGGGGTTTTTCGGGGTGCTGAACACGAATCTGAAGTCCGTTTCTCGATAAAACGCTTCCTTCATGGTTATTTTCGCGATTTTTCATCAAAATTGCTCAAAAATAAACTCTGTTTAATCCTTTCAAACCTACTCTCTAAGGGGTTTTTCGGGGTGCTGAACACGAATCTGAAGTCCGTTTCTCGATAAAACGCTTCCTTCATGGTTATTTTCGCGATTTTTCATCAAAATTGCTCAAAAATAAACTCTGTTTAATCCCTTTCAAACCTACTCTCTAAGGGGTTTTTCGGGGTGCTGAACACGAATCTGAAGTCCGTTTCCCGATAAAACGCTTCCTTCATGGTTATTTTCGCGATTTTTCATCAAAATTGCTCAAAAATAAACTCTGTTTAATCCTTTTCAAACCTACTCTCTAAGGGGTTTTTCGGGGTGCTGAACACGAATCTGAAGTCCGTTTTTCGATAAAACGCTTCCTTCATGGTTATTTTCGCGATTTTTCATCAAAATTGCTCAAAAATAAACTCTGTTTAATCCTTTTCAAACCTACTCTCTAAGGGGTTTTTCGGGGTGCTGAACACGAATCTGAAGTCCGTTTTTCGATAAAACGCTTCCTTCATGGTTATTTTCGCGATTTTTCATCAAAATTGCTCAAAAATAAACTCTGTTTAATCCCTTTTCAAACCTACTCTCTAAGGGGTTTTTCGGGGTGCTGAACACGAATCTGAAGTCCGTTTCCCGATAAAACGCTTCCTTCATGGTTATTTTCGCGATTTTTCATCAAAATTGCTCAAAAATAAACTCTGTTTAATCCCTTTCAAACCTACTCTCTAAGGGGTTTTTCGGGGTGCTGAACACGAATCTGAAGTCCGTTTCTCGATAAAACGCTTCCTTCATGGTTATTTTCGCGATTTTTCATCAAAATTGCTCAAAAATAAACTCTGTTTAATCCCTTTCAAACCTACTCTCTAAGGGGTTTTTCGGGGTGCTGAACACGAATCTGAAGTCCGTTTCTCGATAAAACGCTTCCTTCATGGTTATTTTCGCGATTTTTCATCAAAAATGCTCAAAAATAAACTCTGTTTAATCCCTTTCAAACCTACTCTCTAAGGGGTTTTTCGGGGTGCTGAACACGAATCTGAAGTCCGTTTCTCGATAAAACGCTTCCTTCATGGTTATTTTCGCGATTTTTCATCAAAATTGCTCAAAAATAAACTCTGTTTAATCCCTTTCAAACCTACTCTCTAAGGGGTTTTTCGGGGTGCTGAACACGAATCTGAAGTCCGTTTCTCGATAAAACGCTTCCTTCATGGTTATTTTCGCGATTTTTCATCAAAATTGCTCAAAAATAAACTCTGTTTAATCCTTTTCAAACCTACTCTCTAAGGGGTTTTTCGGGGTGCTGAACACGAATCTGAAGTCCGTTTCTCGATAAAACGCTTCCTTCATGGTTATTTTCGCGATTTTTCATAAAAATTGCTCAAAAATAAACTCTGTTTAATCCTTTTCAAACCTACTCTCTAAGGGGTTTTTCGGGGTGCTGAACACGAATCTGAAGCCCGTTTTTCGATAAAACGCTTCCTTCATGGTTATTTTCGCGATTTTTCATCAAAATTGCTCAAAAATAAACTCTGTTTAATCCCTTTCAAACCTACTCTCTAAGGGGTTTTTCGGGGTGCTGAACACGAATCTGAAGCCCCGTTTTTCGATAAAACGCTTCCTTCATGGTTATTTTCGCGATTTTTCATCAAAATTGCTCAAAAATAAACTCTGTTTAATCCTTTTCAAACCTACTCTCTAAGGGGTTTTTCGGGGTGCTGAACACGAATCTGAAGTCCGTTTCCCGATAAAACGCTTCCTTCATGGTTATTTTCGCGATTTTTCATCAAAATTGCTCAAAAATAAACTCTGTTTAATCCCTTTCAAACCTACTCTCTAAGGGGTTTTTCGGGGTGCTGAACACGAATCTGAAGTCCGTTTTTCGATAAAACGCTTCCTTCATGGTTATTTTCGCGATTTTTCATCAAAATTGCTCAAAAATAAACTCTGTTTAATCCCTTTCAAACCTACTCTCTAAGGGGTTTTTCGGGGTGCTGAACACGAATCTGAAGTCCGTTTTTCGATAAAACGCTTCCTTCATGGTTATTTTCGCGATTTTTCATCAAAATTGCTCAAAAATAAACTCTGTTTAATCCCTTTCAAACCTACTCTCTAAGGGTTTTTCGGGGTGCTGAACACGAATCTGAAGCCCGTTTCCCGATAAAACGCTTCCTTCATGGTTATTTTCGCAATTTTTCATCAAAATTGCTCAAAAATGAACTCTGTTTAATCCCTTTCAAACCTACTCTTTAAGGTGTTTTTCGGGGTGCTGAACACAAGAATCTGAAAGTCCGTTTTTCGATAAAACGCTTCCTTCATGGTTATTTTCGCGATTTTTCATCAAAATTGCTCAAAAATAAACTCTGTTTAATCCCTTTCAAACCTACTCTCTAAGGGTTTTTCGGGGTGCTGAACACGAATTCGAAGTCCGTTTTTCGATAAAACGCTTCCTGCATGGTTATTTTCGAAACTCTGTTTAATCCTTTCAAACCTACTCTCTAAGGGGTTTTTCGGGGTGCTGAACACGAATCTGAAGTCCGTTTTTCGATAAAACGCTTCCTTCATGGTTATTTTCGCGATTTTTCATCAAAATTGCTCAAAAATAAACTCTGTTTAATCCTTTCAAACCTACTCTCTAAGGGGTTTTTCGGGGTGCTGAACACGAATCTGAAGTCCGTTTTTCGATAAAACGCTTCCTTCATGGTTATTTTCGCGATTTTTCATCAAAATTGCTCAAAAATAAACTCTGTTTAATCCTTTCAAACCTACTCTCTAAGGGTTTTTCGGGGTGCTGAACACGAATCTGAAGTCCGTTTTTCGATAAAACGCTTCCTTCATGGTTATTTTCGCGATTTTTCATCAAAATTGCTCAAAAATAAACTCTGTTTAATCCTTTCAAACCTACTCTCTAAGGGGTTTTCGGGGTGCTGAACACGAATCTGAAGTCCGTTTTTCGATAAAACGCTTCCTTCATGGTTATTTTCGCGATTTTTCATCAAAATTGCTCAAAAATAAACTCTGTTTAATCCTTTCAAACCTACTCTCTAAGGGGTTTTTCGGGGTGCTGAACACGAATCTGAAGTCCGTTTTTCGATAAAACGCTTCCTTCATGGTTATTTTCGCGATTTTTCATCAAAATTGCTCAAAAATAAACTCTGTTTAATCCCTTTCAAACCTACTCTCTAAGGGGTTTTTCGGGGTGCTGAACACGAATCTGAAGTCCGTTTCCCGATAAAACGCTTCCTTCATGGTTATTTTCGCGATTTTTCATCAAAATTGCTCAAAAATAAACTCTGTTTAATCCTTTCAAACCTACTCTCTAAGGGGTTTTTCGGGGTGCTGAACACGAATCTGAAGTCCGTTTTTCGATAAAACGCTTCCTTCATGGTTATTTTCGCGATTTTTCATCAAAATTGCTCAAAAATAAACTCTGTTTAATCCTTTCAAACCTACTCTCTAAGGGGTTTTTCGGGGTGCTGAACACGAATCTGAAGTCCGTTTTTCGATAAAACGCTTCCTTCATGGTTATTTTCGCGATTTTTCATCAAAATTGCTCAAAAATAAACTCTGTTTAATCGCTTTCAAACCTACTCTCTAAGGGGTTTTTCGGGGTGCTGAACACGAATCTGAAGTCCGTTTTTCGATAAAACGCTTCCTTCATGGTTATTTTCGCGATTTTTCATCAAAATTGCTCAAAAATAAACTCTGTTTAATCCTTTCAAACCTACTCTCTAAGGGTTTTTCGGGGTGCTGAACACGAATCTGAAGTCCGTTTTTCGATAAAACGCTTCCTTCATGGTTATTTTCGCGATTTTTCATCAAAATTGCTCAAAAATAAACTCTGTTTAATCGCTTTCAAACCTACTCTCTAAGGGGTTTTTCGGGGTGCTGAACACGAATCTGAAGTCCGTTTTTCGATAAAACGCTTCCTTCATGGTTATTTTCGCGATTTTTCATCAAAATTGCTCAAAAATAAACTCTGTTTAATCCTTTCAAACCTACTCTCTAAGGGGTTTTTCGGGGTGCTGAACACGAATCTGAAGTCCGTTTTTCGATAAAACGCTTCCTTCATGGTTATTTTCGCGATTTTTCATCAAAATTGCTCAAAAATAAACTCTGTTTAATCCCTTTCAAACCTACTCTCTAAGGGGTTTTTCGGGGTGCTGAACACGAATCTGAAGTCCGTTTTTCGATAAAACGCTTCCTTCATGGTTATTTTCGCGATTTTTCATCAAAATTGCTCAAAAATAAACTCTGTTTAATCGCTTTCAAACCTACTCTCTAAGGGGTTTTCGGGGTGCTGAACACGAATCTGAAGTCCGTTTTTCGATAAAACGCTTCCTTCATGGTTATTTTCGCGTTTTTTCATCAAAATTGCTCAAAAATAAACTCTGTTTAATCCTTTCAAACCTACTCTCTAAGGGGTTTTTCGGGGTGCTGAACACGAATCTGAAGTCCGTTTTTCGATAAAACGCTTCCTTCATGGTTATTTTCGCGTTTTTTCATCAAAATTGCTCAAAAATAAACTCTGTTTAATCCCTTTCAAACCTACTCTCTAAGGGGTTTTTCGGGGTGCTGAACACGAATCTGAAGTCCGTTTTTCGATAAAACGCTTCCTTCATGGTTATTTTCGCGATTTTTCATCAAAATTGCTCAAAAATAAACTCTGTTTAATCCCTTTCAAACCTACTCTCTAAGGGGTTTTTCGGGGTGCTGAACACGAATCTGAAGTCCGTTTTTCGATAAAACGCTTCCTTCATGGTTATTTTCGCGATTTTTCATCAAAATTGCTCAAAAATAAACTCTGTTTAATCCTTTCAAACCTACTCTCTAAGGGGTTTTTCGGGGTGCTGAACACGAATCTGAAGTCCGTTTTCGATAAAACGCTTCCTTCATGGTTATTTTCGCGATTTTTCATCAAAATTGCTCAAAAATAAACTCTGTTTAATCCTTTCAAACCTACTCTCTAAGGGTTTTTCGGGGTGCTGAACACGAATCTGAAGTCCGTTTTTCGATAAAACGCTTCCTTCATGGTTATTTTCGCGATTTTTCATCAAAATTGCTCAAAAATAAACTCTGTTTAATCCCTTTCAAACCTACTCTCTAAGGGGTTTTTCGGGGTGCTGAACACGAATCTGAAGTCCGTTTTTCGATAAAACGCTTCCTTCATGGTTATTTTCGCGATTTTTCATCAAAATTGCTCAAAAATAAACTCTGTTTAATCCCTTTCAAACCTACTCTCTAAGGGGTTTTCGGGGTGCTGAACACGAATCTGAAGTCCGTTTTTCGATAAAACGCTTCCTTCATGGTTATTTTCGCGATTTTTCATCAAAATTGCTCAAAAATAAACTCTGTTTAATCCTTTCAAACCTACTCTCTAAGGGGTTTTTCGGGGTGCTGAACACGAATCTGAAGTCCGTTTCTCGATAAAACGCTTCCTTCATGGTTATTTTCGCGATTTTTCATCAAAATTGCTCAAAAATAAACTCTGTTTAATCCCTTTCAAACCTACTCTCTAAGGGGTTTTTCGGGGTGCTGAACACGAATCTGAAGTCCGTTTTTCGATAAAACGCTTCCTTCATGGTTATTTTCGCGATTTTTCATCAAAATTGCTCAAAAATAAACTCTGTTTAATCCTTTCAAACCTACTCTCTAAGGGTTTTTCGGGGTGCTGAACACGAATCTGAAGTCCGTTTTTCGATAAAACGCTTCCTTCATGGTTATTTTCGCGATTTTTCATCAAAATTGCTCAAAAATAAACTCTGTTTAATCCCTTTCAAACCTACTCTCTAAGGGGTTTTTCGGGGTGCTGAACACGAATCTGAAGTCCGTTTTCGATAAAACGCTTCCTTCATGGTTATTTTCGCGATTTTTCATCAAAATTGCTCAAAAATAAACTCTGTTTAATCCTTTCAAACCTACTCTCTAAGGGGTTTTTCGGGGTGCTGAACACGAATCTGAAGTCCGTTTTTCGATAAAACGCTTCCTTCATGGTTATTTTCGCGATTTTTCATCAAAATTGCTCAAAAATAAACTCTGTTTAATCCTTTCAAACCTACTCTCTAAGGGGTTTTTCGGGGTGCTGAACACGAATCTGAAGTCCGTTTTTCGATAAAACGCTTCCTTCATGGTTATTTTCGCGATTTTTCATCAAAATTGCTCAAAAATAAACTCTGTTTAATCCTTTCAAACCTACTCTCTAAGGGTTTTTCGGGGTGCTGAACACGAATCTGAAGTCCGTTTTTCGATAAAACGCTTCCTTCATGGTTATTTTCGCGATTTTTCATCAAAATTGCTCAAAAATAAACTCTGTTTAATCCTTTCAAACCTACTCTCTAAGGGGTTTTTCGGGGTGCTGAACACGAATCTGAAGTCCGTTTTTCGATAAAACGCTTCCTTCATGGTTATTTTCGCGATTTTTCATCAAAATTGCTCAAAAATAAACTCTGTTTAATCCCTTTCAAACCTACTCTCTAAGGGGTTTTTCGGGGTGCTGAACACGAATCTGAAGTCCGTTTTTCGATAAAACGCTTCCTTCATGGTTATTTTCGCGATTTTTCATCAAAATTGCTCAAAAATAAACTCTGTTTAATCCTTTCAAACCTACTCTCTAAGGGGTTTTTCGGGGTGCTGAACACGAATCTGAAGTCCGTTTTTCGATAAAACGCTTCCTTCATGGTTATTTTCGCGATTTTTCATCAAAATTGCTCAAAAATAAACTCTGTTTAATCCCTTTCAAACCTACTCTCTAAGGGGTTTTCGGGGTGCTGAACACGAATCTGAAGTCCTTTTTTCGATAAAACGCTTCCTTCATGGTTATTTTCGCGATTTTTCATCAAAATTGCTCAAAAATAAACTCTGTTTAATCCCTTTCAAACCTACTCTCTAAGGGGTTTTTCGGGGTGCTGAACACGAATCTGAAGTCCGTTTTTCGATAAAACGCTTCCTTCATGGTTATTTTCGCGATTTTTCATCAAAATTGCTCAAAAATAAACTCTGTTTAATCCCTTTCAAACCTACTCTCTAAGGGGTTTTTCGGGGTGCTGAACACGAATCTGAAGTCCGTTTTCGATAAAACGCTTCCTTCATGGTTATTTTCGCGATTTTTCATCAAAATTGCTCAAAAATAAACTCTGTTTAATCCCTTTCAAACCTACTCTCTAAGGGTTTTTCGGGGTGCTGAACACGAATCTGAAGTCCGTTTTTCGATAAAACGCTTCCTTCATGGTTATTTTCGCGATTTTTCATCAAAATTGCTCAAAAATAAACTCTGTTTAATCCCTTTCAAACCTACTCTCTAAGGGGTTTTTCGGGGTGCTGAACACGAATCTGAAGTCCGTTTTTCGATAAAACGCTTCCTTCATGGTTATTTTCGCGATTTTTCATCAAAATTGCTCAAAAATAAACTCTGTTTAATCCTTTCAAACCTACTCTCTAAGGGGTTTTTCGGGGTGCTGAACACGAATCTGAAGTCCGTTTCTCGATAAAACGCTTCCTTCATGGTTATTTTCGCGATTTTTCATCAAAATTGCTCAAAAATAAACTCTGTTTAATCCTTTCAAACCTACTCTCTAAGGGGTTTTCGGGGTGCTGAACACGAATCTGAAGTCCGTTTTTCGATAAAACGCTTCCTTCATGGTTATTTTCGCGATTTTTCATCAAAATTGCTCAAAAATAAACTCTGTTTAATCCCTTTCAAACCTACTCTCTAAGGGGTTTTTCGGGGTGCTGAACACGAATCTGAAGTCCGTTTTTCGATAAAACGCTTCCTTCATGGTTATTTTCGCGATTTTTCATCAAAATTGCTCAAAAATAAACTCTGTTTAATCCCTTTCAAACCTACTCTCTAAGGGGTTTTTCGGGGTGCTGAACACGAATCTGAAGTCCGTTTTCGATAAAACGCTTCCTTCATGGTTATTTTCGCGATTTTTCATCAAAATTGCTCAAAAATAAACTCTGTTTAATCCTTTCAAACCTACTCTCTAAGGGGTTTTTCGGGGTGCTGAACACGAATCTGAAGTCCGTTTTCGATAAAACGCTTCCTTCATGGTTATTTTCGCGATTTTTCATCAAAATTGCTCAAAAA
Source organism: Creontiades dilutus (assembly GCA_031894815.1). Classification (NCBI taxonomy): domain Eukaryota; kingdom Metazoa; phylum Arthropoda; class Insecta; order Hemiptera; family Miridae; genus Creontiades; species Creontiades dilutus. The sequence continues at coordinate 28,901 of JAVIWC010001952.1, forward strand.
TAAACTCTGTTTAATCCCTTTCAAACCTACTCTCTAAGGGGTTTTCGGGGTGCTGAACACGAATCTGAAGTCCGTTTTCGATAAAACGCTTCCTTCATGGTTATTTTCGCGATTTTTCATCAAAATTGCTCAAAAATAAACTCTGTTTAATCCTTTCAAACCTACTCTCTAAGGGGTTTTTCGGGGTGCTGAACACGAATCTGAAGTCCGTTTTTCGATAAAACGCTTCCTTCATGGTTATTTTCGCGATTTTTCATCAAAATTGCTCAAAAATAAACTCTGTTTAATCCCTTTCAAACCTACTCTCTAAGGGGTTTTTCGGGGTGCTGAACACGAATCTGAAGTCCGTTTTTCGATAAAACGCTTCCTTCATGGTTATTTTCGCGATTTTTCATCAAAATTGCTCAAAAATAAACTCTGTTTAATCCTTTCAAACCTACTCTCTAAGGGGTTTTTCGGGGTGCTGAACACGAATCTGAAGTCCGTTTTTCGATAAAACGCTTCCTTCATGGTTATTTTCGCGATTTTTCATCAAAATTGCTCAAAAATAAACTCTGTTTAATCCCTTTCAAACCTACTCTCTAAGGGGTTTTTCGGGGTGCTGAACACGAATCTGAAGTCCGTTTCTCGATAAAACGCTTCCTTCATGGTTATTTTCGCGATTTTTCATCAAAATTGCTCAAAAATAAACTCTGTTTAATCCTTTCAAACCTACTCTCTAAGGGGTTTTTCGGGGTGCTGAACACGAATCTGAAGTCCGTTTTTCGATAAAACGCTTCCTTCATGGTTATTTTCGCGATTTTTCATCAAAATTGCTCAAAAATAAACTCTGTTTAATCCTTTCAAACCTACTCTCTAAGGGGTTTTTCGGGGTGCTGAACACGAATCTGAAGTCCGTTTTTCGATAAAACGCTTCCTTCATGGTTATTTTCGCGATTTTTCATCAAAATTGCTCAAAAATAAACTCTGTTTAATCCCTTTCAAACCTACTCTCTAAGGGGTTTTTCGGGGTGCTGAACACGAATCTGAAGTCCGTTTTTCGATAAAACGCTTCCTTCATGGTTATTTTCGCGATTTTTCATCAAAATTGCTCAAAAATAAACTCTGTTTAATCCCTTTCAAACCTACTCTCTAAGGGGTTTTTCGGGGTGCTGAACACGAATCTGAAGTCCGTTTTTCGATAAAACGCTTCCTTCATGGTTATTTTCGCGATTTTTCATCAAAATTGCTCAAAAATAAACTCTGTTTAATCCTTTCAAACCTACTCTCTAAGGGGTTTTTCGGGGTGCTGAACACGAATCTGAAGTCCGTTTTTCGATAAAACGCTTCCTTCATGGTTATTTTCGCGATTTTTCATCAAAATTGCTCAAAAATAAACTCTGTTTAATCCCTTTCAAACCTACTCTCTAAGGGGTTTTTCGGGGTGCTGAACACGAATCTGAAGTCCGTTTCTCGATAAAACGCTTCCTTCATGGTTATTTTCGCGATTTTTCATCAAAATTGCTCAAAAATAAACTCTGTTTAATCCCTTTCAAACCTACTCTCTAAGGGGTTTTCGGGGTGCTGAACACGAATCTGAAGTCCGTTTTCGATAAAACGCTTCCTTCATGTTATTTTCGCGATTTTTCATCAAAATTGCTCAAAAATAAACTCTGTTTAATCCCTTTCAAACCTACTCTCTAAGGGGTTTTTCGGGGTGCTGAACACGAATCTGAAGTCCGTTTTTCGATAAAACGCTTCCTTCATGGTTATTTTCGCGATTTTTCATCAAAATTGCTCAAAAATAAACTCTGTTTAATCCCTTTCAAACCTACTCTCTAAGGGGTTTTTCGGGGTGCTGAACACGAATCTGAAGTCCGTTTTTCGATAAAACGCTTCCTTCATGGTTATTTTCGCGATTTTTCATCAAAATTGCTCAAAAATAAACTCTGTTTAATCCTTTCAAACCTACTCTCTAAGGGTTTTTCGGGGTGCTGAACACGAATCTGAAGTCCGTTTTTCGATAAAACGCTTCCTTCATGGTTATTTTCGCGATTTTTCATCAAAATTGCTCAAAAATAAACTCTGTTTAATCCCTTTCAAACCTACTCTCTAAGGGGTTTTCTTCGGGGTGCTGAACACGAATCTGAAGTCCGTTTTTCGATAAAACGCTTCCTTCATGGTTATTTTCGCGATTTTTCATCAAAATTGCTCAAAAATAAACTCTGTTTAATCCTTTCAAACCTACTCTCTAAGGGGTTTTTCGGGGTGCTGAACACGAATCTGAAGTCCGTTTCCCGATAAAACGCTTCCTTCATGGTTATTTTCGCGATTTTTCATCAAAATTGCTCAAAAATAAACTCTGTTTAATCCTTTCAAACCTACTCTCTAAGGGGTTTTTCGGGGTGCTGAACACGAATCTGAAGTCCGTTTTTCGATAAAACGCTTCCTTCATGGTTATTTTCGCGATTTTTCATCAAAATTGAAACTCTGTTTAATCCCTTTCAAACCTACTCTAAAAGGGTTTTAGCGATACACGGGTTGAAATATTCTGATAACCATTATCTCTGTTTAAAACGCTTCAAAATTTTTTCGGGGTGCTGAACACGAATTCGAAGTCCGTTTTTCGATAAAACGCTTCCTTCGATTTTTCATCAAAATTGCTCCAAAAA
>JAVIWC010001953.1:0-31283 GCA_031894815.1 Creontiades dilutus
TATTTGTAGCATAACTCCCAAATACCCTAAACATTTCATCAAAATAGCTTAAGAACTGTAGCAATTACGTTTGTTGAAGGGATTTTGCGCTCGCACATACGTAGTACTTACTGATGATACTATCGCTTTGAAATTGATCTGTGATTATTGAACATGTTTTTTGTAATTAATCCATATACATCTAAAAGTTTTTGATAACGTTTTGCCGTAATTTAGATCAAAAGACAATTGTTGTTCTAAATTACTCAGGACCCCGTCTGCCAACCCCTGTTATCTACAATACTTTCCACTCAGCTAAAGTACTGATTTTGGCATTTTTAGGGAACGCTCATTTTTCCCGAGTCAGTATAATATTGGTTTCATAACATGAATATACTATCATATTATCACTATGGCTAATATTATGATAGCACGACTAATTCTTCCAAATTTGTACCCATGATTAGTTTTTGAAGAGGTTTGTTCGAAAAAATCATTACCGAACCACCATTACGGTGATGAGGTTGTACATACAAACAAAAGGGGGCTCCATAATATCATCCTTTTTCTACAAAACCCATAAAGCTGGATCTCAGGTGAGTAAACATTAAGCAAGCGGCTGGATTCATGTCACTCCTTAACAAATCCTTTCCACTCTATTAAAATCCTACTGGCTCAAAGGACGGTTTCTGTTAACAACACGTTGTAATCATTGAGAAGTGTACACCACATAAATTGAATTCCCGTATTACAGAATGGTTTACCCGGACGAACTTGTTAAGCTTCTCTTTATAGGATGGGTTCGGAGGATTTTCACCATAAACCAAACCAGAACATTGCTGATCATTTTGAAAAAAATCGCATCGAAAATTTCCAGCTGTTTTCAACTAATATGTTTACCATCGCATTGTTTTTCAATTTTGTAATAGTTCTCTCGTTTCTCTTTACCCGTATTGAAGTTTATTCCATAGTATTCCCTACTGACAGCTTAGTAAGATCTCCTCCGGTAATACTTCTTTATTCTTTTGCTACTGGTGCACCTCTCCAGGCGTTGTGATACTCGTAAACTAACAAGCGTGACTCTTGGGTTGTGCGGGTCTTGCCTACTTGTTCTCAGGGAGTCACTACAGTGTAACAAAAAAAAAAAAGAAGTGATATGCGCTCTCCACATTTCATACTTACAAATCTGCTCACATTATCAAGGAAAAACTTCCTTTTAAAATCAGCCCCTCTGTTCATTCAATTAGTGACTTTCCAGTCAATTCAAGCCAAACTTTCTATTTCTACACATTCCATCTTCATCCTATCTGAAAAGTAGTACATCGATAGGGCATTTTGAATTGGACTTCCCCACTTATGGAGTCCGACAATCGGTATTCTCTTCAGGAGAGGATTAGATATTATAAAGAGAGTCAAATGAGCTATGGATCCCCACCAGCTTAAACCGTGATTTACGAACAAAAAAGTTAGTATAATTTTTTAATCTGCAGGTGTTTTAGCTCAAAAATGAACAACTGCAGCGCACCGCCTCCTTCTTTTCGGGCTGAAAATAGAATTTAGTTATTGAATTTTTTTGTTTAATAAGAATCCCAAATATGACCAAGGTGAGCAGAGTATGTGCGCAACATTACGCTAGCCATTCAAGTTTTATTTTCTTAACGTGGGAAATAAACTTTTTATTCCAAATTTGGAATTTAAGCTGGATTTTATTTGGATTTGACTCAACATTTGATTTTTTCGGCCGCTCACAACTCGTTAAGCGAGCTCCCACAGTTGCTACGTCATCAAAATTGTGCAAACATGAAGTTACCAAACCTACAGTAAGACGCGTCAATGTGTTTTTCATTTCATTTGACTAAATTTGAACGCTTTTACACCATAATTTACGTATGCGCATTTTTGATGATTTGCCGAATTGGCGCGCTCATTAGAGGGTTCCCCGAAGAAATCACATGAGTGGTCAACTTTCATAAAATCAAGCATAGAATCAAAATCGGAAATAAAAAATTGCTAGTCCCAAAAAAATTTGGATGCGCATTATTTGAGTTCCTTGAAAAATATGAAGTATAGAAAAAGAAAAGAAAATTTAGCCCAAAAATAACTATATAGCAGCTGGTGAACCAAAATTGATTTAGGGATCCGTTATTCATGAAATTCACCCTAGAATCCCAATTTGGAATATAAAGTGCGGGTTGCTGTTTGAATCAACAAGGATGGTATGGTTTCAGCACATTTTCGCTCTTGCGGATGCGCAACATGCACATATTTCAGATGTCTGAAGAAGGAGAAATATCGGAAAAAGACATACACAATTATTTGTTCAACTTCAAAAATAACGATTTTATTGGAGGTTGGGAGGGAGGGGATATTTCGTTGAACATCTAGTGCAGGAAAATGTAGTATTTCTGATCTGAAAATATATTTGAGTCCCCCTCAAACCACTCAAATATCATAGCTTCAAATCATGTTATTTGTAGATCGTGATATAGGTGTCGTGATACACAAATAATGTACTATTTCTTGTTAAGAAGGTCAAATGGAGAGTCTGTAGATGATTTATTTAAAATCAATCAACCCAGATATATTTCCAAAAACGGCCTCCTCGTTATGCTTCAATCTAAACTACCTATCATTAAAAAACCGATTACGCTTGGATATTTATTATTCATTGACAGAATTACGATTTTATTTATGTTGGAATGATCTTCGGGTTTTCAAAAAGTTTCCACAGTAAAACGCAGGAAATTATAGCAAAAAGGTTTATTATATTGTATCAGATAGCCCTTCAACGTATGTCGGCGGACTGCAGTTAATCAGAGTATTATAGAATCTACCTTGCTCACAGGCTATCCCAGCCACTCATCCTCGTATTTACTCTCAGTCCTCGCTTCAAAAACAACCCTTGCCAATTTGGTTAATTATTTTCAATAATAAGCCTTTTAAATTGTATTGCAAACATTTACAAGGACCCAATCCCCTCCTCGCCCAAAACTTGTCATTTAAACAATTGATGACAAAAATCTATTATTTTACGCATGAACTCCACATAAGGTCTAGATGGCTCTGACCTTTAGCCAGTCCGATCGCCTGACACGCATCGATGCTATGAGCCACAACTGGTAAAAAAATTTTCCAAAATTTTGGTTTTTCGGGGTTTTTACTGATATGGACAGGTGGGTGTCGTTGGGACGAAAAATCAGGAGGGATAGGTTTTAGATCCTTAGAAATTCAGAGCAGCAAATACTCTCAATTTCCGAACCTAAAAATTCACAATCCAGTGATACCACGCATACGCATTATGCAATATGTAATGAACCCACGTGTCCAAATCGGCCTATTTTAACAAATGGAGAAGGAACAGATGATGGTACAGCAACCTGAGTGGTATCATTCAATTCAAGGAACTAGATTCTATCTTAATCTTAGGTGGTTTTTTCAAAAGTTTTTGGGATTCCGATTTTTTATTATTTCCACCCTTAAACATCATTCCGCAGGGTTGATTGGTCTTCGCTACGACGTTACTAACACATCCCAGATCGGTATGATTTTCGATCCAAATTGCGCAAACTTTGGTCCAATAGTTTTGGAGGAGAGTTGTAGACCAAGTCGCGGGTATGTAATTGTTTTAAATTTCACTGCTGAGGGAGGGTAGACGATTTTTTCCTTGGTCAATCACGAAGTTCCATTATTGAAAATAACATTTTGAAAATTATCCAACAAACTATAAAAGTCAATACTAGGGGGTCATTAAATAAGCGTTTCGTGTGAACTCTTAGCTGCTTTAAGAAGAACGGGCTACGTCACAACAAAAGACCCAATTATACCTCCCGGCAAGAAGCAAAGGAATTCTCGTTCGTGGAACTCTTGACGGAAGTGTTTCCAACGAAATCACTTAGTTCAGATGAAACCTTGAGTGAACATGGAAATTGCTACAGGAAACTCACGGTGTTCCGATGGCTCTGAAGTGTATTCCAACCTTAGATGTCAAATTTCGTATGGAATATGAACCCTGTTTGTGAATTCCCTATCTTTTTCATTTTTGATCCAACTCAATTGGAAGTTACTGTAAACGTCAAAACCCTTTATAGTTAACTTGCAGTTATGAGACAAAAGGGGAAATATGTTTCGGTTTACTTAGTACCTATTCGTTGATGAACCTTCGAAACCGAATATTACCTGCAGCATAGGAGAACAGCTCTCCTCGAACTATTAGCACTTGTTTCGATTTAAAGGTACAAAAACGATTAGTTTGAGAAGCTAACAGATCACATATATTAAACCGAATTTATTGACACACTTAACCAGCTAGTTGAATCGAAGATCACCTTCGGAAGTTGAATGTGTATAAATGACACTTTTAAAGAAATAGACAGAACATGTTTATTGAGCGAAGTCACAATGTAGCTTGAAACCAAGATAAAAAAAAAAAGAGTTTGGAACAACGGAGTATTTCAACAATAGATTTTGGTCATTGTTGAGGTGAACCCAAAGAAGATATAAACGGTTATGCAGTTAACTATATTTCAAATCAATGTTTACATGGTCAATGAACGAGTATGGAAATACATCAATCAATTCGTATTCGTCGATATAGTGAATCAATCAAATAAATAAAGGTGTTGTAGAATAAAATCTTAGGGCGCTTCTGCCGAAGTTGAGGTTTTACGGGTAGTCAACAATATCACAAAATATGCTGCTTTGCCACTACTTAGTTGTGAAAATGAAGCCACTTTGATAACTATGATAAGAAGTCAGTCGAGTTAACAAGGGTGTTAGAGCAAGCTAAAAACGAAAGAGGGAACTGACTCTGGATTTTGTTAACCAAAAAGCGGGAAAATTTTGTTTTGAGGGGAAGTGAAGAAAATCTAGAGTGGGGAATCGTGGGGAGTAGAGAGGGAGATAGTAGAAACCAATCAGGGACGGGGTTACAACTACCCCGGGGAAACCCCAGGGTGCTAGGGGGGAGACTAGTTTGCCAGAAAACGGGTGGCTTGGGAAAAACCTACGGCACAAAGCAGCTTGGGGAATTTTGAGTCCATTAAAGGCTTTCAAATGCTTTCACATAAGAAGGGGATTCATGACAATGAGGTAAAGGCGGAGGGTACGGTCACCGTTATCTGCAGGCCTTGAATTGAAGTCAAATGTGGTTTTCAAAAGGTAATGACCCCAACACCGAAAGACACTTCGTGATCCAAAACAGATACAATTTCAGATACATGTGAACAGTCATTATTCCGGGAAATCTGAGTCGAATCAAGAAACATGAATCAGCATTAAAAAACAATTAAAACGTGATTTTCCCGGAATAATGACCAAAATCTGTTTACGTAGCGTAAAAAATCATTATTAATGCCGTCTTTCGACTCTCAGATTAAGATGATTTTTCACTTGATCACTGATGAAGGTTTCAATCTCCTATTGTTACATTTTTCAACCAGACCTTGATAATCAACAACCGTAACAATCTGAGAACAGGCGCTTAAAATAAAAAAACGTACGCGAAATAAACCAATTTCGGTCATTATTCCGCAAAAATTGAGTCAAATCAAAAAATGAATTTCATCACGTGAATCAGCGTTAAAAAACAATGAAAATTCACGTGCCAAACTTTACAGTTCACCATCATCCACTATTTGACTATTTTGGGGTTGCGCAAAAAAATTGATTGGGGGGTCAAATTTCCATGAAATCTTGGGTCGAATCCAAATCTGCAATATAAGGGGTTTTTAATTAAAATAAGAAAGTTAGTGTCAATTGCGCATGGTTGCGCGGTTGTGCCCGGAGTACAAAAATATTTGAGATCCTTGGAAAAAAATATGAAGATTCAAAAAACAGTTTTTTTGTTTACTCTAATTTTGACGATTTTAAGAGGGGGGGGGGGGATAATATGTATGTTTTACATGTGTATAATAAATCAAAATAATATAACATTCCACACTAATGTAATGTCTGATTCGAGGTAGCATTTATTGATCAACGAACGCATGGACAAATATCCTCATTTCAACAGCTTGAAATGACTGCCTATTCAGCGGTCAAACTTGAGGGGATTAGAGAGAGAAAAAAAACGCTCCAATTATAAAACAGCGGTTTATTATTTCTGTATTAGAATAACCTTGTTACATAAATTACCGATCTTTGTATGTTTAACATACTTAGTTAGTGGCACATTATCTAAACTTGCCTCCATGCCCTGCCCTATCCACTCTAAACGCGATAATAAATATGGTATGGGAGATTATTAAAATTCGCAAGGCTGGAACTTAGTTTTTACGGCGTTATATTAATGATTTAATGTAATTCTATCCGAAATGTATTAAAAACTGGCATGGAGGTTCTTTAATCAAGAGAAAACTTCCCCGATTGCTAATTAAACGTTGATTTGTACGTCAAAAGGAGCGTTAACCTGGAAGTCAGTAATCTAGTTGCACCGCCTTCCCGTTTTAATCAGTCGACGCGGAGGCGCGGATTGCACGGCAGCGGCTGACTCGACCTCTCCTCGAAAACGGTGCCGCGGCGTGAATAACAATCACGCGTTTCAAGTGACGATTCAGATTGGAATCGATTGCTCCTGTGCCGACGGGCCCTACGGCACGGAGGCCCCGAGGGAAGCGACGGGAGAGTTTCACGCAGGAAATGTCACGGAGGTTTCAAGTGATGCGGGAGAAGAGAAAGAGAGAATAAAAAAAGGTGGAAAAAAATACTCATCGTCCACCGCGGAGGAGGCCATTGTAGCGGACAATATTTCAGGGGAGAACTTGTTCAGTTTCCTTTCACGCCGGTAGGCGAGTCCTGAAGAAGACAATGGAGTCGCGTCGAAACCCCCAATCGATCTCCCACGTGCTCATCTAAAACCTTCAATGCAGCATTGTTTTGGGAGCATTTTTCTCCTCGCACATTGGACGGAACTGAGAGAATGACACGATTCAAATGATTAAATAATTAATAATAACAATAGTTCAATATCATTAGATAACCAAACTAGGTAGATCACTGGTCTATTAGACGTAATCTGTGGTACATTATCTAAACTGAGCCCGAATTAGCTGTTGAAGCCCAAAAGCCACTCAAATAGCATATTTTTACAAAAAAAGTTCGTTTTCGGGCGTCTCAGAAAAAACCACCGATATATATGTTTTTTGGGTTGCCAATACCGGGTCCTACCTCCATTTTCGTTAATCACATTGAAATTTTCGAGATGTTTGCGATTTTTCGTTTGTTCGGCCTTCGTCAGTTTATAAAATTAAAGATAGTCGTACAGATACCGTTACCGTGAACGCAGAAGGGCATACGGAAATGTTGAGGTCATTCTTCATTCCTCAACTTCGTCAACATCAACATCGTCAAGACGGAGCCACAGGCCGCACAGCCCGTGTGAGCATGAATATTCTTGATGAGATTTTCCTGAATCGTGTGATATCCCGAAACGGGCCGATTCCCTGGCTTCCCCGTTCACCCAATCTCACACAATGTGCTTTTTTCTTGGAGGATACCTGAAACGTAAAGTGTACGAAGTACGACTCCGTACAGTTGAAGAACTCGAGGAAAGAATCCGCCTGGAAATCCTGACAATTCCTCAACGCATGCTTCATGACGTGGTGGACAATTTCAGAGATCGCCTGCAAGTATGCATTAATCGGGAAACACGCCATCTGACCAATGTTATTTTTAAACGTTGATTGATTCAATCAATGCTTTTTAATACACAATAAGATTATAACAATAAAATTTTGAAAAATGCTCACGTATATTTTTCACAGCCATTTCAAAAATGCACCCTGTATTAGTTGGTTGGTTGGTTGGCTATTGTTGGTTGTTTTGTATTCCTTCCACAGACTTCCATAAATAATTCTAGTTAAAAAGTAGACAAATCGGTCCAGCCGTCCTCTAGTTCCAGCGAGGCTTGTGAACAGCAATTCGTTTCGTAAGGGTAATAAACCAAGAAACTTTGGAAAATTCTGATCTATTATAATCGGAAACTTTGACACGGGACCGAATATATTTATATTCCGAGTATACATTCAAGACATTAATTGAATTCCAGAACCACTAAAGGATGTTTCACCAAATTTTTGATAGTACTTCCAAGCCTCACAATAATTATATAATCAAAATTTGCAGTAACTTTCTTCATACATATAGGAAGGAATTGTCTTTTTTCGAAGAAATTATTACTGGATTTTAACATTTTTCTCAGCAAATATCAAAGTTTACCAATGTCGCATACCGGAAAGAAGGGTGGTTTCATTGAACTACATTGTATTCAGCGAATTTTTTAAAAATTCCAAAAAGAAAAACTAGAGTTGAGAAAAGCGGAATTTGCATAGTTTAATTTCACATCTCTTTGATCATCATTTTCTTTAATAAATCGAATAAGAAAAACAATTTTGTTTAACACCCCTCAAAATTTGTTAGTTTCCGTTCCATGAAAGGCAGGTTTCAAACATTGAATTTAAAAAATCCATCCGTCCGCCGTCAACTTTTATTCCAAACGAATTGGAACAGATAAGAAAACGGTGATGGGGACGGACCCTTTACGATAGAAAGGTCAGTCAGCTCTTTAAAGCTCCGACTTCGCAAATTCAGAAAGAAAAATAAAACAACTAAGAACCTTGAAGAACTCCATCTCCAAGACGACCCTTAATTAAAAGAAGTTGTTTTTCTTTCAGTAAAAATATGACGAGAACATAAATGTATAAAGTCGCAACTTTGTGTAACTTTCCGATTACACTATCGACAAGGAAATAGAAATATAAGAGACAAAGAAGAGAGAGCTAAAAAGAAAAATTGCTCGTCAAACGATCGTTGCTTTGTTATTTGGTAGCGACTTGATAGGAAGTTTTTTTAAGGGGTAGACGGAGAGTCGAGCCCCGACCCCTTTGACCGTACTTGGTATGTAGTAAGTACATTCACAGTAACTCACTGGTTTTGTCTGTCCTGTTGTTATTTATTGTTCAGAGCTTTGTGACGACAGAACAACCTGATGCAGCAGACATTTTTTTGGAATACAGACCCAAAACAGAAGAGATTGAGGGACATCGGGTGATTGAGTAGAGATCTATCCGAGAAATGTTAAAATGATTGGCCTAAACAGAAATTTGGACTGGTTTTCTTAGGACTTTCTCCTGAAGCAAGACTTCATCAGCAGAGTTGATCCAGATGGGTACGGTCCAACCCAATCACGAGAAAAAAAATGACAGCATACTGTACTGTACAGACAACTGCAGAGATAAAGAGATTCATAAATTAAAAAACTTGTCCCAAAGGGAGTAGCTGAATTAAAAGGTATTTGGTAGGGTATGATATGGTGGAAGTATGGTGGTTTTCTTGGGAAAATAATGATATTCTTATCTGAACGAAAAGTAGCGTAGGCGCATCGGACATCGAGTTAGGACGTTCTCGATCGGAAAATGTCCAAGCCGGTACTTGAAACTGCAATGTAATATGAAAAAGCTCATTCACTGCTTCACTTCCTAAATTTCGTCAACACGGTGAACTTTCGTCGATGCTCTCCAGCCTGCAACTCATAACCAATTTTAATGAATTTTGTTTGGTTCGATCCTAATTTTACTTCAGTCGTTCAACTGACTCCAGAAATTTCGGATTTTAGACGGAAGAGAGGAATTGGAGGGGGTAACGACGAAAAAACGTTCACTCGTTAAATGTCTATTGTTTCTATAAAGCTTTTCCCAGTCAAATTGATACTTTTCCAACCAAATTAATACTTTTCCCAACCAAATTAATACTTTACCTACCAAATTGATCTTAAAAGCCTATGATGAAATCGCATAGCAAAAAATTCTTGCATACAAGTCTGCAACGCATTAGGACATTTCATGTCTTTCCCTTCCCTCCTTCTTCCCTTCCATCTTCTAGCAATCTTGTCTTCCTCTGTGAATTACATTTTTTTCAATATAAAGAAAACAAAAATTAAACTCATATTTTTAGCTTCAGTAGCCACTCTGCTGATCAAGACCCTGTAGACCTTATTGTTCATATACTAAGGAGGCTACCAGCCAAATTTCAGCTTTCCACAGTTGATGGGAAAGAAGTTAGCTTCAGGAGCCACTCAGTTGATCAAAACCCTCTGCACCTTATTGTTCACGTCCTAAGGAGGCTACCAGCCAAATCATAATAATCATATAGCCAAATTTCAGCTATAATCATATAGGTACCTACCTACCTCACGTCTACGAATCATAATAATCATTGAGCATATTTCGTTACGTAACGTAACGTGACATAACGACAATTTGGTTGTGTGCCATAGCAAAGACATGAAATGTCAAAAAATTAAGGAAATAGAACAACGCAAAGCTTGCAATCCAACGAATAATGAATGTATATGTTATTTTAAAACATGTTGATAATAATACAAATTATTGGCAGAAAAAATATTGGTAGTTTATCATGTTAGTTGAAGTTTATTTTTAGAGTAGGTATATTAATTGTATAAACATATATTCAGTGAAGGGGTTGCCCAGCCACTGCTGCGGGTAGTTTGAGCAAAACTTCTAACACGAAATTTGAACAATCCGTGGGGGACAATGTACCTACGGCTCTTGAAACTGTTTCTCCGAGGGCTTGATCTCGGGTAGCCAGAGAGAGATATCCTCTAACTGCCGTCTTAATCTTGGCAAAAGCGTACTCAGCCGGATGATAAACTACCAATATTCGTTGATTGCAAGCTTTGCGGCGTGCTATTTCCTTGATTCTTTAAGATCAATTTGGTAGGGAAAGTATTAATTTGGTTGGGAGAAGCTATATACAGTACATAGCAACCACTATAGGTATTTTGATACCACCTTTGTTTAATACAAACAGACTAGTAAAGATTCGTTTTCATGAATGTAGGCTTTGGGACAATTACAACTCAATTACAAAGCAAGGAAACAGAAATGCGCCTTTAATGACATTTCAAGTTGATGCAGCCCACCCAAATTGGCAGTCGTTTCTTAGTTTTATTCAATGCTTTGGTTTGACTGTGGTCGATGAGAGAGTTGTTGACCTCGTGACGTCAGAACTAGTTCTGAGATTTATGCCTAACTACGTGTATAAATCGTGAAGTTGGAGGCACATAGTTACTTTCCTTTGTTTATATTAAACCAGGTGCTTTGTAGGGGAACGATACTGTTGCCGCGTATATTTCAAAGGGTAAGCAGAAACCAAGTCCCGATCTTGTAGGAAACCCTCGTAGAGCCTCCTCCCCTCAGTCACCTGGAAGTGAGAAATTCGAGACCGAGGGCCGCGGGAGCCCTCTTAGACACAAATTAAAGTTTTAATTAGAGCAAAAGCTCCGTATATGGCTGGAAAGCAAATGGACCCTAAACACCACCGTATGGAAATTTACAGTGGCTACACGAACTGTTTAACTAAGTTGGAAGAGGCGGGGGAGGCAGGCCCGTCACGTCAGCTGATTAAATTACCCTCCCTTTTCCGCAACGGAGAAACCGCGGGTGTCACCCGAAGGAGCGTATGATTAGAGTGACCGGTAAAATGTCAACTTTACTCGACTCGGTATGAGTGCTCTTCCATGTTTGAGTTTGAGCTGTGTAAATCTAATATGGGTCGTTTCAAATATTTACCCGACCTTCAATAAATACTTGCCTGTACGACTACCAACGAGGGGAGACGGGAACTATCAACGAAATTGCCATAACATGATGAAAACTTTTAACCACAGTTCCATTCGTGGGAATGCTTGATCTATTTGAATTATCAATCTTCAAATATTAGCATAAAATCTGTGCAATTAGTTCTGCCTTACCTAGAAATCCAGCAAAACGAAAAAACTAAACAAAATCCGTCCATTACATTTCTTTAGCTTTATTCAGAAACAACTTCACCGAAGTTTATGAAATTTGGCTTGAAAATCACACAACCACAGGGATGGTAAAGTAAATCAATATGGTGGAAACTGAGGGCTATTATTGATATGAATGCCTAAAGAACATCCTGGTGTTTGTCTTACCTACTGTTGATAAATTATTTTTAGTTTATTATTTTCGATTATTCTATATCTAATGATATTTATATATTATCTAAAATTTCTGTGTCAAAATGTTAGTCACCGTACTCCTCCGAAACGGCTTTGCCGATTATTACCAAATTTTCTAAGCGTATTCAGTAGGACTGAGAATCGGCTAACATCTATTTTTCATACCCCTAAGCGACAAGGGTTGTTCACTCTCAACATTTTTTTTTTTTTTTTTTTTAATTTTTGGACGAAATTTGTTGTTGTTTTTTGGTTTATTATTCAATAATAAACCATTGTAATCGCTCTGGAAAAAAATCATTCTAACCCCCCCCCCCCCCCCCCCCTGAAAATTTCATGGTTTACGTTTCAAAAGGTGTAGAATCCGAATTTGCAATAAAAAAATTTTCCGTCCTTCCGCCGTAAGCCGTACGCGGTACGCACGATTTCTCCCAAACGGCTGAAGCAAAAGATCTGAAATTATCAGGAAAAATCCATGTTGGTCCGGCGACGCCCCAATTTTTGAGCCAGCTCTCTCACTCAATTTAAAGTGCCCTTTAAGGGCTGTCAAAGTTTTGTAAAATCCCTAAAAACCTCAAAAAAGTCAAACGGCCTAAATTTGTACTCTTTTGAAGAACACTCTACGAGGAATCGAATGAGCCCCTCCCCAGGTCCGTAGGTCAAACCATTCCCGATATATGGCCCGATTTATGGTGCCAAAATTGGCGTTATTTTGGTTTATTATTGTTTTTGTGTTGATATCAGTAACCTAGTGACGTAGTGATGTAGTAATGTGGATACTGGAGTGAACTCCTAAAAGGCTTTGTAGCCGATACACGGGTTGAAGCATTCTGATAACCATGAAAAACGCTGGAAATTCTCCAATTTTTGGAGTTTATTATTCAATTGGCTTGCGTTCATGATTTGAATTCGTACTAAGGTTTGGAGTGTGCATGTTTCACAGGTGATAGAGCGATTATTGAATTTCAGGAGATATGCATAGAGCACGTAATCTGATCACCTGGATTGATCACATTTGTGTGCCTCCTGAAATTCAATAATTGCTCTATCACCTGTGAAACACGCACACTCCAAACCTTAGTATAAATTCAAATCATGAACGCAAGCCAATTGAATGCCCCCAGTGAAAGAATTTGCAGCGTTTTTATAATGTGGCATAAAAAAATACGTACAACCCTAAATTTTTACTTTTTATGACCAACCCCTATTTTTTATACCCATTTTAGTAATTTAATCACTATCATCCCCCTCAATAACTGATCAATTATAGTGTTTTTAACTGTACTTCGATTAAAATTTCCCTTAGCAAATCTAAAATTTTTTAATGAAAATAAACATTTATTTTTATAAGTAATAAAGTTTAATCCTGATATAATTTTTAATAGTGGGTGTAAAAGTGGAGTGACCACATTCATATGAGTGTTTAATTTGGAGCGTTAAATTTTATTCTTTCCCGCAGCGGGGACTTCCTCAGTCTAACTATGTATAACTAAATACGTTTGGCATTGACATGGTGGTGCCACCACACATCTCTTGTTGTAAATTTCTGTAGTTGACGTTAAACTGTTCACTCGACAATGTCCATGTACTCAAGTTGGTCATATTGCTTAGTTGTTTGATCTCAATGCGTTAATTGGTTAAACATAAAATCAAAAAGCACTATAGTCAATCAACTGATTCAATTCATTCGAAATGAAGTCATTCGAAAATTGATGAAAAACGATATCGAAGCCATCATTTCAAAGGGCAAGTTCAAAGGGGAAAATATTTACCATGGATTCCTATCATGTCTAATATGTGTCAAAATTCTTAGAGGCAGAACAACGTTTGAAAGTTTCTAATAATTTATTTATTATAACCGGTCAAAAAAATTTATAATCGGCTTGCGTTCATGATTTGAATTTTACTAATTGCGTGTTATTATTGATTTCGGGAGATACACATGGAGCACGTGAATCTGTTCTCGACCAAAATACCTATTTGGATTGACCAGTTGATCATATCTGTATTCCTGAAATTCAATTTATCCTGTGAAACACGCACACTCCAAAGCTTAGTAGAAATTCAATCATGAACGCAAGCCGATTGAATAATAAACCCCAGTAAAAGAATACTTATTTACCTCAGTAATAATATTGAATAATAAACCCCAGTAATAATATTGAATAATATTTACCTATATATTATCAGAATGCTTCAACTCGTGTATCGGCTACTAACTACGCTACAAGTATTCACATCGGCTATCACTCCAGTATCCACATTCACTGCAACTCGACGCTATCGGCCGGACATCACTAGGTTACAAACAAACAATAATAAACGAAAAAACGCAAATGTTGGGACCATAAATCGGGCTATACATCGGGAATGGTTTGACCTACGGACGTGAGGAAGGGCTCATTCGATTCCTCATGGTATGTTCTTCAAATTGGAAAATATTTAGGCCGATTCGACTAGTTTTGAGAGGGATTTTACAAAACTTTGACAACCCTTAAAGGGCACTTTAAATTAAGTGAGAGAGCTGGCTCAAGAATTGGGGTGTCGTCGGACCAAGATGAATTTTTCCTGAAAATTTCAGATTTTTTGCTCCAGCCGTTTCGGAGATATCGTGCGTACGGCTTACGGCGGACGGACGGAAAATTTTTTTTATTGCAGATTCGGATTCTACACCCTTTGAAACGTAAACCATGAAATTTTCAGGGGGGTTAGAATTTTTTTTTTTTTTCCAGAGCGATTACAACGGTTTATTATTGAATAATAAACCAATAAAAAAGTTAACCTCCCCAAAATTCTTCAATCTTAACGGACATAGAATTTGAAGTTTCATCAACAACCACCGTACTGTAAATCAAGATATAAGTTGTAGCGTTGTTGGCCCCAAAAATCAGTCACCACTTATTCAACTCATCTTTAATATGTAACCGGCTTTTACTGGTCCCACCTTCGCTACAAATATACGCGATTGTTTCCTGCCAACAAGTGGTATCTTACAGTCATAAATCCCACTACTATCGGCGGTACTAACGGTATTTTAGTGCCCGTTTGAATTCAAATCCTCCGGCGAATTCTAATCAACCCTATTCTGTTCCCATCAACAACTGCATTAGCGAAGGTCCTGTTTTGAACCGGATTGCCGCCTCGGTCATTTAGAGCCCGTAATTTAGTTTCATTAATTGCCACTGTTATTGAGGTCGGTTTCCCCCCCTTGGCTTTGAGGCCCTTCATGTTCCCTGTTTAATATCCCTATGAATTCAACTTCGCCCCTCTCTTCAGGAAACAATTTCAGCGCAATCTTGGGGCCCTTGAAAACCGTTGTTCCTCGCTTATGGTAATTCAAATTGCAGATTAGAGCGAGAGAGTGAATCGGCGTGATTCATCAGGGACCTTATCCCTCTCACTTCTAAAACCCACAGAAGTCCATATTGTTACAGGCAATGGATGTTATGCGTGGCTCATTCTTTGTGATGTATGTGGTTAGATGTCCCTTCCCAATTCCTGAATCCGCCGTCTCGGGAGATATGCTAGACGAATTCCAGCGTCTGTGACTTCCTCTGAATGTTGCAATCCCCATGTTACATGGTAGCAGAACGTGGTTTTTACCACTGGTCTTTTATTTCGACTACCCTCATGCCCCCATTCCCTTGCATTCCCCCACAGGCTGAATGCCTTTAAATACGTGATCTTGAGTAACCATTATAACAACCCTTCCTGATTATTGCGATGGTTCAAGTATCCCAATAATTGCGAGCCATTCTTCCAATGCCCCCCCACGCTTTTCTCAGAGCCCCGGTAGTGTGATGGATATGGTTAGCTTGCCCATCCCGATTCTAAACTATTCCTACACTCCTAAACTGTACAGTAACATTGACAAGGATAGCCGTTTCAAGTACCAGTACCAGACGAGCCCAAATAATGAAACCGGCCATATGAAATAACAAAATAACTTACTAAAAGTATGTTGGAAGGAGCCTAATTCACTTTTGAATGAGGAAAAACTTGGGCTTATTCCATGAAATTGAGGTTTTTCACACAAACCCACTTGCAACAAAATAAATCAATTTTCCGTTGAATTTGAGGGTTTTCTTTTCCGCTGTGTAGAATGGCGACTCTCTCGGGCCACTTTGCTCCTCAAATAAGAGGTTTCCAGGATGAAAATTTCAACTTGAAAACTTCAATTACTATGATATTATCTCTATCTGTTTGAACTGCCGTCCAAAATAGGAGAAAGGGCATGAAAAGCCTGGAAATTTGTTGAGTGAAGAGGACCGAGAGGGCCATTATTCGATCCACCCAAAAAAGACACATAAAATCCGACGGCAGTCTTATCTTTGTTACTAAGTGGATTCGGGGTTAAAAATGTGGATTCCACGGTACAAAATCACAATTATCCGAATTCAAAGGTGTTTTCCATGAAAAAATTGTTGCTCACACCATTGGAAAGCTGAGATTCTGGGGAAGTTTTTCCTGAGAAGTGGAAGTTGTGAAACGAATTTATTATGAATTTTTCAATGGGAAAAGACGGAAAAAGTAGATTTTTCTTAGATTTCCAAAACCTGATCTTCGAACTAATTTGTCACCATCTTAGTCATGTTGACATTTTCTTATTTTATGCTAAGGAGATAGCGAGAAATGTAATACCCTCTCAAATGTGGTCTTGCAAATTGATTTCTGAGTATAGTTCAAGGAAGTTATAGCCATTTTAGCTTTCAACATTTATTTTTCTATTAAATGCAGATACAGTAATGGATGACATTTTAAAATTTTTGTAATATTTTCAAGTTTTATTTACAAATGTTCAATGTAAACATTTGCTCCACGGCACAAAATGTAGCCTATAATAGAAGTCATCACATACTTACATATCTGGAGTCACTTCCCGAATGGCGGTAGTTACTCGATTTTGTTAGCTCGTCCAGATTGGCTGGTAAGGCTGGCAAAAAAACTCGTTTGTTCACATATCCTCACAAGAATAGGTCACAAACAGTGAGGTCTGGAGATCGAGGAGGTTAAGATTGGGAAGCTGCTCGTTGAGGTAACGTCTCACCGCTGAATGACAATGTGGTGCGCCATCTTGTTGAAAAACAAAAACTTCTGCCTTCCTGTAGTCGAGGGAACAGCCTGTTTTGCAGCATCTGTAGGTAGGTATCCCGTTACATGTTTCCATCACTGGAGCGTTGCCCAATGCAGAACTGCGGGCGATCCAACAGGTACACCGATAGACCTTCTACCAGCACTGAAAAAAACTTGACGGTCCCTTCTTTTGAATTGTAACTGGTTCATTAACCTGTGAACATCTGTTGCTGAGCTATTCCTGATTGAAATATGACGAACCTGTATGAAACACCCTGTACGTTTCAAAACTGGACCATGCTCATTAGGGGAGCTTACTGTTAAACACCTGAGCTAAACACCTGACCCGCCAATGGCAGAGTCAGTGCGCCTAGCTCCATTCGATGTTCGCAGGACGGACTTTAGTATGTACATCTACCCTTCCCCCAGCCCACCGGGCTTAAGTGCCACCTTAGCTGGAATCATCCTTAGCCTAGGCTGTAGCCTTGCAATATAGCAGTACATTACATTTTCAAAAAGTAGAGATCCCTTCTTAAAAATGAAACAACGTAGTCCAGGGAACCAAAATGTTGCCCATAAAAGTTATGGTAGCTGGGAATGCAAAAATGGGATGTTTTTCGAAGAGAAGAATAGGATGCAAAGGTTTTCTGACTAGCAGGCAGCAGATCAAAGACTAAAAATCACAACAACAAAAATGTTTTTTCTTTCTATTCATTAGGAAAATTGTGCTACATATACCTCATTAGTCACTATAATAAACCAAAAATATAACAACAATTCGTGAGCCCTTAGACTGTATTCCAATAAATTGTTCCACGAGTAACTTTTTTTCAATTTAAAACTCATTTTCATCCGAGTTCGCTATACGAAACACATTTTTTCATCTTTCTGAAGAAAAAAGAAACAAAACGCCATTTTCCCTCTGCGTAGTTAGTCTGTATTACCTTTGAAACGTTCACATCTCATATTTTTCAGAGAACCGAAAAAACCCTTCAGGCCTTTGGAACCGGTGTAAATGGAAGCATCAGCGGCAGAAGAGAGCGTCATAAGTTAGCGGTCGGTGAAAAATAAAAATGGGAGGGAAAAAAAAGGGAGAAACTTGGAACAAGAAAGTACGATTGAAGGAACAATTAGTTCTTACAAATCTCCCTTTCACTTGGGTTTCCATGAATGTTACACTTGGCGAGCAAATAGATTTTTCATTTCTCTTTCCTAACTGAAACATTTCGTGGGAGGCATTTCGTTTTCCTTTTGCTGGGTTCGTTTACTGTACACCTAATCTTTCTAGCATGAATTTATCAAATACCGCTCACTTATATGTATATTATCACCCATGCCGAAATGTTTGACCTAGAACTTCGAAATTTAGCAGGTTCGTTCCATTTAGGAAATAAACATTTGCTAAGAACAGCTTTGTGGTCAGTTGTCAGTGGACCACAATCGGCAGGGCATAACTGCATTGTGGCCTCTTTGCTATGTATGGGCAAATGAGGCATTGGGATGTTCGAAGAGTGGTGCGTATGAGAATAGGTGGAAGAGGTGCCTCTTCGTATGTCCGTTTCTGTCCAGAGAAATCCAAAATGACTTGACTCAGTTACTTAGCAAGCGTGTACTCGCATCGATGCTTTAACGATACTGGGCGGCCGGGATATTCTCGCAAATGAGGAGGATTAATCGAAGAGTACCGACGAGGATACAGGTCAAACCTTTTTGCTAAAACACCTTCAAGTTAGGATCCTTGAAGCTTAGATTGTTTCTGTCTCTGAAAAGCGCCAGCCCAATTGTGTGCATCGTTCAGTTGTTGCTAAGGCTATAATCATTGAAGGCACATATGTTCAAGTAGCCATGAAAAATGAATATTACATGGAAAGAAATGTGACAAAAGCAATCTGCCCAATAATGAAATAATAACTTTCTATAAATGCAACCTGGTAGGTAGGGTCGGACTGCAGAGTCCGTTTAACGCGAGGTCTTAGCCAGACTACATGGTTGGTGGCAGCCCAAGTATTTTCATCTCGACAACAATTACAGGATATGGATTGACCAGTTTAGATAATGTACCACAGTTTACTTCATCTTTCAAGTTTCAGTTGTGAGTAGGGGAATGAAAGAGTAGGGAGTGAGGTTATAGCCTTTCACCGCCTTTACAGACCACAAGTCAATTGAAACTGGTTGTACCAAATTGTTGTCAACGAACTTCCAACAACTACACTAATTGCCAACAAGTGCGGTCAAGTTTCACTTGTCATAGTCAGAATGTAATTGGAGTAGGGAGTGAGAGTTGAAAAACCCACACTGCTGCCTCCAGGGATGGTTTTCCCGGTAGAACTGATTGGGAAGGTCTAGGCAAAATCCAATCAACAGCGTTGGGATCATCTTGAATAAGGGATGCAAACAGAACAGATGCATTTTTATAAACAGCCTTTCTTGCCAGTTGTGGGCTACTTTTCAAAACATTGTAGGGAGTGAAGAAAACCCCTATGACACTGAAATAATGGGTTGGTAAGGCGACTTGCTTTGATCCAAATTTTTTTCTGAGGCGAATATCCATTTTAGATGGTATGTTCTTTCACAGTGTAAGTGGATGTAGAGTTCCCAATAAATATTTTGCTGAGTAGTGATGATGGATGTTGTATACCTCTAGTTATTGACATTAAAGTGCCCGAAATTTTGAAATTACTCAGATATTGGGTTGCGAGGTACCGAGTTAAGATTATGTTCCACAGACAATGTCTAATATACATTGAAGGTTTATCTAATCCAGAAATAATAAACCTTTATATAATAATGTTAGCGTTTTTCAAATGTTGGCAGTTTCCTGAGTGCAGTTCCATACGTATGTTCTGGCGAACCCCTCAAGATTTGAATTTAACGTACAAAGCTACAGCTTGAGCCTTGTCGACTCCAGAGACCTCCTTGAATATCGCAGGTTTATATTGGACGGAATTAGTCCCATTCTCGGATCTTGGCCCGTCATATTGATCTCTACTTGAATAGGAGCTGCTCCCGAGCGTTTACTTAACTGCCAACAAGCGGATTCAATTCGAAGCCATCGCTGTCTATCGTCTTCTATAGGCCATCAGGATCTATTGTTCAGCGTGAATGGCGCCCTATCTTGGCCCTAACATCGCACTATTAGCGCAGTTACTTCTTCCTTCTCCCGACGTCTTCCTCCTTCCCGGCTTTTGACCCAATCAAGGAGGGATCCTCCGCTCCAGTCTCCACTTTTTCCGTTAAAATGTCAAAACCCTGAAAGGCAACGAGATTTCGTCAGATCAAAGTCTTCCCTTAGTTGACTCCGGCTACTGGTGATGCGTAAATTGTCAAAGGCCAAGTTCAAACTTTTTCTCCCTCGGCGGAAATGAACCGTGTTTTTTCGTTCATTCTTTCTTATTTTACACTGTCGTTTAGCTATCTCTTGCAAATAAAGCATCTTTCTATTTATTTTACGGATATCTACTGGTGTTTTTCTTTTAAATTGTCTATCTTCATGAAATAGATAAACCAAGTACCTAGGTATGTATTTTGATAGTGATATGAAGTGGTGTACCAATATTGATTATGTCAACAAATCTTCGCAAACTTATCTATATTTTTCCCCGATTAAAAGGAGTGTTGAATTTGAAATTAATGAAATCACTATATTACGCATTAGTGCAATCAGTATTGCTGTATGGACCCCCTACCTATGGCGGGGCATACAGCTCTACTTTAAAACCCCTGACCATTACGCAGAAAATGCTGGTAAGAATTATAAGTGGAAGTAAGTTTGCAGCACACACTGAACCTATTTTTAAATCTTTACAAATTTTGAATTTCAGTCAGCTATTAAAAATGAATAATATCAAGCAAATCTTAAAAGAGCAACTTTTCATTCATCCGCAACATGACGTAACCACTAGATTTAAAATTAAAAAATTCATTTCTCTTCCCTTATGCCACACGACAGCAGGGCAAAATTGTTATTATTACCAAGGCATATCATCTTTCAATCAATTGCCCACTACATTAAAATCCAAACTGTTGGAAAACCCTAAAAATTGTTCAGTCCTTAAAAAATTCTTCTTGTCTCACCTGACATAGGTTTTTTTTTTTATATATAGGCTCAAATTTATGTTTTTTTTTTCTTTCTTTTTCAAATCGATCTTGGAAATTGTAAATTTAATAATAGTAAATTTTTCTTTCTTGTCATTTCTGTCTCTACTATTGTAAATATTAGTTAGAATAACGGTAATTGTATTCAGTAGTGCTTAAGATTGATTGTGAAAGGTTTTTCGTTTTATTTTTTTTTTATTTTTTGCTCAACCAGCTCATCTCCCTAGCTCGGGCTCTTAGCTCATATTGGGAGATTATGTTTCTGTATATTCTTTAATGCTAGATTTACGCTATGTACCTACTGAAGAAATAAATTCATTTTCATTTCATTTTTTTTTTTTTTTTTTTCACTATAACTTAGCATGCTCATGATGTAAGTAGTACCTAATTGCATTATTTCACTATTTATTTTTTAATGGTTTACTTAGCACGCTTTTTGAAAATACTTCATGCAAATACAAAAAAATATATATAAGCTAAACAGTTTATGATCATATAGAAAATATGTGAGAATCCACCAGAGAGGGCGAAAAGAGTGTTTATAGCTTCCTACCAGGTAAGCTTTTCAATTTGGAAAAAATGTTCACGATTGTTGTCGAATTTGCTTACCGAATTTCATATATCAAGTATCCTCCTAAAATATCACTGTAATCGTGGAAATTTAAACACCTAGAATTGCCATAAAATTGTCATATAACATGTGGCCTGATAGTGGCAAAAACCCGATTTTTTTGTGTTCCTCTTTCTATGTTAGTCACAAAATCTAAATACAGCAAGAATTGTTCCTGTGAATTCAGTTCAATACCCTAAATTGGAGCTCAAAGTCAAAATTATGAAATTTTTGCGTATTTTAGACGTAACTTACGGTAAGTGAAACACGAATTAGAAATGGCTGGAAATATGCCTTCTCCTGTTATTTGCTTCTTAAGCATGCCCAACTACGATAATCAGCAGCCAATCTGGCAAAAAAAGAAAACGCGTAAGTTGAGTTTTACGTTAATGTTGAGAGACGGTAGAAAAAAAAGCGACAGCTCCCGACAGAATAAGGACAATTTTTTAATACCCAAGTAGGTACACAGTCAAAAACCATCTCCATCCAGCTGCATCTGCGACGTTGACACAATTGCGAATGACATTTTAAAAAACGTAAAAAATCGACGTTATCATGCGTTAGTTGTTTGTTCACATGACTTCAAAAATAATGCCAGAGAAAAGAAGAATAAAATGAGGCTCGGTCTCGATCGTTTCGAGGTCAGTCTAGAGATTGTCAGTTAACAGTATCCTTATTAAACGGGTTTTCAACGCTGAAGAAGATAGTAGAAAAAGTTCCAGCCATGCAGCGTGACGAAATGAGAAAATTTTCAAAAAAACTAGTTTTACATGAGGAAAAATTACGAAAAAATCAACGTTTTATTTTCTGACATGTGATACCTCATTTTAATTTGCTAATTTCTGAAAGCTGAAGAATCTTATAATCTTTTTTTACCAATTTTGCCTATGTTTCTCGTTTCATCTTCAATTTGCTCTAGTTTGAACGGATTGAGATATCCCCAATCCGATTTCACCATCGTGTTCAGCGTGAAAAACCTTTATGAGAGAACCTCCTTGGGGGTTTTCCGGCAATTTTCTTCAATCTGAAATACTCCAAAGTTTCCCTTAGAGTGAGGCGATTGTGGCCATGTTCAAACTCAGTCTTTTGAGAGCCTAGATGGACTTTTTGTGCAAATTTGAGCTTTTAATCTCAATTATATCGAGAGTTATCGTCTGGAATGTGTTTTTAGTGTCTTTAGAATGCTTTGAAACGGATTTTGATGCAAACAGTTTTTGAAAACTCTCATTTCAAATATTTTGGACCCAGAACAATAGTTTCTTTTTCTTCGAAAATGCGATAATGCTATAGCAGTTGTAAGGTTTTGTAATATTTCTTTTTGTTTCACATTAGATAGCAAGCAAACTAGATGGAATTTTTTCTGTGTGTGAAGATTAAACCAAAACGATTTTATCGGAGCTAAAACGTCAATAGATCGAATGTGTGGCATCGATGGCAAAACATCGGTCAGTCCCATTTCGGACGTGCAATGAGTTGAGTCAAAGTAAAATACCGCGATCTGTCTGAGTGCGTTTGGAACAATAAAGAGTGGGAAACATTTCCCCGCGAAACCTTTGACATTGATGAAAATAATATTAAATATTATTTTCTTTCATCGTCGACAAGCTGAGTAAGAATTTTTTTGTCACGCTTCAACGGTAGGATGAAACAAGTGCATCGTTGCCGAGAGAAATTCAGAAAATTTAATGAACGGATGAGCCATGAGTTCAAGTTTGATATACGTGCTCCTGGCGTGATAATTACATTCATTATTAATGTATTTCGATTTTTATTCATCAATTTTTGGCTCAGATTTTGAATACAACACGATGTCTATAAGTTTCAAGTTCTATTTAACAATAAAGACCTTTAAAAAAATGCGTATTTTACTAGTAATTTTCAAAATTCTACCCCTGACTGTTTTCCAAAGGAAAGAGATTTTTGCCATTTTTTCACGTTTCGCTGGTGCAGGAGGCCTCGTGTTTAACCTGAGTGATTTCCTCAAGAGTCCTGTGGTGTTTGATATGTACTTAATATATTCTACTGCGATTATGACGTGAATTCTAAGGGCTTACGATCGGGCTATTACGTCTCTATAGTTGTAGAAATCATTTCAGTCATACTCGTTCAAACGATGAATGAAATATTACAACGAAGATCTGTTGAATTTATTCGGGGTCTTAAGTTCCAAGACGGCCGAATTGGCTCTCTCTTATATATTTCAAGAGGCACCTACATATTTTCACAGAGTGCCGACAAAGAGACTGATTGCTCAGAAAAGCTCTTGGGTCTTTCGCTGTGGATATTGATTGAATAAAAAAACTCCTTTGGGAGCCTCAACTAATGTAATATAAAAAGTAAGACGTCAGATTTCCAGTTAGTCTGAGTAACTGCTCTCTTGAATCAAATCGACGTTGAACTATTCCAACTTCTCAGTCACCGGAGCGGGGCTGTTATTGAAGCGTAGCTGCGTAGGTGCGGGGGCCCCCGATGAATAAAACAAAGGTCCCTCCGTCGTTTTAAGTTTTTATTGCTTTACTTGCCCCTCGGGTTCAAGAAAGACGACATGGACGGAGAAAGAGTTGAACATGAGCGGCTTCTGCTGGTCGATAAGGCCGCGTTTCAAAGCTCGGGGATGTGAGATTCAAAGCGTTTCAACCCGCGAGCGTTTCGGAGTTGGTGAACCAGGAGAGATAGGCCATTAGGAGGTGGGCAACTTTCCGTATTCCTTCGTCAACCGCCAACCACCACCGCCGCTCCCCCGTCCCGTACAACTCCTCATTTACTTTTTAAACGACGCCGGACGACATTAGGGGGCTATGAGGCGGAAAGGTGAGCTAGAACCGAGGTCCTTCCTACCGGAGGAGGAAAAAAAAACGAGGTTCAAGCCTAAAAAATGATTCCGCACATTATTTCCCCGGGCAAACTGACTTTATAGCGTTTCGACTAACTTTATGCCGTCATAACGATTCCCGAAATGTCTTGCGGGTTGTAAACCGCCTTCCAAGTTGTAGATTTTCAGTAGCCCGATTTTAAAATCCATTAAAACACATTATGGTTACGGAAGTCCTGTGATCCACAACTTACATACAGATGGTGGAAAGAGCGAATATCGAACATGTGTTCAATGTGCTACCGACGATAGGATGAGACAGTGCTCCACTTTATGTCAAATTGTCCAGTGCTCAACGAATTTCGCGTACAGTATTTGAAGAAGACCTCACCCAGTCAGAACTGATCGATATTTTGAATTTTATGTTTGATCAAGTCTCATACGATGAGTTAATGAAATATATAGCTTTTCCAAGTCGAATTGAGAATTTTCCAAGTCAAATTGAGAATTTTCCAAGTCAAATTGAGAATTTTTCCAAACCAAATTGAGAATGTTTCCAAATCAAACCCATTTGAGAATTTTCCAAATCAATTTGAGATTTTTCCAATCTAGGAAACTTTCATTTTGCTTCACTAATTTTGTTTTCAACAAAAGTCTTGGATTCTTCTTCCTCTTCCTTTTCCTTTTTAGTAGTGAAAGTTTCTTAGATTGGAAAATTCTCAAATTGATTTGGAGAATTCTCAAATTGGTTTGGAAAATTCTCAAATTGGTTTGGAAAAATCTCAAATAGATTTGGAAAAATCTCTATTTGGTTTGGAAAATTATCAATTCGACTTGGAAAAGCTATATAAGAATGGCAGCAAAATATTGGAAATTTCTAGTTGATCAATTCAATTACCAGACGACATAAGATATGAAGAACAGAACATGGAAAAAATTTATTCAATAAATTCGATAAAAAGGTAAGTAATAAATAAGTCATACCATAGGAATAAATGAAATAGTGCAACCCGCAAATTATATACGTGTCAAGACCTAAACTATTGTTTTGTAAATTATTAAAATGTACTATAGTAGCAGTTAGGTGAATAAAGACGGAAATATACATTAAATAAATTAATGCAAAATAAAAAAACATGATAACCCCCTGCGACGATCTCAGTGATTAGCAGTAATAGCGTTATATACAAAAATTGGAAGATTTAATAATTATTGAAATCAGTGATTAAAATTTTATGGATAAAATATAATAGATGTCAGAGAAATAACCCTAGAAAATTGTGAGAATAGTTACCAGTGTAAGAAGATAGTAAAAAATAATAGTTAGTTAATAGTTCTAAGGGTGCATTAGATTAATGGATTGTAAATGTGTTATTGTTACTTCATACTTGTGGCCAATAAACGCTTTTTCTTCTTCTTCTTCCACGACTTACATGTCAGACGGTTTAAAATTTTGCATGTGGGTAACATGGAGGGCTATTCGTGGTTGTTCACGTGCTCAAACTATAGATGCCACTACTTTCGAACTGGACCAGGAATCAACCAGGGGTGAAATGGATTGAACAGCTGATGTGACGACGAGTATTGATGCATAAATGGAAGGGATTGTTCAAATATTTCAGATTTAAACATACTAACCCTCCTATGTTACACCTATGTAATTCACACCTTCAGCATTCAAAATACCCATTTTGGGCCATACATTCGGGAACCACTTAACCCAATTGTGAATGGTCATTTTGCGGTCTGTGTCCGCCCAATCACAAGCAGATGCTAGCTCAAATGACAGCTCGAGTCTCGGAACGAAAGGTTCTTTTGTTCAAATCCAACAGCCTTCAATAATTTTTTCCCTTTCTATTGTACCTGCCAATCTATACCGAGATTGGTTTTGGGGCCATCGTTTTGTATTTGTTAAACATTTAATTTTTACATTTGATGAGTGACATCCAAATACGGATGGGGGTGGTAGAGGGAAGCTGAAATCTGAATGTTACCTCCTTTTCTGTCACCTGCCTTTGAACATAGCTTGGCACCTTCCAGCGTTTTGATTATCTTCTGAGTGTTGCGGGCATTAATCGCCTCAGTCCACCCATGAGAAATGCAGATTTAGTTTGAATCCCTGCTTTTAAAGATATTCGAACTCCAGTATCCCTCGTTAGGAAATAATTCATTTTCCCACTATCTCGAGGATTTCTTGAGGGAATTTACCAGTGCTTTCAGTCCGGCGCGGAAGCCCCATCCCCCACTTTCACCAGCAATTATATTCCGGCATCTTCATTCTTTTTTTTCTTTCATCTAGAGAGAGTAATTTATATTATAATCACTGGAAGTGCGTCGGAATTAAAGTTAAGAGGCGGGTTCAGGAAAGTAGTGCAGACAGGGGAAATTGAGTTAGCCTTTTATTGCGATTCACTAATGGTGAAGACGCTTAGGTCAAGGGCCGACTTCACAGGATTCCCACCGAATGAAACCTAAAAAGTCTCCTAGACGAATTAATTACTTCTCCGAGAGTTTTCTGGATTCTCGGCAGCCTTTAAAAGAACACTTCAATTGCCTAACTCCGATTTTTTTTTTTTTTGCGTATTTGTTTAGCGCGGCTTAAGCTCTTCATTTTAAACTTCATGAAAAGTTACGTCTTGCCCAAAACCGTCTTAAGTAGTCCAGAAAATATAGTAACATTTCTAATTTCAGAATAATAAACAACTCATTAAGCAAAAAACTGATTAAATTCCACATGTTTAGGATGAATTTAGAAGTAGCATTAAGATCACAGAGTTCGACATCAACAATGTTGGCAATGTGTGACACACAGGTGGGACGATCCACATGGAACCGTTCCTTGGAACGAGATAAGAACTATTCTAGTGGAACGGCTTGGAACAACTACAATTTCTCCTCGGTATCAGTTTACTTGAAACGTATGAGCTCCTCTCCTACTTCGTTGCAGCTCTGCAAGGAACTGCAATCAGTCGCACGCTGAGTCAAACCTGGAGTTTTTGAGCCAGATTTTAAATCTCCTCTTAATAAATTAGCGGTAGTGCTGAAGAAAACTTAGGACAGACTGGCTTTAGGGTCTCCTTCCAAGAAGATCCTTCGAAGTGGAGACTGAATCTTGTCGGAGTCATGGATCTGCACAAGTTCCTGTATTAACCTACAGATAGGAGCTCGTGTTTAGCCGCACTTCCAGCTGAGTAGGCTGGTACACGAGGTTTTGGCATAGCCATTCATCTCAACGTGCTAGAGCACGGAACGCCGCAAGCATCCCTGCTCTTCATTGAGCATACAACACCCTTCCATCAGTCATCATATTGAATAACATGCTGAGGTATTCAAATCACTCTCCCCGGGAATCCAACCTCATCTGTGGAGCAGCCAGTTGGTGCCTCGACAAGGTACATGCGCCGGTAACGTGGGACTCCCCCAGCCAACGCGTTGCAACGGTTCCATTTATTGAAGAAGGTGATAATACAACCCTCCATTGAGGCCTGAATGGCAGCTAGCTCGTCTCGTCCCAACTGCTTCGTCATCTTCAGAGGAGATTCACAGTCATTATAAGTGCGTGAGGTCGGGAGACGGTCACCTAAGAGTTTTCTGAGTAACTGGAGCACTCCGAAGTACCTTGCTGTCTCATCTTGACCCCCAATATCTGAAGATTGAAGCCAAAGAAAATCTCGTTGTTCCCAAAAACAAAACATTCTTATTCTAAACGGAGAGCAGCTAATTCGGAGCTAACACTCTGCACAGAGACCTTGAGCTTGCCATAGATGTGGCTAGTTTCTTTAGAACGTCCAAAAGTCTTGCTCGATGTCTGTTTAAGGACTGAAGTTAAGATGTAAATGTCGAATTACATAGTTAAATTTCAAGGAAAGAAGTTCCCTCTGCAACTTGAGTGCACACGTTTCATTATTATTATTCCGATTTATTATCAGATAAGATGAAACAATTTTTATTTTTTTCGTCCTACATTCTTCATGATTTTAAATCTTAAATACTGTATTCAAGTTCTCGACTGCTATTATTGTATCTTTTGACAATTACTTGGAGATCTTGAGTTGAATAACTCTCAAGAAAAGATTCTTCTGACTCTTCAAAAGATAGAATCTTACATATAAATTTCGAATTTTGCATCTTTGTCTACTTCTTTCTTCAACGTGAAATTGGCCGTATGTAGTGACGATGATTGAATAAACACGTTCGTTATAGGGATTGGTAATTGAATTTCACAACTTCTCAAATCGAATGGGAACGTGGAGCAAACCGCCAAAAATAACTTCTTTTAAATCTAATCCAACGACATCAGAACTATTTGAGTTGAGCTATTGTTGAGCCGTTGTCATGTGAATAAATTCCGTTGTCTAGGTAAATTTTGATTCTGTACCGATTCTGATGAGGATAATTCCATTGTGTGTTCATTTACGTCATTTCGTGCCTCGAACGCACCAGGGCTAACTTCCATCCTGTTCATCTTATAGCAATGAGATTTGATAAACAGCCTCTTGAGACCGCCTTAATGATTGGGAGGGAGTCACAGCGCTTGAGAGAGCAATAATGCAAGTTGGCCCGTTTCAACGCAGGAGCAATCGGCTAGTTTATTTATAAACCCCAATTCCGATTGGACGGTTACTAACAATCAAACTGTGAAGTGTATTGTCTACCTTCATTGAACGTAAATTATTATTAATAAACGTATTATTCCTTCTTTTTATTATTCTTCAATCGGCATTAGTTGAAGTACAATAAAGGACGGAAGGGACATTTGCCCTAGCATCCAACAGCTTCAGGAATGTTTTAATTATATTAAATCCAGCTGGAAATGGGATCCTCTTCTAGTACCTACTGTTCTACTTGAATCTTAGTTCATCTCATCTGAGCAGAGTACTGATTTTTGCTCAATGAATCTGATATAGAACTGTTCTCTGCTGTACTTACACATCCTCAGTAAGTTGTTTTAAGGTTGTTCAATGAATAAATTAAGGTCGTTTCAAGAAACCAAACACAAAAGAAAAGTTGGTCAGAATACGGTCTCAGACTTGGGATGTGGTCTGAAAGTAGATTCGGAAGCAAGATATATCAAGAAATAAAGTAGAATAATATATGGATTGACTACGAAACCATTTTCTTAGGAAATATCAACGGGAAGAAGCACCGATTTGTTCCTCGGAATTCATCCAGTTACGGGGTTTGGTTGCTTTTCCATCGCGATCTTAACGTGATTTATACTTCATGCCAGTATAACTTTTCGAAATAACGGTTTTCGATTATTAGGTAAATAGAGGGTGCGACTGAGCCGATTGATGAGTTTCGATGGGTCATTGCTCGGGCTGTGGTGTTGGGAGGTAGGTGCGAAAGGGCTCTTTGTGTTCCTTAGGGTCTGTAGTTTTTAGTTGACACAATGATTTGGACCAGAATGCATCGTGGCTTCGCCGTGCGAAAATAACCGCTCTGTGATCGGGACCCAGCGGTATTTTCGGCGCCATTTCAACATTCCTGTCAGTGAATGAGCAGAATTTTCTGTACCGGGCTTGTTTGAGTGCTGTTTTTCAACTCGGAATGACAAACCCTTACATTTTCGAGGAGGAAAATGACACCGTCACGGTAACTTCCTAGCGTTATGTTTCAATGTTGGAAACCTTCTTACAGCCTGAACTGGAAAAACTTGCTGAAGAACACGATTTGGGTGACATCTGGTTCCAGCAGGATGGAGATACAGTCCGGGCAGATCGCATTTCATTAGTTGTTTTGAAACATAGGTGCCCTGTGTGACTGGTCTCAATGAGAGAGGACGTGGGGTGGCCAACGCGCTCACCTGATTTGAACATCTGTGACTACTTTCTTTGCGACTACCTTAAAGATAAGGTATTTAAACATCGTCCACACACCCTGCCTCAATTCAAACAGCGAATAACTGGAAAAACCCAGGCCACACCGTAAGGAAAAAGCACCAATAGTGAACACTGTACCAATAGTGGACACTTCGGAAAAAAGTTGTAGAATAAGGATTCGGGTTGAGCAGGGCACTTGAATCTTTTTGGATTAACTGAAGTAATAGCCTAACAAACGTGATGAACCAAAAGAAAACGTTAGGGCCAAAATGAAAAATAATAACTTGACATTAAAAACAACTAGTCTGAGGGTGGAGTGATTTTGAGCAGGACGCTGTGCAAAATGCTGAGGAATAGAAAGTATGTTTCAAGCAATTTTCACATATAATATTCAAATATTTGTGCCCATTGGTTTGAATATATACTTCAGCAACTAAATTGACGATTTTCCAGTCGCCTAACTCCGTTAATATTGATAAAGTGGGCTTTTAAAGCATGTCCACTTCTAGTACAACAAAAATGACGGATGCTCCGGTAGTGGACATCCCTGTTCACTACTGGTGCAACTTCCCTTTTCACGAAAGGATATTTTCTTAATTTTCTACTAGTTCATTTGTATTGGAACAAGCTCTCGGTACGATTTTCAAATGAATATAGTGTTGCGGACCAGAGGCGGACAGGGGGTGTCCTCTACTAGTGCAAGAGATGTCCACTACTAGTCCATGAGCTATCTTCTACTTATGCATGAATTGTACTGGTGCTCATTTCATTCTTCCAGTTGAATGGAATTGTTTTTGTTTTACTTCCGATGAGATATATACATGATTTTAAACGAGATTTTACGTCGTCTTGTTGATATCTACGACGTGTCCACTACTGGGTCATGAAGTGTCCACT
>JAVIWC010001954.1:0-312492 GCA_031894815.1 Creontiades dilutus
TAATAAACCCCGTTGAAAGAATTTGCAGCGTTTCATGCATATCAGAATGCTTCAACCCGTGTATCGGCTACAAAGCGTTTTAGGAGTTCACTCCAGTATCCACATTACTGCATCACTACATCACTACGTCACTAGGTTACTGATATAAAAAAAAAATAAAAATAAAAACAATAATAAATAAAGCGAATGTTGGCACCATAAATCGGGCCATAGATCGAGAATGGTTTGACCAACGGACCTGGGGAGGGGCTCTTTCGATTGCTCGTGGAGTGTTCTTCAAAAAGAGTCCAAATTTTAGGCCGCCTTGACTTTTTTGAGGTTTTTAGGGATTTTACAAAACTTTGACAACCCTTAAAGGGCACTTGAAACATGGATTTTTCCTGAAAATTTCAGCTTTTTTGCTTCAGCCGTTTGGGGAAAATCGGGCGTACGGCGTGCGGCGGACGGACGGAAAAATTTTTATTGCAGATTTGGATTCTACACCCTTTGAAACGTAAACAATAATGGTGACGATATGATTGTAGATTTTTGAAGAATGAACTTAAAGAAGTGGTTTGATTTTAACTTAATTTTCCACGAAACTTGGGTAACTACCTTATGATTTCCAAAGTTTTTAAGATATTGATTTTAATTAAAGAAAATTGCAAACCTCAAATACGTAGTTGCTAAATTTCGGTACAACAGTTCATGGGAAAATGTACGTAGGTACGTATTTTTGGAATTCAAATGCATAATGAACCTCTTTGGCATCATAAACCTTTCTTACAATTGTGAGGCTACTGGAGATTGAAATTCAACGTGTTAGATTACGAAGGCTTGAACGGTAGCAACAAAGTAGAGATGAATCACATGAGCTGTTCACCAGTGAATCACTAAGCGGGCTATCTAAAGAGCCCGATTATCACAAGCACCTCCTGGCAATGGTGATAAGGTAATGTGGGTTAGAGACAATCTATCTGTACCTGACGGACGTTTTGCTCCACCTGTAAAACGCTTTAAACCTAATCCCTAGTCTAGGAACTCATCGCAGTAACATGTTGGTACCATGAAGATAAGCCTGGCAGATTTTTCAATCAACTCTTTTAAAATTATAAACTTTTAGCAGCTGCAAAACTCGTCCTACATGGCTCACTGATTCAAATGTCGACAATTATTCATAAAACATACCATTGGATGCTCAAATTGATCTTAATTTCTCTTTGGGCCATACCTGTACTATCAAAATTTGCATATAAACATATGATCCATTTTTACCTTAGGACCTTAGGACCTTTTACCTTAAAAGCCGCAGTAACATCTGAATGCCAACTGACAGCGTTTGTATTTTAAAAACGAACCTTGCAATCGACGAGAAAATTTCAACAAAACAAAACAAAAGTCTAAAAGGACCAGCGATTTCCTCAGAAGGTTTTCTTTTTCTTCAATTGGCATTAGCCGGAAGCAACAGCCATAAAGGATTTTATTACAAGAACAAATCATCTATATACATAGTTAATTATAATTATTACAATAATGAACGAGCTGCAGATTAAACATCAATTCCAACTTCGATAATAAATGCATAAATAGCTTCATGAATAGACTTCGATCTTGAACACACTATTTGATAATAGTGAACTGGGTTATCCAGGTGTTGAGTTACTACGTCTATCATCCTGGTTCTTGCTGCGGCATACGTCGGGCATTCCATTAATATATGTTGCAGTGTTTCGTCATCTACACCACACCTCGCACAAACAGGAGAGTCCTGCGTGCAGGTACGAGGAGCATATTCCGTGATTTAAGCGTATGCGGGAAATTATACGTATCGACTTTCTTTCCATATCTTGTAGTATAAACCATGGTTTGACAGATACGTAAGGGTTTTCCAACCGGTACCTCTCACCCGTTCCAGTACCATCATAAATTGACTGTCATTGGTTCTTTAGACGTCGATACGCGTAAATATATACATCCGAGTATGGGATTCTAAGGTTAAGTAGCTCGCCATAGTCTCGTGCTAAATTGGAGTACACGTCTGCCACTTCATTGCCGTGCACGCCTACGTGGGCCTTGGTCCACACAAAATGGATTACTTTACCCCTGGACTGCATTTCGCTGATCAGATCCAAGATTTCCATCAGAATGTGGTTGAAACTACTGTCCAACCTATAGTTAGTAAGTTTTCCCAACAAACTGCGGCGGTCAGACACAATGACAATGATTACCTTTCATCTGTGCCCGGCATACAACAAGGCTTCTCTTATGGCCAAAGATTCACAAGTAAATGATGATGCAACATTCGGCAACTTGAAGTACTTACTGGTTCCCTCTTGGATCGTAAAAAGCGCCACTACTATCTAACGCTTTAGGCCCATCAGTAGACAGTACGTAACCATCTGGAAATTTGGAGAGCAGCTGTTCCGTGAACTGTGCTGAGACACCTCTTGAACCTCCCACCAAAGCAACATCAAAGTTTACAAATGTTATTCTTTCCCTTATTACAGAAAAGCTATGTTGAAAAATACGTAGAACCTCATTCTCGTATAAAAATACCTTAAAATCAGACATCGCTGCAAAGCTCGAAGCTAGTGGCGGAGATGCTCTCCTCACCCGAAAATTGCATAACAAATCATGTTCATTTAATCGATGGATTTTGTCCAGCAGCTTATCGGAAGAGGATATCACCCTCAACAAAAATCTATCC
Organism: Creontiades dilutus; assembly: GCA_031894815.1. Taxonomy (NCBI): domain Eukaryota; kingdom Metazoa; phylum Arthropoda; class Insecta; order Hemiptera; family Miridae; genus Creontiades; species Creontiades dilutus. The sequence goes on from JAVIWC010001954.1 coordinate 2,687, forward strand.
GTCAGCATTTGTCTACGTAGGTTTAATGGGGGTTCATTACATTCCTGCATCATGAAAATTTTTGGCGTTGACTGCAAGTACCCGATTGACACCCTCAAACATTTAGCCTGTATTCTATCGAGTACAGATAGAGTTGTAGTAGATGCTTGACCATATGGAGAACAACCATAGTCAAAGATCGTGCGTACAGTAGCTCTGTAAAACCGGAGGGCCACCGCGGGGTCGGCTCCCCAGTGACGATGTGTAACCATACGGAGAACATTATATACTTCTCGGCTTTCTGAGCGATGTAGTTTATATGGGGTTTCCAGGATAGCGTTTTGTCTAAATTTATTCCTAAAAAAGTCACCATTTCCTCTACCCTAAATGATATATTCTCCAGTTGTAGGTGTTGAGTGACTGGAATTCTACGTTTTCGGGAGAAAACGCACACTGAGGATTTGGGTATTGATGTGGTTAAACCATTAATCGAACACCAATGCATAACTGTTTGATACGCGCGTCTAAGACGCTCTTGTAATTCCCCGAAATCCTCTCCAGTCACGTATAGGCATGCATCGTCTACATACTGTAATATACCTACATCATCGGGTATTGTATCCCCCATGTCGGCAACATATAATGAAAATAAGACAGTCGATTAAATACCGCCTTGGGGAAGTCCAATGCTGGTAGTACGTGGTCCAAATATTTCGAGTCCGACTCTGAGGTATACGTGCCTCAGAAGGTAAATAAATACAGGAATAATAAACCTTTGTGTAATAACAACTTCACACATCAACTTGCGCTTCTATATTGTTTTTTTTTTTTTTTTTTTTTTTTGTTTTTTTGTTTTTTTTTTTTTCTTCTTCTTCTTTGAACCAAACGAGTTCCTCGCATCGGTTGATCTCCAACTCGACAAAATTGTTAAATTATAAATAGAGAACTCAAACCTACTTAAAGATTTGATGGTGGTTTTTCGTTGAGAGGATATCAGCAAAATATGCTCGGGCCACAGGTGCTTGAAGCATAGAATAAATTGAGATGCTCCAGAGTTAGATGTTCTATGACAAATAACATCGCTGCTTACAACGGATGAGTAGCAAGAAGTTCGTCGTGAACTATTTGAAAAGGAAGATTTACTTCTTATTGGGTGGTTTTCCTAGCCCCACTTGTTTTTGGAACGTAGGCACGTGGAAGTGGGGCAAGGTACGTGCTTACACACCAATTTCGAAAAACGGTCGTGAAGCCCACTGATTCTATTTTTTTCAAAAACCGTTTTCTCCAGTGATTAACTAACATATTGGACAACATAATAAACAAAAATTGTATGAAAATACGACTTACCCTAGTCCTGGGACGATCTAATGTAGACACTTCAACAATCTCCACAACCACAAAGTGGCACCTTGAAAACATTGTAACCTTCTCCAAAGATAACAGTGCTAACTATCACGAAAAAGTTCACAGCCAATTCAACTATTTTCAGGGAGCTACCGAATCAGTGGATCAAATTTGGGAAGTCAAGGATGATAGAGGAGGGAGAGAGGGATGGAAGGAGTGTCCCTATAAAATTACCACCAATTTAAATACGAGCCCTAGATGATGCGGGTGGTGCTACCACAAAGTACTCCTGACAAGATGCACTTTTCCCACACCACACTCTGCATCACGACATGGTTGCAGCCATAACCTTGATGTTGTTAGGCGCCACTCTTTTAGCTCAGACACTGCCTGCCACAGGTCGTTCCTATCATATTTATTTCTTACCCCTCCAGGTCTGCTCCATGTCCATGCTGCCACTGGCAACTTGGACATCCAGGATTATGGCAGACCCTTCAGGCTTAGTGGCAAAGATATCTGGCTTTTTGTCCTAGTCACTTGGTATATCATACAGTCTCTCTCTTCCCGCAGCACAGCAGTTGGATGACAATGCACCTGCTATCTGCTTGGCAACCTCATCATGGCAGAGCTGCATCAAGACTTCATGAGTCCTTGGAAACTGCAGCACCACATGATAGAGATTCTTATTTTACCCCAACAGGCACAGCAAAGGGTATCTACTGCCCCATGACTAACTCTGGAACACCTCACTGCGGTGGCTAATGCAGCCACCTGGAAGGCATGAAGATGTTGGTAGTTGTGGGCCCCTATGCCCTCTAAAACACACTCCACCCACTGGGACAAAATGGGGGTTCAGAGCACTGTCGAAGTTCTTTACCATACACTGAATCAGGCAGGGCAGCAGCAAACTCAGCAGGTAAGCTGGGTTTTGGAGCTGTTGGTGTTGCGCAATTCCATCACAACCACTGCTGCCTGACAAAATCAAGGTCAGCAGCAGTGTAGGCAACCTCCCAGCTTGAGCCCCTAAAGGCTAGCAGGTGCTGGTGGCATAGAAATGGGATGCTGGCTGAGAGAGAGAGAAATTGTCCATAACAAGTCCATTGTTTCATATCCATCAACTCCAGTCCCCATATTTCTTTCTCATTTTGGAGGCTCAATTGGGCACATGAATAGGTTACATAGCTCTTCAGAATTTACTATTACAAAATTATGTGTGCCTGGAAAAAAACCAAAGGCTTGGAAACAATGATGACTTTCATTTCTGTACTTGATTCCAAAGAATTATGAAAATGATGTGGAAAGAAAATTCTTTTATTATAACGCAGCTAAATAGAGACGGAAGTGGTGGGGGGGGGGGATTTATTTATTCGGTTTTCACACTGGTTAGACACAAAACATCAGACATCAGACCAGTAAGCACTTGACTAGACAAGTCCTTTCACACAAGAGATGTGTGATTTTTCTAAGTAATCAAGTTAGCCATCTTGCCAATAGTGATTCTGAAATGAGTTCATCATCGGTTTGGAGAAATAGGAATATTAAATTGGTACTCCTGTAAATCGGAACCACTGCTTGAACCGGCGAATCCTCGGTGTGTGGTGGCCAGATATTATTTCTAATGAGGAGCTGCTGAGAAGATCCCAACAGCTTCCCATTGCTGTTGAGGTGAGGAGGAGAAAGTGGCAGTGGATTGGTCACTCCTTAAGGAAGGACAAGCGAGCAGTAGAAAGAGAAGCGCTGGAATGGAACCCACAGGGATATCGAAAATGTGGATGACCGAGGATGACCTGGAAGAGGTCGATGGAGGCAGAAGCGACTAAGATTGGGAAGTCTTGGAGCCAGATCAGGGCCTTGGCCAAGAATCGTGAAGAATGGCGGAATTTCCTCAGGGCCCTATGCTCCTCCTGAGGAGTGACAGGAAACAAGTCAAGACGTCTATCTTGCCAATAGTGATTCTGAAATGAGTTCATCATCAGATGATGAGTACCTAACTAATTGCTGTGGCTTTGCAGGATTTGACTGTGGGTTCATCCTTACTGGCCAAATATGGAGGAACACAGCCTGTGTATGTTGTCCAAAGAACTTTTATCCCACCCAAGGGGTTCCAATCCTACTTCAAAATGGATAACAACTTTTGAGAACTTGTTCAATTTAATGGAACCAGCCCTTCCGAAGAAGGATTCCAATTTTAGAAGAGCTGTAACTGCAAAAGAATGGTTGCTGATATTCCTCAGGTTAGCAGTTATTTCAAACAGTACAGCAATACTTGCCATATACACTATTGCTCCAAATTAGAACACCACTATCCATTTCTTTGTTTGTTCTGTTCTGTTTTCTCCGTTTGTTTTATATTTATTTATTTTCTTAGTTTTTGTTCTTTTCTTTTTTTCTTTGTGAATCACACAAACCGACTAGAGACTCGTGTTTTGAGACGCTTGCCATTGCAGATAGTACTAACCCACAATGCCATTAGACCTTCCCCCAAAGTCCAACCTACTGGATCTCTTCAGACACCTATTCCATGTTTCGAGAAGACATGAAGCACGTGTGAAAGCTCTCAATCATTTCATTGGGTTGGATTTGGAGGAAGCATGTCACGTGTCGACTGGTCTGATCTTTTGTTTCTGACCAGTGTGAAAGCCGCCTTGAATTGATAGCTCGTTCTCGATAGTTTACATTATTGCCGCTACGCTACGTAAGATTAGTTGAAATTGAGGCCAAGTACGTGGAGATGATGAGATACAGCTAATGACACCATCAGTGTAAGAACCCAGTCAGAATTCAGAAAACGAAGAAGACGGAGTCAATTTAAACAGAAACAATCACGGGACTAGATTGTTTTTGTGAATGTGAAGGGAAGCTCAACAGTTTATTGCGGCATCGACCATCAACACTTAAATTCACGCTATAAATTCGGAATCTCCCTCGCGAAACCAAACTACCTCGATCATTGTCCTAAGGTAAACTCCCTGCCTGGGCTCATGTCGTATCCTTTCACTGGTGAATTTTATGTCTTGAAGAAACCGACAAGTTTCTTAGAGATGCCTACGTCTTGGATCTGCACTGTTTTTTAATAAGTACGCCTTCTGTATTACTTTTAAAGGTAGGTGTTTATTAATGCCTGCTTTTCGGTCCCTGCTTGCTTATTGGACCGAATCCAGTGGAAATGGTGTTTACCACAAAACCTGGACTCCTATCAACGTAGAATACTAGATCATGTTTTTTTACCTTGTACTTAGCGATCAAACAATTATCTGAAGTCAGGAATTGAATTGTATCATGCCAACGATACTTTGAGTTCTGTTTTGAACATTTAAACTACAAGTCATCCGCATTATTGAGCTTCCCGGGTTAAAACCTGTCATGGAGATCTGACCGAAACTACTACTCGGCAGGAGCGGTTTTGCTTGGACTTTCCAAAACGTCAAATTACTTAGGAAATGGTCACGTTAGAAGCAACACAAACTCAAATTTCTATCATGAAGTAGGAATTCTAAGTCAAATAGAGATTTTGTCAAAATCAAATTGAGAACGTTGCCAACCAAATTTTGAACTTTGCAAATTGCAACTTACATAAGGTTTGCAAATTTCCTGTTAGTAGTAAAGACACGAGTTCGTACTCATTAAGAGATACCAGTACTTTTGGGCCGTAACAGTTGGCGCAGGCCGTGGGACCCGAAATAATTTGAAACAATAATTAATTAAATCCCTCTCGATTCGATAGGCTGTAAACATCACATTCCCTGATGTAGCATCTTCGCTTCCTCTGAAGTGATGATACACAATCGTGACACTGACCTCGCTCCTCTGCTGAACTTCTATCAGCGAGCATCTGCTGACTCAGTGGCCTGCAGTTTCCATTAGGTAGCCATACACGAGCAGATATCTGCGACAGATTTGATCGCCCGATCCCATCTGACAGATATCGCTAACGATCTGGAGTGACTGATGAGATCGGTCGTTGCCCCATAACGCGAAAAATTTATCAGCCGATCTTTCATGCCCGATATCTGTCACCTGGCCAGTGCCCGATGTCATCTGTTCGTTTGTGGGATGAAATCTGACAGGTCTGTCACTGACATTCGTCTGGCAGAATCGAGTTATCGGTCGAATCCGAAATTTTTTCCAGATTGGTCACACATTCCATGACCTTGAAGCAGGGTTCACATCCATCCAGCACGTCTGGAAATACGGATAGGGGAATCTAGTAAAAAGCTCTGGAGGGGATGGAGGGGAATCTGCCTCGCATGAGCCAACAACTCGTTTCCCGTACTTCCTCTCACAGCTGTTTCAGTTCCCGGCGCCATTCCCTATGCGCAGTAGTGAACTGCGCAATCCGGAACGAAAAATATGATGCGTACAGTTTGCTTCAAAAGTGCCTGTCTGGAAAAAATATTCCCTCTCCCCAGCTGATGTCCAACCAATCAGCTACTCGTATTCACTTTCTGGATAGCTTGCAGGATGGATGTGAACCCTGCTTCACTCTTCTTCACTTTGTCCTTGATCTCGTCGTAAGCAATGTCTTTGACGTTTTTGTTCATGTAGTCAACATGCTACAACTGCCACAGACAAGGTCTGTCTCTATACATGTCGATCTTCACTTCAATTAACTCGTTTGGCCACTCTTGTTTACCCATTTTTGATACTGAACAAAAAAACAGCAATAGAAACTGATTTCTTTAGAGAAGAGATTTCACAGGGAAGACACTCGTGGAGAACTGAACATCTAACGTTAAGGGACTCTGGTCAATCCAATCGAACAGATCTGTGAACCACAGACATTGCTTCCGAGAACTCTGCAGGTTAAGGGGGACACCCGACTACCATCTGCCAGATTTGAACTTCCACAGATATCTCTGGTCGATTTTCACATCTTTCATCATTTTTTAACGCCCACTAACGCATAGATCCTTCCCACAGATATCGTTTAAAAACGCGATATCCAGAACGGCTGGTATTTGACTCCAGGGAAATGTTATGATCAAGGAGAATATCCCACAGCCGAAGAGGTATGATTAAATTGCCCTCAACCAAACCTGTTTGAGTGTGGGTGTTGACCGCTGTCGGGTTTTTGTTCTATTATGGGGGAGTTTGAATTCCTCTGTTTAATCTCCAAGACGGTTGCTGGGACCAAACTTCTTTAGTGTTTGCCCCGGCAAGATCTTGCAATTTTCCCCTTCTAAAATTGTATCCCGAAATCTCTTTGTTTTACCTCAACACTCCGTGGAAATGACAAGTTCAGTAAAGACTTGAATTTCGGTTAAATTAAACCCTACTATCTATCCTATCTATCGAATGTTCTCTACCTTGTGATGGTCAGAAGGTCGTGTTGAGGAAAGCCGCTTGTGGGTTGGCTAAGCCTGGTGCAGCTTGGGCTGAGGTTCGTCCAAGTCTGGAGAGTCTTCAGCAGGGGGGAGGGATTCACTTACTGCCCGAAACAATTGGTTCGTAAATCAGACGAGGAATAACTTAATTTTTCCAAACCGTTCTTGAGGAGCCTTTTCCAAATCCTGGAGGGAGGTATTTTTTCCACTGGTGTGGGTAGTGGGGCATCGAAGGCTCAGCAGTTCTGCCCTTTAAGCTAGCTGGTTCAGTGAGCAAGTAAAGTTGCGCAACCCCAATAATGGATGATGGTGAACTGTAAAGTGTGGCACATGAATTTTCATTGTTTTTCAACGCTGATTCACGTGATGCTATCTATTTTTTGATTTGACTCAATTTTTGCGGAATAACGACTGAAATTTGTTTATTTCGTGTCGGTTTTTTTATTTTAGGCGCCTGTTTTCAAATTGTTACGGGGATTAATTTTCAAGGTCTGGTTGAAAAATGTACAAATAGGAGATTGAAACCTTATTCAGTGATCAACTGAAAAATCATCTTAATCTGAGAGTCGAAAATGATGAGTTTTCACGCAAAACAAACAAATTTTGGTCATTGTTCCACAAAAATTGACTCGAATCAAGAAACTAATAGCATCACGTGAATTTCGTTTTTTTTTTTTTTTTTTTTTTTACGCTGATTAGCGTGAGGCTATCCATTGTTTGATTTGACTCAATTTTTGCGGAATAATGACCAAAATTAGTTTATTTCGCATGAAAAACTCATCATCCATGACAACTTTCGACTCTCAGATTAAGATGATTTTTCAGTTGATCACTGAAGGAGGTTTCAATCTCCTGTTCGTACATTTTTCAACCAAACCTTGAAAATTGATCCCCGTAAAATTTGAAAACAGGCACCTAAAATTAAAAAACGGAAGCAAAATAAACAAATTTCAGTCATTATTCTGCAAAAAATTGAGTCAAATCAAAGAATGGATAGCATCACGTGATTCAGCTTTGAAAAACAATGACAATTCATGTGCCACACTTTACAGTTCCAAACCAAACCATCATTCACTATTTGGAAATTTTGGGGTTGCACAGATTTGTGTGCTCACTGAACGAAAAATTGGTTGAGGGGCCAAATTGTCAAGCAATCTTGGGTAGAATCCGAATCTGCAATAAAAAATGGGGGTTCTCATTTAAAATAAGAAAGTTCTAGTGTCAATTGTGCATTGTTGCGCGTTGCGCGGAGTGTGCAAATATGAAATTTGAGTATTTGAAAAAAAATATGAAGATTAAAAAAAAACATGTTCTTGTTTACTCCCATTTTGACGATTTTAGGAGGGGGGGGGGGGACGACTTGTGGGACACCCTGTATACATATTGATGTTTTCCGATACATTGATTTCATTCGTATTTTATTTATGAAAATGAATATGACCATCTCTGTAGGGATGTCTTCAGGGACGTTGAATCATTTCTCAACAGTATACAGAAGCTGTTTGTTGCAAATATTTTCTCCACTTAAGTTGTCGATCACCTTCATGAAAACTTATTTCTGTGCTGTAACGTATATTACTTAACGTAACATGAAGATTCTTCAATCCATGTTACCAACCTACCTCTCAGTTTCACCGGATACAATCAACGTAAACGTACTATTGTCTTCTTCATCAAAACGTTTTTGGTATCATGTTGCTGCATCCTTGCAGAAAATAAAGTGAACAGCTTTACAACGCAAAGGTGTCTAAACCAGCAGTACGAAATGGTTTTATAGAGTGCGTTGAGTTTCAAAAATCAACTGCCAGTTATCGCCCGTGAAGAGTATGGCTAAAGAAACGAGGTAAATGGACCTGGTCACCGTGAACAAGCTGGATCAACGACGTCGCTGAAGCAATCTATTTCAAACCGTCAGCTCTATTGCCTTCCTTTTTGCAATCCTGATGTTATGGGATTTGTGAGTGATGTTAAAAAGCAGAACCCACTTGTGTACCTCGATGTGAAGATTGGAGAAGAGGATGGTGAGTAAAATCACGTCGAAAATAAAGTTATTTCAATGGCTCTAAAAGTGTGACATATTGAACCCATATTTTTCTGAATATTATTCATGCAAACATTCATGAACTGCAAACTAGATCCTGTTTTTCATGTAAGTTAATTTTGTTGTATGTGCCAAAAAATTACTTAAAAACTAGAATCGAGCAAAAATTGTGAAGAGTTTGTGTTTGGTAAAAGCCAGGGTAGGACGGTTGATGCTGTACGATTAAACTAGCTATAACGCCATCTCCCAAGCTTCAATTCAGGTGGGGAGAACAAGCAGAAGCATTCTTGTTGCCTGTACTTGTATTCTATCTTGTTAAATTTCAGTTGGTGAGTGTACCTCTGAATTGTCAGTCCACTTCTTGTAGTTCAGTGATTTGCATCGTAAGGTTATCAAATACAGAAATGATAAATCTTTGTTTAATCATTCGCAGCGTTTTAATACCAGTTAACCTCCCCAGCTGGCCATAACCTGAGAATACTGTACTGGGGCTGGGTTCTAAGTCAAACCAGTTATACCCCGTACGTTGAGGAAGGTGGTGTTATTAGAGGATGTCAGATCCTGCATCAACTCCCAGAACATGCTAGAAACCTTTAGATGGGTGACTTGTATAATTTAATAGATAAAGTTCCGATTGATATGAGGTTAAAAACCGTTGTATATGAAGCTAAATATGTCCACAATAAGGCTGAATATCTAGTGTAAGTAATACCTACCCAGTACCTAAATGTAACCCTCTACGTACATAGTCCGTTCGAGGCTCTGTTTTATCCCTAGACAAAGTCTCACTTAGTTTACGTATTGCAGTATACTGCGTAGGTATCTTTGATCAGCCACTATCCAAAAAGGATGTCACGATTAGGGTTTCGTTAATGTACCAGAAAAGGTTAAGCCCTGGCTTAGGCATTTTATTGCTAGTCTTGTCAACTACAATACTTCAGTCTTCTGTAATAAAATCAATACTATTGTAGCTACCTGGAGAATGCCACAAATCCCTCAATAACGTAACCTGCCTGCATTTACTTGCAATGTTAAAAGGTAAAATACTTAAGTTGAGCAAATTTTGTTTCCCCCATATTTTCAAGAATAAATGTACAAGATGGAAAAAAATTAATAAATGAGCAACATTTTGAAGTATTATGTCAAATATGACTTAAACAATCAAAATACGATATTATAGAACAAAAAACGAAGTATGACGTATACATTTAAAAGTGAGGACACCTAAGGCCTTGAAATTTCTCACGAATTGCTTCTAGATACCTAGGCATATTAGGCATAAGATATTCAAATATGATCAAATACAAACTCGAGTGGTACCCTACTTTCCTATCACTTGTTAGGTGTCCGTACTTGTCATTCACCACAAAATTCCTCATTTTTGTCGATTCAACAGGTTGATCATTCCATTCTTCCTCTTCTGGCTTTCTTATTGAACCGTAATGCTATTTTGTTGTTCCTCGCTTTTAAACACAATTTCATTATCGCCTCTAGCTAAATACAAACCATGAGTGTTGGGATAGCTCCATCTGGGCTCACCTAGTTGAACCCTCACTCTGCCAATACCTTTTCAACACACTTCCACTAATTTCAAACCCTTCATATTGCACCCTTTCTGAATGCACCTTGCACCACCTACCATTCGATCGATTAAACAAATAACTCAAGTCCTATTTCATAGCTATCGTACATCAATATTGTCAACTTAATGGATGTGTTTTATATCAAGGTTTTGCATTTTATGTTGTAGTTGGAAGAGTTGTCATTGAATTATTCAATGATGTTGTTCCTCGGACAGCAGAGAATTTTCGTCAACTTTGTACCGGGGAAAAAGGAAATGGCGTTAATGGAAAACCTCTTCATTACAAAGGATCTCTGTTTCACAAAGGTAACTTCACGGTTCATGTTGTTCATCTTAGTTGAAGAGCACAGGGCCCACAACCAGGTAACTCAATTTTTCCTTCAAAATGAGCTAACGTTGGATTCATATGTTTTGAAGGGTGCTGGATCCAATGAGATAGCGAGGGCAAGGGTCAAATGCCTCAAATCGTCGATTGATGGTTGGTATATAGGGAGAAAACCAGGTCCTCCAGGATCAGACCCGAGTAGCATTGGCACCTCAATCTCCCCACTTCATCCACCAAGGCCCTTCCTATCCCAAGTTCCCAGTATTTTCTATATCATCACAACCTACCTTCCTACTGGTTGGTTTTTCTCAAATCAGTGACATCCTTTCAAGGCGGAAAAAGTCGATAAGTCCATGGTGAGGGACTGGACAATTTTTCTGACTCCAATTTACCTTCCAAAAGCTCCAATGAAGACGAATCAGGGAACTGAAAATCGAAGCTGCACACCCAAGGATTGTATTTCATCGGGGTACCTTCTAAGTAGCATTCCACAGTTCTCTCATGAGCTCCAATCCTCGTCCACGAACTAGTACAAAACAGCAGAAGTCAGTGTCAACAAATAACCGACGAGCACTGGATCCTCGAGTAGCTGCAAGAAATGGAATTTCATTTCCCCCCGCGCGCCCATAATGCAAAAATTCCGATTTGGAAAAAGAAATATTCAGACCTGAATCATTTGAAGAATTTCTATGGGCGGGAAGCCCAGAGATGTTACGAATAATTTCAGTGGAAGATGTGATTGGAGTAACTGTCCTTGTTTTCTTGAGGATTTTCCTGGTTTTCCCCCTGTATTTTTGGAGTCTTGATACTTTGCAGTACAAAAACTATCAATAACAATTTGATTTTTTACTTTGTTCACAGCCACTCATACTTCAACATCAGTTGTACATTTTTAAATTAATTTTTGAAAAACCGCGGCAGTGTAAATAAGGTTTTTGGCAGACAAATTAGCTTTTCTCAAAATGTGAAAAATCTGAGATACCTGATGTTTTCCCTGCACTCTTCGATTGGGATGATAACAAGGGCAGAAAGTGGTTTGCTTGGTTATATCATTTGTTTGTTTTTTCTGTTGCGTCTTACAAATTATATTTTTTGTTTGTAGCTATGCCAGAATTCATGATCCAAGGAGGGGATATAATTAATTTTAATGGCAGTGGTGGTGAAAGTATTTATGGTCCTATCTTCGAGGATGAAAACTTCAATTTGAAAGTGAGCTTCCAAGACCTTTGTTCTCGTAATGCTGATTAAATTGTACTTATGCTGTTGGATTGGGTATTACTTGGTTCATTCTCTTATTGGTTGTCATGTTAGCTAATCAGTTATTAGGAATAATAATGAAACAAGTCGCCAAAATTGATGCGACTAAATGCTTCCATTTCTTCTCTAGCAGTAAAAGACATGGACATGTTTTATGTGGGGTAACGTTAGCATGAAGCCAACCATTCTGGTCTATGGAAGGAGGCAAAGTGTGTAGGCAAGGTCTGTAATTTCTACCCCTGGAATCCTGAGCTGCCCCCTTTGTGTGACACAACTTATTTCTGTCCACCATTGAACCTCCTTTTCTCTCAGATTGCACTTGTGGCGAGTCCATGTGAAAAATCATGGGGTGTCTGAGACCCCATTTGCCTTTCTGTTCATGAGCACACGTGAATCTTGTTTCCATGGGTGTGCTAGGCTGGGACTTCGATCACCATGTTACATGTAGTGGGATGTCCTATGACATGAACAATGAGATGGGTTTGTCCTTTAAGCTCTTCACTCTCAAATTTACTAGCATAATCACAGTTGGCTCAGGATTGACGACTAACTTTTACAATTCCAATCCAATTCGTTTTTGATATAAGATTATATCAATATAATTCCCACCTCTGTTGTATACTTGATATATGTTATAAGATGAAACCATGATATCCGTACCATTTTGGTGTGTATGGTCCTCTATTAACTAAGAACTGTTACTCATTGTAAATCAAATAATTGTCTTCTTTTTGTACAGTTTCATTATAATTTCAAATGTGAAACCATTGTACCATTAACCAATCCAAAACTAATTGACTCAGTTACTCATTGTGAAATGAAAATCGTTTCATTAGATAATGCAGCAGCAAAGATGGGTTCACCTAGCAACAGGTTTTTTTCCGTTGCATCGAACGGAGTATGCTGGCATGGTCACAGGAGGTGGAGAGTGACGTACCATGCAGCATGTTGGAAGCTAATGTCGTGTGTCATTGTTATGAACTAAGTATGATACGAGTTCACACTGATTAGAAATATGGTCAGTGTTAAGCATGTGAGCGTTTCACGGTGGAGGAAGGCACCACTGGGTTGTCCTCTGCTTCCTAGGAAAACGCTTGCCTTCTTCTTCCATTGAAGGAGCGGTCGACATGACCCTGCTATCTTACTTTGTACGTGCAGAAAAACAATAACCCGTTGCTAGGGGAGAATGGAGGAGTCACAGCCACAGTAAGGATTGAGGGAAAGACATTCTAGGATAACACCAGGGGCACCTCTATTTTTGGATACCAGCCCTTGGAGTACTATTCTCCTTCCTTGACCTGAAGTCAATCGCTTTCCATCCAAATTGCTCATTTTCATTTGATAATCTACAGATTCGCCCTTTACTAGCAATCTCATGAGGAACTTTGCTCAACCATATATCACTCGATAATTCATTCTAGTATTCCTCAGAGGTTGAGGAATTCTATTTACACTGTTATACAATATAATTGCACAAATAAGTTCTGGAGTGGAGTGAAATTGGTTGCATCTTGGTTAAATGTACAGTGTGACTGGCTGTCCTGGAAACTGTCTGTTGGGAGTCCTGGATATCTTGCTCACAACTACCATATCATCTGCTCGTTCTTATGTTGCTCATATCATCAAAGCTCCTAAGCTTACAAAGTTTTCCATTTTCAGCATGAGTCAGAAGGAGTAGTGAGCATGGTTAACTGTGGGCAACCTAACACCAATAATTCTCAGTTTTTCATTACCACAATTCCTTGTCCACACCTTGATGGTACGAACGTTGTTTTTGGGAAAGTTGTGTTCGGGCTTGGTGCGGTTCGAGAAGTGAGTACCACACCATGCATGCAGGAAAAGCCCATTTTGGTGAGTACGGCACCTTAAATTTCTGTTATTATGACCTTGATGTCTATGAAGATTTGCTTGTATTTGCTTTTCCTTAATCTGTCATCAAAGTTTAACCAGGGCGTGTGTATGGGTAGCATAAACATTTGACATTGCCGTCTTCCTTTTTGTGTTACATGATACTGATAAATGCTGAGTACTCTTGGTTACCTACTAAGTATTGATTATTTGTGTTCATAACCTAATCCTAGTGAACAAGGCCCATAGCCGTGAACAATCTACAAGTTCAAAAGCCATTAATGGTGTTCATTGAAGAACACCTTTGTGGGGATACTCAGTTCACGATAAGCAGTTCTATGATAATTCGTTTGTGGTAAGCCTGTGTGAATGTTCTAATTGAATGTGGTTATGCCATTACACTTCCATGCTTTATGTTCGTAACTTCCTTCTTATCTTAAATATGGGCGTTGGATTCCTCCTTGCTTTGAGTTCATGAAGAAGCTTTATATTATTGATTTTGTTGGTAAAACTAACATTACATATTCGTAGTTGCTTGGTTTCATATTGCATTTCTTTATGGTTTGCTAGTTTTATTTCACTCACTTCCTGTCTTCAAAAATCAATACTTTCCATCTATTTCTTCAAACTTCCTAAGTAGTTATTGAGAATGAAGGAGAAAATGGCTTCGTTCATTGCATTTTTATTTTTCTCCCCCAAATTTTACCTCTTCAATAACTTGTAGCATTGCTCATAGTGTATTGTTATGGGAAAACTTTTAAGGATCTTACTGATACGTGAGTAGTATAACAACATTGTCATCATCCGTACAAGAAGGCCATTAACAACGGGAAGCGGAGGTTTTATCAGGTGATAGTTGATTGTGGTGGGGGGAGGGAGCCCTTGATATCGGTTTCTTGATTTGACTAAATTTTAGCGGAATAAGGGCCACTAAATTGGTGATTTTTGCAACTCCCAAGTCCGTTTTTGTGATGTTTTTTGTTGTTGTAATTTTTGTCGTTTTGAAGGGTGACGAATTCGGAAATGACATCCGTTTTTCTCTATCACCCACCATTTTTCCACAACTTCCTTTCCAGCTTCTCCTCCAATTGCTACTTTTCCTCTTGTGAGAGACGCCTGGTTTTCCTTGAAAAAGTGACCAGGAATAGTCAGGACTGAATGGCCTGATGGGAACGTTTACCACTGGCCAACCCCAAGTTTTCTGAAAAAAAATGCTAGATGAGAATATAACAAGCGAACTTTTCTGGCTGAAGCAGCCATTATGTTCAAAAGTCCATCGAAAGTACTGATGTAGTTTGGTTCTGTTCTATTCCCCAGAAATCTCGTGGTTGCCTGTTTGAGAATAAATTCCAAGTATTTTCAATTTGTGACATTTTAACAGGAAATTCTTCATCAAACTTCAGTTTTCTTATATCAGGGCCCAAAAAGATGCCTTCCATCAATTATTTTCTCTGATAACTTTGGAAATTATGTACAGGTGATGTGAAACATTCATCAATTTTAGGTAGAGCCTCTAGGATTGACCAAAGCATTGAAAACGTTTTCTTCACCTGGTCCCAAGCTTTGCCCTTGCTACTCCTGTGTTCTGTGTATAGCGCTAATATCCCGTTCACAAATGAAACATGGAAACTTGTTTTGTCCTCCCTCCAGACCAAGCAGCACGCCCAGTACTTGAAGTTTGCCCCTAAAAATCCAATTGTGGTCAACATATTTAATTTTGTGAAGAGCAGCAAACTTGTTTCTATTGTGCAAAAGTGCAGCCTTCAAACTCCTCTTTGAAGAATCAATGAAAAGCCAATCCTCAGCTTTGTATTCTACACCAAACTCTCAGACTAAACCAGGAATACCACAACAGTAAACCAACTCGTTAGCCTGCTTGAATTAGTCAGTAAATTCACAACCTAGAGTTCTGTATTGATGAGGAGTTTTCCCTGCAGCAAGCAGTATTTTTTTCTCTTAGTCTTAACCCCAAGAGTTCAGTCCTGCTCTTTGGATGTTATAAATCTCTCCAAATCATCAGAGTCAGGCTGAGTGAAAAGTTGAGGGTTGTCACAAACTTCAGGGTCTCCGAATTTAGTGTCATCTTCATTTTGTTCCAAATCGCTTGAGCTCATATTTCCAAGCGTTTCTGTTTCTGGTACATGAGGTTCTGATACTTCTTCTCCCTGAGCGACAGGAAGCATTGCAGAGGGAAGATTGTGGTGCACTATATCTCCTTTATTCTTGGGGTTATAGCCATTAAATCATTGCAGCAACATAACAGTCATCACTGCGGTTTTTTGGTTCCCTTGAAACCACTGGAATCCCATATTTGAATGATTCCTCTTACTGGGCAACCTCTTCCGCAGATCCTCTACACAAGTATACCACACCTAGCGTGGAGCCCCTGATTTATCGTGATCTTCGATTTTCATACCAATATGTTGCTGCTGTTTTTTAAACACAAATTCACCAAAAATGTAGCAAAAACTGTCAGTATAATTACAACAACCACGACTGGTATTTGGGAACAAGTGTAGATGTGTAAACCATTATGTCTACGTCTTGTCACTAAACGACAAGACGTCTTGTCAATCTAAAAATCAGTAAAAATTACATTTAGACCTTCCCCTCAAAATGAAAATTACGAAGTAGCTGAGGGTGATCGAAATATTTTATTATTTTTCTTAGATTAAGCAACCAAAAATCCATCAAGTTCACCTGTTCATTTAAAAAAAGTTGTTTTTGGTCGCAGGCCCGTGTTATTATTTCATGTGACTTGGAATGATTTACCTATAGGCCAGATTGTGGTATAAGAGTGCCACCCAAAAAGTTGGAACTACTGGTTCATGAATTATATTTGTGTACAAAACATGAGATTTCTGGGGTGATGGCCACTCGTGTCATAATTGATTTATTAATACAATAAATAATTTATCGTGTAACGAATTATTTATTATAATTTCAGATAATGTCATTAACCCAGATACAGTTTTTCTTCCTACTTGTGAGAACTTACCAAACATTGTTTTTGGATGGAAACAAATCTGGATTTTCCAAGTATGGAATGTCATTGATTATATTCATGCGTTTTCTTGTAACCCAGTATTTTTCGTTTATTTTAAGCCATGTGTTATCAAAGATTGTGGACAAGTTTCACCTGGAGAAAATTGGAACGTCCTAGACAACGATGGTGATTGTTTCCCAGCATTTCCAGATGACTGGAAGATTGAAGACAAAGAATTAGAGGTAGTTGTTCGATTTTGTAAATCATGAATTAAGATTGAAGATGTTCGATTCATGAAATATTCAAATATTCAGTCAACGATAAATTTGGAAATACATACTGATTTAGACGTTCCTCCTAGTTTACATTATTATAAATATTGACAACATTCATGCTTCTGTTACAGACCCAGGATATGACTGAAGTCATAAATAAAATCAAAGATTCTGGCAATGTCTTCTTCCGTAGTGCTAATTATCCAAATGCTAGTCGCAAGTACAAGAAAGCTCTTCGTTATATTGAATGGTAAGTACCATAATTCTCATGGCTTACAAAAAATGTAGATCTAGTCTTATTTTAAGCACCCATGTCAAGAATGGTAGGTGAGTATAAAGACGAATGATATTTTCTCTTTAGGGGTGTGGGGCATCCTAACCATAAGTGAAAATTACCAAATACAAATCCATTTCAGACCATTCTAAGACAGAATTGATGGGGCAGGTCTCCAATTGTAGCACATGGCAGAAAAGGAGGCAGAAGCCTTTTATAATGACATATTCGCCATAATTTGCAAGCTCATTATCCCATGTGGAGGCATTCTGCCATACAATCTCTTCACCTGTATCCTCATTATAAGCGGCTTTTCCAGGATGCAATCCTGGCTTACAGCAGTGGCGTTATTTTCTACTGGTACAATACAGTGTGGCCTGACGTTTGTCAATTCTTCCCTTGAACCTTATCTCTTCTCTTACACTTGAAGACTGATGGTTCTCATCTTAACCAAAAAAGTGTTTACCCTGCAGCGTTTTGCATAGTTGGACTCCAATTTTATTTGAATCAGTACATGGGATACAGTGTCTCAAACAATGGGGAAGGGAATCCCTCATAATTGCTTAAACACACTGTTGAAGTCTCAACAAAGTGTTACAATCCTCTACCTTAAATAATGTGGGTCCTGCCCTCTCGTCATATGGTATCCTGAGAGTGATGGCCATGCTAGAATTTATTCCTCAGTGAATCAATCCATTAAATTTTGGTGGCCATTACAGAACGATTTCAGCTTCTCTGTTAGTAATCTCCTAATAATAACCCTTTTGTCAATTAGGACTTCTTACTTTTCTTTTGTTTTCCCTTTCTCTTTTCAGTTATATTCTGACTCATGTAGTTGCCAAGCAGCAAGTTGGTGCTCAGGGATCTCGTTTATGAGATGGTGAGGGGGAAAAATTGTATCCATGTGGAGTGAACAGGGCAAAAGCTCATAGATCTGGCATGATTCTGAATACCCATATGGCCAGTGGCTGCATGAGCATGGAGAAGATCTGATAAGCTAAGGCTGGTTTCACTTTTACCTTCCAGCTGTATACAGGGTTTTTAACTTCTAAAAGGGACCAGTGTTTCATCTCGTCCTCTTCACTTGTACTGGCAAGGAGCCAGCAGGTTGCTGGTGTCACTCGTTCAGTGCCCCATCGGGCAGGGTGACTCCCTAGAATATCACTGGCAGCGTCCTTGGCCGTTTGAACTGCTGGTCAACTAGACCTTTGCCTGGCGTTGGCAGCCATCCCTTTTTCCAAAAAAAAGTGTCCAAGTCAATCCTTACTCTGCCATTTACCAGATGTAATTTACAAGTGTGAAACTACCTTTGGTTACATAACTACATCAGAAAGGAAGAATCATAGTGGTTCCTATAAACCACAACCCTGAGCTTATGTTAATCAGTTTTCTAATAACACATTACCCAATATGGGTGTACAATTTTTATTTCTGGTACTTGTCTTCTAAACTAACTTCTTTTCAGGTATTTGAAAAAACGTCCCTCCAAAAGAAATATGGATGACTTGAAAGTTGTTTGTCTTCTGAATTCAGCAGCTGTAAGTTTGAAGTCTGGAGAGTTCAAACGTGCACGTGAACTTTGTAATGAGGTATTACCATTATACATATATATTTGACATTTATTGCTAGTCCGAAGTTGTTCTTCTTACTAGAACTGTTGAAGGGGTAACGAGCAGCTTTAGTACTTTACCACAGAAAAACGCTTTGTTAGTTCAGTCAAGTTGGTTTGCAGGCAGACTGGAGGATCACTCAACATGGCTCTTTGCTCGTTCGATTGTCATGCCAACATCAAACTTCACTAATATCATCTTCACTGCTTCATTCGTCTCACTCTGTCCACCACCGCTACTCAAAACAGATTCTTGTCGAAGATGAATGGCACATTTTGTGCCTCCTGCAATTAAAACATAGAATACCTTGGTTATTAAACGGGTTAAATACAGTACATTTTTGTACTCGACTTGAATCGTTCGAATTTTGCTCTTTAAATTGGGTACAGAATGAATGAGGTAAAAGCTGGGTACTTGTAAATAGTGGAACAACTGAAATGAAAGGAACGAATGTAGTTGGTGATTTTGGATTGTGGACTTGCTACATGATTGAATATCCCAAACACTACTACATGTCACCATTGGAGTAAGAAAAGACAATGATTCATTGTCCTTTTGGAAGGAGCGTGGGTTCATTCAATTGTCCAGTTGGTGATATTTCAGTAACTTGTTTTGCGCCCTCCTGTTTCTAAGGACCCCAATAAGAAAGGAAACATGTTAGACTGTAATGAAGCCTAGCTCGTTGTGCTAGGTATGTCTATACAGAGAGACCTTTTTATGCAAATAGGTATATTTTTTCTCACTGTTTTTGTCGTCCAATCAGCCCATTAGCAGCTTCATGGGGGTTAAAAAACTATCAACTTGATAGAAACGCATCTAGTAGCTTATCAATACTTGAATTACAGTATTTTGATGGTCTATGATGAATTTGTTTCTTGAGATGATCCACAGAAAAAAAAGTTAGAGGAACTCCTACCAGATTCTGTGTGACAGATGCTTTCTCAAACCAGGCAATTTCCTTCCTGCCTATCTGCCTCTTCCTGAGCCTGAATACTTCCGTTCATTCTCCAGATCAAACAGAACACTCACATAACTTGAGATCACTTGTTTGATAGTCTCTTCCAGGACAACATCAGTTAGCTAGGCCTGTCTTTCAGAGACCTTCTGGTTGGTAGGGAGGTGTGTGGATGATCTGTTCAGCTAGCCATCGCATAATGCTTGGGGCTCATTCAAGTGAAGCATTGCTGAATGGGAGGTGCTGTGCAGTGTCAAGCCATGAGAGAAGCTTCACAGCTATTGCATTCAAGCTTGCGAGGATTGCATTCAACCAGCTGGTTGTAGTGGACCCTAGCTTGGTATTTTATGCCATAAACTAGTGTAAATGAAAGTATACATACGAATATGTCGGATGGTAGTTGGTAAATTATAGGTTGATCCTGTCATATAATGGTATCTGATGTGTAACAAGTTGAACGTCTTCAGTTTTTAACTGATATTGATGATCTTTTCAAGGAATGGGCAGGTTATTCCCCTTGGATTGTTCCCTTATCAGTGTTGGGAGTATTGCTCAGAAATCAATTCTCCAATTTGCCCATGAGCAACATTTGGTGTGATTTTCTCATGGTGAAAGGGCTCGTTCTTCGGGACTGGACAGGCGATGTTTGAGTTCATTGTACAGTGGTCAGAGTTTGTTCCTTGAAGTCCTTGCACTGAAGAGCAACTTCGTAATTGGTTCACTATTAAAGTCCCATCAAGTTCAAGAAACTTTAGCTTTGAGTTATGTTGGTAGAATGGAGGAAGTGAAGGTAAATGAAGCTGCATTTGTCCAAGGGACATTTGAAGCAGTTCTTGGATAGGCAATTACAGCATTGAGCTGGGTTCAGGTGAATCAGGTTCCTCATCTACTTCTTATATCTTGATGGGATGAGTGTGAGTGTGACTTGCAGAACTTTGCTGAAAAACCGAGTGACTTTTGGATGCACCCTAGTTGTAACTTCAATAACTCACTGAACCTAACTGACTTGATAACCTCTAACTGATTTCAATAAATTTTGTAGATTTCACGAGAAGGAGGTTTGAGGAGGGTAAGGAAAGAACTCATCAGAATTTGAGACAGTGAGAAAGGAGATTGCCTCTGACCATAGAGCATGGGATGGTTCTATGAAATCAGAGACTCTGGTTGGCAGTAGGACACCACCTTGGTCTCAAAAACCCTGTACAGTGCAGGAAGAGTGCTTCTGCATTAGAAACCCCGTTTGGCACTGGATGATACATCAGAATCTAGAGCCTACTGGGTGATGGAAGGAAGGTAGGAAGGATATAGGTTGTGGTGGAGTTGACAACAGAAGTGATGAGAATTGATCCCATTCGAAGCCAATCACCTTTTTGTTTCCCTTGGAGTTGGATAGTGAAGTGACTGTGGTTAGTAATGGATTTTTATCCGAAAATCTACCAAAGCATTGCATAACACTGTGCTTGACATATGTAACTAATATATATCAGTTTGCCCATAAACCAAACGCTACTGACTGTGTAGTAACTTGGAACCATTTTTCATTTGTTTGTTCCAGGTCTTACTCATTGACCATCACAACACCAAAGCTCTATTCAGGAGAGCGCAGTCAAATAAACATTTAACCAACTACGACAAAGCTCTTAGTGACCTGAAAAAAGCCCTCGTTTACCTCCCAAACAACAAAAGTGTACTATCAGAAATCAAAATTGTCAGCAAACTGAGTAATGATTATAAGAGGGCAGAAAAGAAACGATGCTTAAAAATGATGAAATTGTAACTTTGATGTATTTTGTCTCCAACACATTTTGTTGAGTTTCTAATTCCATGTAATTAATTTCAATCATTCATTTTATAGTCAATTGATGTTAAATGATCCCTGGTTTGCTCAATTTGATTCGCATTATAATATTCATCAACGATATCACCTCAAAATAAATCTTAAGAGCACGTAACATAGGTATGTAAATGTTAACAAAGTATTTCTTTGTGGTGCCTTGTCGTCGACTTCATTGGATTTTTAGGTGCCTTATCATTAGGTAATCTTTTGATCTTGTTTTTTGGTGAACGATGTTTTCATTGTTACGTATGTTATGTTAAAAAAAAGAAGTTGGGAATCCGATTTGTTGGTCTCCTATTTCAACAAAACTATTATTGTATTTTGGGGCCTGCGGAGTGGCCCCTGAATCCTGAACGGATGATAACCCTCAACTTGTGATAGGTTCCAAAAATAATGATGGCAGAAATTGTGAATGATGATATTGACAATTCGGAATTGGATATAATTTGGCACACTGATGAAGGGATTTTGTTTTCAACACAACAATGTGGTAGAAAGTTCTACTGTTTAGTGTAGTTACATGTATTTTGCGGCTAAATAAATATTCTCCATCAGTCTCTGTTGCTTCGCAGCCTGCATTTTGAGCTTGTCACCATGTTCCGCAGGTTCTTGAATTATTTGCAGTTCTAGTAAAAGTGACCGTAATTTATACATTGTCTTGCATGACAGTGATCTTTGTGGGACCCCTTTTTTCTAATATTCTTGATGTGTGTATGTCAACTGATTCATCTCAAGTTCTATTTCCCTCTTGCAGGTATTCGTTGGCTGTATGGGCTTGCCCTTGTTACTTCTCCACAATTGTGGGTGTTTCCAACTTTCTGAGCACTTCCACAAGGTCTAAATTCTAGTTTCCAATGGAGTTGACTCTGACCAAGTAGTGATCCGAGTCTGTCATGGCCCCTTCAGCAACTCCTCATATTTGGGTTTATCATGTCCCTTGGATGAGCACTGATTTGATTTTTACTTTGTCTGCCTGCTAAGAATCAAGTTAGGCAGTTGCTGAGTCAAATAAAACTATTCCTGAGCTGCTAAAATTTCGCGATTTGGAAAAAACACAAGTTTATGTCAAAATTCAGAAGAAAACCAAAATTAGACTTATAATGTTTCAAATAATGTCTCAAGGATTCCATGAATGATTTACCATCAATGTTGTGACCAATTTATAAAAGGTTGTCCAATATCATTTGCAGTATTTGCAAAAACTCAATCGTTTCGATTAACTATCTGAGAATCAATGACATCTGCTTGGAACAGCGTTATGTCGTCATTCTGCCCTCCACAGTTGCAATCAGGACTTTGACCACATCAAGTGGTCATTTTCTCTCTATTTTGATGGTAGCTATTCCGTTGCAGAGGTTGTGAGCACTACAAGCGATTGATTCTTACATCCATGATCACCATAAGCGGAATCTACTTTATGCAAGTCAGGGCCCATTATTATTTTAATGCTGTGCTTTTTGTGGTCACCAATCATTGTCTTGAAAATTTCAGCCTTGACACATTTTAGATTCAGGTCGTCTGTTAACAAATCACCAGATCAGAAATTCGATCATTCTGAATCAGACCTTATTTCACAAATCAGGATGGGATTTGTACCAACAAAACACCCTAAATGTTGGTAAACTGCTTACAGTTTTTTTTTCCGGTGGCAGGTGAGGGAATCTTTGAGATCCTTAGGTGGAAATCGGATCTCCTAAGATACCCAAAAGGGACCGCACTTTTGGTTATGTGGGATTCAAACCCACTAAAACCTCACCTTCCATTTCCCACGACAAAACTCAGCCTGGAACTGTTTGACACATTACTTCAGGCTGGTTCTAGGGAGGGATTTGTTACTCCTCTCGGTCCGTGTTCTCTCTGCTCTGCCTCTCCCGTTCCTTCACATCCTTTATTTTCAGGATCTTTTCAGAAAAGGATGCTACGGCGGTCCAGTTCTGTTCATGCTCAAGCATTTTACTTAAGATACATTCTGGTGTCATGTCCTGAGGTGATAGCTCCAGTGTCTGCTGAAGCCAACTTCTGTTGGCAGCCCAGTATTCACATTTAAAGAAATATGGAACACATCGTCATCATCCTCTTCCTTGCAATACAGGCATGCTGGGTCATCCACTTTCCCCATCCTATGCAAGTAGGCGTAGAAGACTCCTTGGCCTAAGAGGAACTGCATCAGGAAAAAGTTCACCTCTCCATTTAAACTGCTTACAGTGCTGGTAACCGATTTGCATACAAACATGTTCAAGTACGGAAAACAATGATCACTTGAGGTGAAAAGAAATGCTTTCCTTTTTTACAGAATCTTTAATGGTTGAGCTAGAAGGTTGTCCATTTTATGCAGAAAAAATACAACCAGGTCAATTTTAAAAAAAATTGTTTTTAATGGCATAAAGTTGGCGCAATCACACGTTTAACCTTCCAGTTAACCTCCCACAAGGTCAAAAAACTAAATGATTGTGTCGTTGTTGATTCCTGCACAGTAACTGATGTACTCTGCAGACATCATCTGACTCGGCAGTAAACGACGTCTGTCCATGAAAGGATTTCCCCAGGCTGACCTGGCATATTATTGGAGATTGCCCTCACAGTACAACCCATTCGATTGTGATAATTGCACACTGTAATACTGCCCTTGAAAATAGACATTGGGAATCGTAGTTAGCTGTGTGCACAAATCACCTTTTGTTCAGTTTCGGGCAAAACTGTTTGTCTTCCTGGTTTACAGCCCTCTGGACGTTCTCCATCACTGTTATTACTTCGTTTTCGTTCTTTCCGCTTGTATGGTGAATCCCTTAGTGTTCTGCTGCTTGTCTGACTGAAATTTGTTCAACAGTGACTGCTGCCAGGACCTTCTTCATAAATCTTCTCCTACGGTCCTAGGCTGTCCTACTGATATTTCCAAAGCTCTAGTTTTACTACCAGAGTCACTAGTCAGTGGTTATTGATGAAAATCACTATCTGCACAAAGTTGCTGCTCTAGATGGTAACAATTCTGAATTGGACGTAATTTTGTATACTGATGAAGGGGTGTGTATCAATATAATACCCTAATTATTGACAATGACTACTGCCTAGAGTGTTCATAATTAATTGTATTCAACTACGTATAAATATTTGAGGGTGATGCAAAGCAAGGAAAACTAAAAGTGGACAGAGATGTTAACAATTCTGAACTGGATGTAATTTTGCATACTGATGAAGAGGTGTGTATCAACATAACACCCTAGTTGTTGACCAGGACTACTGCCTAGAGTGTCCGTAGTTAACAGTATTCAACTACGTATAAATATGTGAGGCTTATGCAAAGCAAGGAAAACTAAAGGTGGACAGAGATGTTAACAATTCTGAACTGGATGTAATTTTGCATACTGATGAAGAGGTGTGTATCAACATAACACCCTAGTTGTTGACCAGGACTACTACCTACAGTGTTCATAATTAATTGTATAGAACAATGTATTAATATGTGAGGTTTATGTAAAAGGAGGAAAACCTGAGGTGTATGTTAACAATTCTGAACTGGACGTAATTTTGAATACTGATGAAGAGGTGTGTATCAACATAACACTGGCTTCTCTATACTCACTCAACTCTTTTCTTCGTAGTTGAGCTTCTCCAGCTCCTCACGCTATTTCTTGCGTCAACTTTGCTTGACTGTCATCGTTTGCTTAGGCCTTTGTTCTGGCAGCACTCTCTTGATATGTTTTAGCCCCTTCAAGCAATTAATCTTATTACAGTTACAAAACTGTCTCCTGCTTTGTTCTCTTCAACAACAGAGGATACGTTGATATTGTTCAGTTAAGACCTTCCCTGGAACTGTAAATCAAAACTGGCTGGTCAATCAGTTTTTAAATTTCTCCTTCTTTTTGTTTGTTGTAGTAAACTAGTTTGGAAAAGAGTGGTCATTCTTTTGTACATAGTATTGCTTGCTTGATGGTATGTGGCGAAATGTATGCATACATAGTGACATTGATTCATTTATGCTGTACCACGCTGTTTTCAGCGTTTTTCAAGGTGACCTGATGGTCTCCTCTTTTGATAACCAATTTGTCTCAAGCCCTCTGTTGCTCCAAGTATTTACTGGCTGTCTGGGTATTCCCTTGCTTCTCCTCAATGTTGATTGGCTCAAAATTGTAACCACAAGGTCTAAATCCCAGATTCTGGTGGACTTGGTTCTGAACAAGTATTTCAAGTCACTGATGTTTCCTCAGCAAATCTCACATTGGTGATATTTCATGCTTATTTGGATGGGGACATGGTCAATTTGATTATCAACTTGTCTGTCCGGCAAGAATAAAATTTCCTGTATTCTATGGAATGAGAACAAAGTGCTCTGGCTGCAAGATCCCAATTCCAAAGTGAAGTAGGTAATTCTGACGCCTTTGTTTTGTAGTTTTGTACCTGCTACAGGAACCCGTTGTTGCCTTATGCATTTCTTCCTTGATACTGTTTTTTCGTTTGGGCCACATTTTCGATTAAACATAATTACATGTGTACATCTAATTATCTAATTGTGTTGCGTTAATATTGAACTAGTCATTATTGGAAAAATTCATGATTTGAGGCTGTTTTCTGCTTGAATGTAATTGGAATCCCAGAGTACAAGATTATGGGTCTGTGCCGCATTCTCTTGCCAATGTTAAATGGAAACTTCCTTTCTCTAGATTTGTTACTGCTCAATATGTACCGCAGCTTGCGGGATAACAAAGCTGTCTCTTTTTTTTAGTAGAGGCAAAATTGTGATTCAATTGAGGCACTGCCTTTTTAGGAGATCAAAGTTATCTGACAGCTCAAGTTATTGTCAGTTCCCATCGCCTCAATGAGGCTTTTGAACCTTAGAAAACTCTAGTTAATGCTTGTCTACCTCTACCCAAAGTGGAGGTGCTTAAACTCGCTTCACCACTCTCTCCTCTGGAGCTATGAACTTCCCAAATATTATATATATTTTACCCCATTGCACAGTGGTACTAACTCCCGATTTAACAGGGCTAAACCTCTAGGAATAACGGAATGGGTTCTGCGTTGTAGTAACACGTTTCTATTACATGGAATGATTGAGGGAAAGATGCACATATTTCTAGCAATTTCATCACTTGTTCCACCTTACACTTATTTCCAATGATTTCGTTGCCAGACTTATTGTAATTTTTTAATGTTACCATTTCTATCTTCATCATAGAGCTAATTGATTGTGCTCTTCATTACTTTTTTCTCCCAAACTACAGCTCAGCACGGTTTCTGTAAAATACATATTTGCAGGCACAATGACAAAACGCCTGACTGACTAGAAAAGTTGGAAAACAGACTTATTGAATTATAAAAACTGTTAATATTTGCGGTACTAACAGTATAAATGACTGACATACTACAACAAAAAAATAATGTAATTATTTTTTCATTGAAGATTTATACCTGACAAGCTGAAATCCATCTTAAACGCTCTTGATGTCTAGGCAAGGTGGGGAGAGGGACTAATATCCCTACTGTAGCTCAAGAGCCTCGTGACACGGGGAGCCATGCACCTGACTTTTGGTCTGTTGTTTCCTTGTTGAGGAGTGTTGAGTGTCAAGCTCAAGCTGTTCTCACTGTGGCTTGTAGGATCTCAGGTGCCCACAAGTCGTCAGGGTATGCTGGACTTGCAACAATTTTCCACAGAACATCAACAGATGAGGAGAGACTGTCGGAACTGGTTGTTGGGATTGAACATGCTCCCCATCCGTCAAGCCATAAACCTTTAAAGTCTGATGGAAAAACTGACTGTTTGTGGAAAAGCTCAAACCACTCGGATCCTCCCTGGGTCTCAAAGAGGGTTTCCATTCCATTCCCACTGTGTGAGGTTTGATGAACTTTGGATGAGGGTTAGCACAATACGCAGTGGAAACAGCCCTATAGGTACCCTGCACTTACACAAACATGTGGAGTCCAATGTGTCTTCAGTTTGGTACGGGCAAGAGGATTTGGGCATTTCATTTTCATCGTTTTGATAACCTGGGGTCATGTACTGCAAGCTAGAATGTAGGAAAAGTTCAATTCTTGAGATAGGTGATGTCCTGTTAAGCTGCCGTTAGGACCACTGTGCATAGGTACTACATACCTACATTGTTTATACATTCCAATGATCTACACGATCATACTAAGTACAAGAAGCTAATGTGTACACCTATTTAGTAGGTTTTTAAAATAACGTTACAGGAGGTAACAAGTCAGACAAAAATACATTTCTTACAAATCTCAGATAGTTTGAGATTTAGTGTGTGGATTTAGGTCAACTGCCTAATTTCTCTTTGGCCCTGGATTGTTACTAATGTAAAATTAAGATGTTCTTGACATGAAATATTGATGTAAGCTATTGACAGAAATAAACAAAACACCAAAAATATATTTTCTACCTATCGTTTCATTTTCGACACTTCTGTTAATATAAAACTCCTGGACTTGGCCTGTATAGTATAATATAGCACATTTTGTTTTGTTCAGAACCACCTGAAATAATTTTGTTGAAATTGGTGAACTCTGTAACCGAAACTTGGAACAAATGAAGTTCTGCTTGGGTAAAGTAGGTACCTGCATGTGTTAATATAAGTGGGGTCTCACGAGATTCCGAAAGTGATGCACCTATCCTCGCCAAGAACCCTTTGGGGTTCGTCTAACTTATACTGCCAATATAAATTATTATTGTTGATAGATATATTTCGTGACCATTGTGAGATATTCTTTACTGTGAATCTGTGTAGTAGGTACCAATCTATCCAAGATATCTGTTATTTTCAAATAGAGTTTTATTGATACTACTTATTATAGGTGATTTCTCGTTAGGTATGTAAGATAAAAGCTTAAATACAAAATTTGAACATTCTGTTGTGAGCTATCTGTAACAACCCATTTTAGCTTTGTTTTCACGTTTGGCAGATGAAAAAAATTGTTCCTCATTAATTATCACTTGCGTTTTAGACCATTCTGAGCAACTTTTGTGTAGCGTCTGTCTGTGAGTTAGTCCATATGCCTGCAGATCCTTGTATCAGTTCTCTCCTATGAGATTCACTGCGTCAAAATAATACAGTAGCATGGGCATGCACAAACGTAGAATCTATTGAGCACCATTTCTCAAATTCTAGAGGTCTGATCAACGTCAAATTTTCACGATTGTCAGGGAAAATCGATCTGATAATCTCCTATCAAATTCAATGAGATGGTACCATTAATAGCTACTGCGCTCTAACAATCCTAATTCCCAGTTTTTTCAGATTTTGATGCAATTTTCTGGGAATGTGCGGGTTCGGGTGTGGATGGTCCCCAATAAGTTTCATTGCTTGAGGGGCCTTTAAACAAGCAATGTTTTCCCGCAGTGATTGCACAAATTCGAAAATGTTGCGCTAGAAAAGTTGTACGCAACACACGGCAATAATTGTGGTGAAAAATCGCTTCATGTTGCATCAACATGTAGCAATGCTATAATTGCGTTGTGTTATACAATAATGTTGAGAAATAGAACTCACAATTTTATTTCAATTCACGTAGTTTGTCAGGGTAGGATATCAAATGAAGGAGCTTTTTTGACGTACTCCATTCTGTATAACCCAGGCTTACCTACACCTGAACCTCTACCCAGAAGAATCTGTATTCTTGGAAATACATGTTAGGATTATGTATTTTTAACAGACGATGTTCTCCCCTGACTGAAAAAAATTATTAAGCCCTACATTGTCGACTAGGGGGGGGGGGGGGGGGTTGTCAGTAAAGCAGGTTTGCAATTACCGAATTTTGTGAGGTCAAAGAATTGTCAAAAATGCGTTTGGTTTGCTACCCTCAGCGTTTCAGATGCTGTGAAAAAATTGCAGCTAATTGTCCAAACCCCTTGGACTTCACTTCCAACACAATGCAACACCTTGCAATCCCTTTTGGGAGCTGGAAATGTCCAACACTTGGCAATTATTGCTTCCAACTTTTTCAGGGCAAGAATAATTTGCATGGTGTTGAATGTTTTATTTGCAGAAGCAACAATAAATCTGAGCAACACTTCGTGCTCACAATTATTGCATGGACAAATTGCAATTGTAAAGGGGCCTTTAGATGTATCATCAGCCAAAGCATGTGCGAACGTGAAAACCACCTAGCATAATTTTCTCAGTATGTAATAATCTCATCAACTACACTACAATTGTATCATCATTCTCTCCACTACAGAATTAGGGTGATAGACCTGCAATACACGTTAACCAACCTTTTGAAAGCATTGACGTGCGCTGAAACACGTCCTGTTCTATTTCCATCCTGTGAATCCTTGTAACAAGCATATATTCTACAACTTTCAAAATTATCTAAAACAATTCAAAATAGCTGTAAGTTCTTATGTTCATGTAGACTTGCCCACTGCTTCAAACACCTTTTTGCCGGAAAAAGCTATATGGCTGTGCAAGAGGAATGCCTTCCACATACAACTGATCACAAGTGTGGCAGATGCTGTGAGTAATGAAAGAAAGGGTGTGACAGCCACACCCAAGTATTTGAACTTTTTCGCCTCCTCAACGGTCAGACTCTGGTGTGTACACCTATCTCTCTGAGCTGGTCTCCCACCATTCCATAGCACCATGATTTTCAACTTGCAATACACAATATTCGACTTAGTAATGTTGCCCTTGTAAGCCACCCTTCCAATCTCCTGATTCTAAACCCTTAGAAAATCTTAATAAGATCTGAAAGATCTATGGTACCAAGCCTGTAGAGCCTAAATCCCTGAAGGGGACTACAATTATTACCGAACTTTGCTTGCTTTGCAGGAAGTCAAGGAACAAATGAAGCACAACGATTTCAAAACGAGCGCTTATTATTGAACCAGAAATCACACAAGATCACAAATAATAAATGGTAAAAATCAATTAAATCAGTACGAGCAATATAGAAATATATGGTGAATGGCAAGCTTACAACTAGAAATCAATATAGATCTTTGAAACAGACTTAGTCTACTGGACCTAGTATACAAGATCTCCTCTGATCTCAAAGAAAACTAATCAGTAATGCACTAAGGAATCACAAGGTTATTGGAATCACTCAAGATCCTAGCAATCTTACCCTGAAGGGCTGGAATCCTAACAACAATCAAGCAGCAGGAGGTAGCAATGTTAAGAAAAGAGCACTTTACCATACAGACTAGGGTAGCTGAGAGCACGATCACCGTAACACAGGGGGAGGATATTCAGAGTCACTATCTTGGGGTAGCTAGCAATCACTTCACTTTGACTGTTAACTACTGGACTTCAGGCGAGAATTCCACCAATCATAGGGATTTTCCAACCAACCTGCTACAAGCAGGTTCGGGGAATGGAAGTGTAGGGCACTTGCTGCTCGGGACCACTGCGGTGTACACACGGAATTACACTGGGTTGGAAAATGAACTGAAAGTCCCAGAGCAAACTTACAGGTGGACAACCCTCGAAGGTGAAACCTTCCTCATCTTGCGTGGCTTCTGTCAAATGTTCCTTGATTTTCACTTAAGCTAGTCTTGAGCAAGTTACTCCGACCTCAGGCTGGAGTACCCTGGGAGAGTCCTGAGCAAGTTCCCTGGCCGGTTGGAATTCAGTGCAAGTTGCCCCAAAGTTACACTGATGGCGGTTGGAAAACGCCTCATCCTGCTCCCTCATTAGTGCATCTGCGCTCTTCCACTGGTGTAGCTCGGAGCAAGCAGTTGGGAAATCCCTCATATAATATCTTTATCAACCTACAAACTACCACTCAGAGAGGGGGTAAGCGTTTACAACTGTTCTTCAACTTGAGCAAAAAGACACTGGCTGACTGCCTCTGGTCGAGGGGGCCCAGGAGGCCTCTTCCCCCCTGAGGATCTCCCTCCTCCGCCCCGTCCAGGGCCCAAACATTCCACAGAAACTGGATCAGGCCACCCCTCTCTGCCAATCCCTAGTTACTTGCCCGCCCAAAGGACTGATGCCCTGTCGGCTTTAACACCCTAGATGGTCAATCATACGTTGCAGTTCCACCACACACGAATACCAACAATAATTTTTAAGGACCCCAATATCGCTCCATGGTTCACTGACAAAAGTGACATAAAGATTGGCAACATGAATTTCATTAAAAGATTGCTGCTAGGTCACAGATAAGAAACCTATTTAAATGGATAATGAGGAAAAGAAGTGATCGTTGGTGCGAGTACTGTGAGGGGGAAACAGTGCATCAGGACGTCTTGCATCTAATTCTAGACTGCAAAAAAACGGAATTTGCAATTGGCAGTTTGATGGGTGAGTCTTGGTTCACTGACAGGGAGAATCGAATCCACATGATGTCAAATTATCTAAAAAAAAGGATTGAAGGCACACGAACTATTAGTGGATTTTCGAACAGCCATAGTGGAGGCAGAAGTACTATTAGAAGAAAGAAGCATTTGAACACACAACCTAATGGGTTAGCTCCAGTTCTGAAGAAGATAGAGAAGAAGAAGAAGAAGAAGAAGAACTTCTTCCATGTTTACAAAATAAACAATCAGCATTCTTCACGTTTGGGGAATTGTCAGTTTTGTGTCGTTGATCGTACAGCGTGTGTGAGACAGCGTCTACTTCTCTCGTTACAGAATTATGACATAGTGCCGCCGAAGATTTTCGTTCTAATTCACACGATTTTCATTTAATATTCATGAGTCGTTCAGAAAGAAGACCTTCCCGTGCTAGTACTATCGCCTTAACTTACATTTCATACCGGCTCGGTGGCCTTGTTGAACGCTGTGCATTTGTGTGATGGATATCAAGTCAGATATCAAGCCTTCTGTCGTCCTGCAGCGCGATTGGCATGCCACCCCTGAAGGAGAAGACTTTTTTAAAAAGTTCTGCAACTCATCTCAGACTGGAAGAAGACTATACGGTAATTATCAGGGATTCTTCATATCTAATTGCCTTCGCTGGCGCGGTCAGTGATGTTCAAATATTGAGCTGTCATCCCCAGTGACATCCGTAGTAGCGCGGTTCCTTGGTGAATGAGGCGCATGATGAGCGTACGAATAAATAACGAGGCTGTCGTCGCATTGTGCCTCCTCCTCGCTCGTCGACGACGTCGTCGGGTTATGGAAGCGAGAAAGTGGCGGATCTATCCGGAGCTTGGAGACTCGTCTTCTTACGACAAGTTTTTGATCCTCCACAACCAACTGAAAGAGGACCCAGTTAAGTTTTTCAATTACTATCAAATGTCCCTTAGTTCGTTTGATGTCCTGCTTTCTCTAATTGAAGACGGTATATCCAAGACCAACACTGTTATGCGAGAGTGCATCAACCCTCTGGAAAAACTTGCCATCACACTGAGGTAAGCGTCATGACATCTATCTATTTATTTCATATTCTAGATTAGTGAAAAATTTCTCGCAAATTATGTTTTGTTACTAATTTCAAAACAATGGCTTTTAGAGCAGCGAAAACTTTGCACTTAGACTTGGGAGGAGTTATTTTCAAAGTTAGCAGTTACCGGAAACATTCAGCTAAAGATAGTGTTACCTTCTCCTGAAACCTAATTTTCCTCATGACAGCTTTAGCTCTCTACTATTACTCCCCAATTTAGCTCAAAAATTAGGTGTCTTTCTATGTGAAATAGCTCATTTATCTGTAAATAAAGGAAAATAGCTAAAAGCTGATGTAGCTATTAGATATACGAGTTGTGTCTAAAGAGTTCTGAGAATAGTCTCATAAGTGGTATTCAAAGTTTGATATAAGCACGCGTGCCTGGTAGATACGTCTGGACCTGACCTCTGTCAGTATTAGCTCGATGCTTCCAGTCCAGAGCTCATTGCAGTCAGTCTGATTGAGTTTTATGAGTTTTACGTTTCATGGAGCAACGACCATCGCATACCAGCATCATGGTACGACAATTTGACTCAGCATTTGGTGACAGTTTTGCAACATCCACTGTATTCTCCAGATCTGGTGCCTGCTGACTTTTTTTTGTTCCCACGCCTTAAGGGCTCCTTAAGGGGCCCTTAGAGGGATCACATTTGCTGGACGTCGAGGAGGTTCAAAACCACGTGGCAGCAGTAAAAACGGAGTAACATAGAACATTGTCTATATTTCCACGAAAATAATGAGTTACACAGTTGAATCGATTGACAGTTTGGTAATTCAAAAGTGAAAGGAAATTGAATCCTATAGGGTGAGAGAAGTGAAAAGCTTTGGAGGAAAAGCCAATGCCACTCAAGGCTTACAAAGTGAAAGGGGTACTGAGAGGGGGAGCCAAAATTGTTGCCAGAATGGGCCCAATAATGACGAAATATTTTGAGGAATAGCCTCATTAAAACGTTTTTCTGACCTATAACTTTTAACAATTTCGAATTTTTCTAGCCACTTTTGAGTGGCATTGGTTGGTAATCCCCGCCCCTTTCACTTCCCTGAGCCAATATGATTCAATCTCTTTTCACTTGGACCTAAATAAGATGTGCTTTCGGTGATGTACCTTCAGTACATGTTTGTTACTGATGATGACCTAACGTCGAAATCGATTCAACTTAGTAATTCGTTATTTTTGTGGAAATATAGACAACGGTCTATTAAACACCTTTTTTATTGAAATGGGTTTCCACAACTTTGTTACGAGTGACTTAGTCCGCATTATGTGACGGCTATTCTGAGAATGATTCCACATCAAGACTTCTCCAACAGTTTTCAAGCGTTATACCAACGTTGTGTGTGGTATACCAGTGATTGTATTTACAATTAACAATTTACATTACTTGTATTTTAGTTGTTTTGTATTTATTTAATTGTAATTTACAGGAATTGTATTTACAATTCTGCATTTATGTTTTTATCTTTTTATCATACCATGCACTGAACTCTTTAGACACGCCTCGTACAATTAGTTAACCTTCCTATAGTTGAATGTATGTGACACATGCACGCTTCTCTTGAATCTCTCAGCTCAATCACGCGATCAAGCGAGGGGTTGCATCTTCGCCTCCTAATCTCCCTTCTCATTTCGGAAAAGGACTCAGTTCACTTTTGGCCTTCATTGACGCTATTTTTTCTGTGTAACGCCAAGTTGTATGCCACACATACATGGTCCTATGCACGTTATTTTTTCACTAATGTATCCAGAGGAAGGGGAAACACTACTGGAGAAAAAGATACAAACCTTGCTGTCTGGAACACCTGTCTGGATAACACGTTTCTAGAGCCAGAAACGCTTAAAATACATTTGCATATAACTTTCAACTTCTACTCGCTTCAATTGCAGTGATTCTCAGCCAAACTAAATACTTCTTCATATTTTTTTTTCTTTTTTAATAAGTTTGCTCAGTTTAAAAGTCTAATTTCCTTCATAATATTCTATATTTGGCCTTTCAGTTACTTCCCCTGAAAAAAGGTCGCAAATTTTAAAAATGCCTACCTATGTATGTAAAATGTTCTTGAATTTTATTTTTAACTAGTTTAAAGGCCCTGCTATGCAGGTTAAACAGAAGTAGGTGAATAACACAATGAGGGACTATAAAAACAATTCGCAAAGTAAAAAAATCGTATATTCCAAGTCCCCGAGGAGGGGATCCAGATTTTTTCACTAATCTTTATTTAATAATTCCATCCTTGAGTTCCTGAATGTCGTTCTCCAATATGTACCAACAATATGACTGTAAAGCTCAACCATAAAGATACCTGCTGCACAATGTGGTCAATGTAGTTCTACGTTCGTAAAAAATTTGATACCTAGTGCCTTTCTTATTATAAATGCATCTCTGTGAATACTCCTTTGTGTGCTGTTAACCTATTTTCCCCAAATCCTGGTGTTTTGGCTGAATAAAATGCTTCAATCTATTTTGTGTGTGTGACACATACACACGACTATCCACGTCGAGCTGAAGGCGCCACTATCGGAAGGTTAACCAACACCCATCTCTGCCATAGGGCCACATTCTTCCTTCCCCGAACTTCCTTAATACCTAGAATGGGGTAACATTTCGTAAAACTTAGTCTCCTTTCCACTATTAAAAGTAATTTTTGTCCCGTTTTTATTCACTGAAATTCTCATAGCTATTGTGTGCGTGAGTGTCATTCTAGATCAGGTATGGGCAACCTTCGACATGTTATGGGCCAAACTTTAGTGAGCAAATACGTTAGCGGGCCACA
This sequence comes from Creontiades dilutus, assembly GCA_031894815.1. NCBI lineage: Eukaryota > Metazoa > Arthropoda > Insecta > Hemiptera > Miridae > Creontiades > Creontiades dilutus. The sequence goes on from JAVIWC010001954.1 coordinate 38,426, forward strand.
TTTAGAAGTAGTCTTCTAATTTTTAGCAATAGATATTAGATATTAAATAGTAAGACAATATTATTACTTACCCAATTTATTAAAATAACGACATGAAATGATAAAAAAAGAAAAGGAATTAGTACAAACTACAAAACGTGAAATGCGACGCCGAAATTAATGAGACACTTGAGCTTGAACTTTGGAAAGTAATTCATCGATGTTTCAATTAATTCCAGCGATACAAAGACATTAAGAATTTTCCTTATTATCGTTAGTCAGCTGCGTACGTTGTTCTGATGAAAAGAACTTTTCGCATTTATAAGTACTGCCAAACGCAAAAATCCATGTTTTTGCAAATTTTCTAAAATGGTCTTCTTCGAAGTATTTCTGGTAGAAATCGCACTACTCCACGTCTTAAAATTTAGATTTTTGGAGGGAGTTTTCATGAATCTCGATCAACTCCATTTGCAAGTGTATTGTAGCATTGTATATTTTTTAATATTGTATAATATCGTTATTTTAATTGCGTCCTGCCCGCGGGCTCGTTGTTGCCCACATGTATACTAGATGATAGTTTCTATTTTTTGGATGGTAATGGAAAAAAAAAATCTCCAACAGAATTGATAAATTCGAAGGGCAATACACTTCAAGCACAATAAAATATTTCGAAAAAATGTATTTAAATGATCATTTTAAATACAAGAACAAAAATTCCTACAAATGTGAAATTCATAGTTTATAGCTGGATATTACTTGAAAAAATTAATAGGTAAACTAGAACGAGTAAAAAAGACTAACTAACTTTCGTAAAAGAAGAAAACTGTTCAAATTTCATTAAAATATGGTTTAAACTATCGAAATAAAACTTTAAAATATTGTTCACGATTCTCAAATTGTTTTATGTAGCGCAATCTAACTTGAAAAAAGTGTTTTCTTACCGTGAATATGATGGTTGACGTTTTTTGGCTTTACAGGCTCATACTTTAGACAATTTTGACGTATATTGTACGTGGTATGTTGATGGAAATTCGAGTATGAGTTTATCCTGCACGATAGAACTCTAATTAACGATGGATTGTAGTTTGCTTGTTACAATCAGTAGAACAGTTGGTCTGTATATTTTGTTGATCTCTTTTTGCAGGTACTTGAATACCGGTAGATCCTATAGACTTCTGCATTTGGAGTTTTTCCTTGGCTGCTCAACCATCGCTCTTATTGTCAGGGATACGTGCCTAGTTATGTGGGAAATTCTGCGGCCGATTTACATGAAAACACCGACAGCAGAAGACTGGAAGAAGATAAGTGACGAATTTGAAAGAAACACTCAATTTCCTCACTGTGTGGGATCAGTGGGTGGCAAATATATTCGTATTGTGCGCCCTTGGGGTCCACCGAAAGACTTTTTCGTTCATAAAAAAAACTACTCCATTGTTTTGGTAGCTGCAGCCGACAGCAACTATTTGTTCAGCTACGTGGATATAGGAGGCTACAGGCGTGAAGGGGACCCCAACATATTCAAAGGCACTGATTTGGGAAAAGCTGTGTATTCTAAGTCACTCGGTTTACCTCCACCAAAACCACTTCCAGGCGAGCACTCTGAATTGTTGGTCCCTTACGTGTTTGTTTCTGATACGTTCACCCTTTGTGAAAACGTATTGAGACCGTTCCCTCCCAAAAAAATAGGTGATCGGGAAGCACTTTTCAACGAGAAACTGGAAAAACCGAAAAACTGTATCGACAAAGCATTCTCTCTTTTATCCACAAAATGGAAAATTTTCCAAAGCCCTCTAAGTGGTGGCGGGAAATTGGTAGATGCTAAAGTGAAGGCATGTGTTATACTTCACAATTTCGTTGGGATGCGCGATGGTTTCAATCTTGATGAAGTCGATGTTTGTCCAATGGAACCAATTCGCCCTTGTCCTGGTGGCTCGGCTCTGGGAAAATCAGTTCGTAACGAATTCGTTAACTATTTTTCATCTATCAATAATTGAAACTAATGGACGTAGAGGACTTCGCAACTCAATGCTTAACCCTTCGCAACAGGTGAACTTCTGTACAAGCTGTGACAGGTAGGACTTTCACTCACTCTATGCCTCTGAGGCCCACCAGAATGTATACTTTTTTTTTCTTATTTCGTTCATATTTTTACTTGTAAGTACTTTATTTACAAAATGTGGTTACTGTATTGCTAACTGTGCTAATTCGAGTATGAGTTTGCTGCATTATTTCACCTTATTAAAATGTAGTCATCCATTTTTTCTTTCACCATACAAAATATGGATCAAATTCTCTTATGCCTACAACATACCTACTATGTTTTCACTCCTGTTGCTATTATGACATTGTAAGGGTTTTTAGTTCAGCAAAATCAGAAAAAACTCAACTAATTTAATTGATATTTATCCAACATAATAATTATATTGCCTATCAGTCTTATCAAACAAACTAATTCTTCCGAATCAAAATTGAGCGGGAAACGAATTTGAAAAAGGTATGTCATGCTTCGTAAAGAGCAAAGGAATATAATATCACACTTGTTGATCACATTTTGTAAATAAACATCGTAAAATTGCGTATTTAATAAGCATTAGAAAATAAATATTCGAATTTTGCCATTCGTTCGAAACAGCTCTCTTTTTGGGGGCATCTGCAATGAATAAATAAAAATTTAGGTATTATACTCACTGATATTTTCATACACACAAATTCTCTAATGATTGAAAATATAGGTACTTATCAATTATTATATAGGTGTAAATAAACAATAGTCAGTTGGATCCTGGAAGGCCACGACACATGAGGTTTTAGGTGTTTCCAAGGCAATATCAGAGGGTGTTAGGGTACCCTTCCCGAAATGCTGGAATCTAGTTGATGCAACAGCAGGAAAATTACATTATAAATATTTACAGAACCTGACAACGCATTTTAGAACGCCTGAAGCTGTGATTCGTACCTACCTTTTCGAGAAGCCACTGGCACACGAATCCATCAATGAAATGTGGTAAATTGTTAAGATGATTTATTTATGGTTTTATGTTAAGATGAACTGCTAAATCTTGTAAAATGATTAAATATTGGAAACTGAAGGAAATGTGTTCTGCTGTTTCCGCCTCTTTGCAGCAGAGCCGGCATTCTACTGTCCTGGCCTTACCAATTTTGTTTAGGTGATACCTTAGGGGGCAGTGGCCAGTAAGAAGACCCACAAGTCTGCGAAGGTCTTTGCGCCTCAATGATAGAAGGGCTTTTGCGCGTTTCCTTGAGATTGTAAGAAAGCTTGGCTTGCCTCTGCTTAGTAGTGTTGTGCCCGTCTTCTGTGCGTGTTTTGTCCTCCCATTTCTGAACCTGTTTAGTTATATAACTCTTGGTAACCCCTAGTTGGGGTTCAGGTCCAATTGGGTTGGATCTCTTTTTAGCAAGGTGATCAGCTTCCTCATTGACCTCTATTCCCTCATGACCCGGTACCCATAACAGCATGAGTTTGTTGCCCTGGCCCGCTGCCTTGAGGGAGTTTGGGCAACTCCAAGTCAGTTTTGAAGTTACCAAGAAGGCAGAAATAGCCTTTAGTGCTGCTTAGCTGTCAGATAGTATAAATATTGTTGCACCTTTGAGTCGTTTCCTGGCAATCTCCTGTGCACATATTTCTATAGCATGGGTTTCCGAAAATTGGAATATTGAGCTACAATACCCAAAGACTGGAGAAGCTTTGTTTCAACTTTTGGGAGATGAAAAATCGTTTTTCTCAGAAAAATCCAAATATCGTTGCATTTTGCTTTTAGACCATTCTGACAACTTGCGTTTCATGTCTGCCCTTGTGTCCTCAGATCTATGTAACAAGCCTCCATTTCCACAGTGTTTGACCGATTTTGATGACTGCGGTTGAAAATTCAATCTGGAAGATTCGCTCTTAACTGCTCCTATTCAAATCCCTCGGGATGGAATGAATATTTTCACAAAAAATAATAGCAACGATCCAAACCAGATCTACATCCGGATCAGCCACAAAATAATGATCCAGAGTGGATTCAATTGGGGTTGGACTGTTATTTTTCCATCCCAGGAGGATCCGATCCAGGGATATGCACCTCCGAATATAATATTTTGGCGAAGTAATTGAACAAAAATAATCACAACCTAAGCAAAGTAATCGGTATGTACCCAACTACTCTGGTTATGAAATGGATGGATTGGGCTGTCCACCCTAGAATCTCTTAAGGTCTTAAATTGAGCCTCAGAGTTGATTCTCACATGATTCTAGTCATTCCAAAGCAAAAAACGAGCCCGAGGGAAAAAATTAAGGTGTGATTTTTATTGATCTGGCCGGGATCAAATCCTTTTGGGATGGAAAAATAACGCTCTGGCCTGGATCGCATCCACTCCAGTGCAAAAATAACCATTCCTGGCGGATTCGATCCAAAATAGAGCAATTTGTCTGGTAAATATTTGTAGGTTTCAGCGTCAAAATGATGGTTTCATCCGGAGCAGCTCAAATATATATATAAGTTACATACGGAGTTCCACGGGGACAGTTTTTAAAAAGAAGTTTTAAATTCACTTTACAATTTTACTATTCACAGTAATGGTTAACGCGGATAGTATGGGTATAAGAAAGCGGCGGCGAGACAAACAGGAACACCGTCACAATGAGACTGCGTTGCTGAAGGCGCTCAGCCCCTCTTATAATGTCGGGTGTGCTGATCTCAGCATTCGCTTATATTACCCGCTGGTAACACTCGGTAACTCGCCCCCTCCTACAACGGTTACATCCGAGTTATTGCTGGGGTCAGACACAGGTACCGATTTTACAAAGTATCTGTATAGTTTCAGCCGCTGGAAAACAAAATATAACAAGATACAAATTATAATCAAATACGGTAGTACGGCAAAAATCTATAAAGGTGACATGGTGGTTACAATTGGTTAGTGATTTAATCGGGGAGGTACGTGAATATCGTCAAATGCTGGGTCTTGTGAATTTATTGAAATATCTGGTTGCTGATCATTGGTTAAGGTTAGCTGAAAATTATTCGTTGAGGTGGGTTGTCCATATGAGGTTGCGTAGAAGCGCAATGTTTCGCCACGATAATTTAGGAGGGAGCTGGGTCCAACTTGGAGGAGGGACCTGGAACAAGAGGCGGATTGTTTGGTGAGGGTGGATTGTCATGAGGTGTGTTGGTTGGGGGGAATTTGATCGGTCGCTTGATGTTGGAATATGTATTTTGTCTTTTGTATTGTGGTGCCTAGTCACAATTTTGGCAGTTTTGAGTGTGTCATCAACGTTGGTGACTTCCTCGTCGTTATATTTTGGTTTGGTTTTGCTTTGTTTTTGTACAGTCTTAACGTAGACGTCTTTGGGGAAAGTCTTCTCTTTTATTGTTTTGTTTATTGATGGCAGCGGTTTTAGCTTGATGTAGTTTGTCATGGATATCAGAGTACCATAATTTCACCTTTGTTTTGTGGTTTTCTCAGTTTCTGAGTTATTCAGTTTCAGGTCGAGGTCGAGGTCCAAGGGTGAATTTTGGTCGATGTGGCCGTAGAGTAGTTCGAATGGTGTGATACCTGTTGTTGAGTGTATGGAGTTGTTGTAGGCAATAGTAGCGTAGTTTACTTTCTGACTTATAGTGTTGGTAGAGAACTCGTTTCTGTTGTTCAGGAGTAGTATATGCTCTATAAGTGTGGAGTGGAAACGTTCTATCGGCTTGTTTGTTGGGATGTGGTTAAGTGTATATTGACTTTATGGAGAGCGAGGAGTTCTTTAACAAGTGAACCGTGTAAACCTGCTTCATTGTCAAGGGTGATTTGAGAGAGAGGACTCCATGGTGGGAGAATAGTGGGAGGATTTGATAGGGCATATTTAGTGAAGGTATCAATGATTGTAAGGAATTTGGATTTCTCTAGGGTAAGGAGGTCTGTGTGAAGAATTTCAAAGAGTTTGGACGGTGTTGGAGTGGTATTATACTTTGGTTTTATTGGATTGCGGTTGTATTTGCACTTGAGGCATAGGGCACATTGGTTGATGAAATTGGAACTTGCTTTTCAAGGTTTGGCCAGAAATAGTGTTTTTCAATTGAGACAGAGGTTTCATCGATGCCACAGTAATTAGTTCTAACAATGTGGTAACTGTTGATTATGTCTTCAAGTTCCTCGTCACATATAATGTCAATGAGTTTTTTTTGTGTATTTGCTGAAGTTCATTTCAGAGTGGGTGGAGTTCGTGATCATCACGTGGACAAAATCTGTATACATGTAAGTTTTGGTTTCTAGTAATCAGAAACAGTTTTCAAAAAGACACGGGTTTTATTTGACAATTTTCACACAGACAAAACGCGACAAACAATAGCGGATCTTATGCCTGACACACAGTGAGAACGAACTAAGACTAAACTCGAGGGGCTCAGCACCTCCGATTTTATACCCTCGCCTGCTGTGGTCAGCAGAAAAGTTCTTTCCGATTGTATAATTCCTTCCCCCTTAGATGGGAAATCTTTTCTCAGAGAGAAAAGGTTTCTCCAAGTGAGAAGGTAAAGTTGAAAGTCAAAACGTTAATGACCCGAACTCCTCTCACCATGAACCTATACATTAAGGTTCACATTGAAGTTTTCATCATAAGCAAGGTACATACAATTCAGCATAATACAGAGGAAATAAAATTCATATCAAAGTTATTTGGTGAAATAGATGCATTATAACTGATAATAAAACAATAATAATACATAGAATTTATAATATATAGGAATTAACATAGAAATACATATGCGAAATTAATAATTGTGAATATTGTCTAAATTTACGGAGTCAGGTTCGAAAATCTGCGAGTGACTACGGTATCGGATAAAGGCGGTCAGGAAGCAAGAAATTAATATGATATATAAAATGAGGGTCCAAATACTAGGCTTGAAAAGGTCAACTATAAATTGTTTGGAAGAAACGACAGGGAGAGACGGAACGCTTAGATGTCTAAGTGTCTCAAGTTTGACGTCTCATTTTGCGGCATGACGCTGGAAATATCAAGTGTCGGTCTACTTCAAAGAAAGCCAATGGGAAGGGAAAGTGTGGACGTCACCGGTTTATTCAGTTTGACATTGGTGCGACTGAATGCCAACGCAGATGTGGACTTGTGCCGCCGTTCTTCCAGCGGCAAGGCCAAAGCCGCCGGCATTTCGGCATAGTGTGGACGCCCATTTGAAATTGGCCCGAGAATATCAAGATGTCATCGAGGTAAACCGGCCATATCACCGGACATTGTTCAAAGCCGTTGAAAAGTGGCCGTTTTCGGCCAAAAATTGACGAAATGGCCCTTGCCGGTGAAAAAGGCGTTGAGTCGTCGAGTTCAATTTGGTGAAATCCGCCGGCCAGGTCAAGGGTGCTAAAATAGCGACACCGGCCAAGACGATCCAAAAGATCTCCTATATTTGGAAGCGGATATTTGTCGTCAATAGTTTTATCGTTGAGGGCACGAAAATCTTGAACCAACCGGATTTTATGCTCACCGCTGGCGTCCATTTTCTTTGGGACAACCCATAGAGGTGCGTTATAAGGGGACGAAGATTTTCGGATAATGTTTTGTGTGAGTAACTTGACCACCTGCTTTTGAACTTCCTCTTTATATATTCTCGGATAGCGGTAGGGTTTGACGAACACAGGTATTTCATCGGTGGTCCGGATGTGATGTTTTACCTGTGTCGTTGCCGAGAGAGGTTCGTTCGGATCTTGGAACAGGTCCCGGTACTCATGAATGAGTTTTTGAATGGCCCGTTTTTCTTCTTGGTTAAGATGATCGAGACGAAACCGCGAGTAGTCGATCCAACCTTTAGTAGGTGATGGCCTACTCATCATGGGTGGTTCATCGTCATTTAAAAACAGATCATCAACAGACTCAACCAAAAGGGGCTTGTCCAAGTTAAAACGCAAAGGTTCGTCGAGGGGGTTGGTCAACCAAATGTAAGCTGCCGAATTTTGGACTTTGACGGGACATTCAGGGATGTCAATACCAGGAATGAGGAAATATTGAGGATTGCTTCTCCGTTCTCCAAATTGCGATAGGAACTTGAATTTTCTGGATGGACCTAGCATCGATCTAGTAGGATTCTGTAAGGTCATTAACGGAATCCGCGTTTGAATTGCCAAACTTGAGGGGAATATTGATTCGTGGAGTTTGGAGCAGATTTTTCTCTAAATTTACCGAGGCCTTAAGAGTTTTAAGGTTGTCCAAACCTATCAACATGTCAAAGAAATCGTGGAAATGGAATCATGTGAACGGCAAATTTAATCCATTAGTATTGAACATTTCACCGCAGGGGACCAAAGTTTTATGGGTGTATTCAGTAGACCCATGCGATGTCCTGACAATACCTTTGTGGGGTTCTAATTTCTTAGAGAAATGTGGCATGGCGGCCTCGGGTGAAATGAATGATTTGGTGGCTCCTGTGTCAACAAGTATTTTTAGGTTAAATTTTGGAAAGATTATGTAAGGGAGGTTTGAATTTATTAAATGGAGTTCTAACACTTCCAAGGGGGTATTATCTTGAATTGGGACGATACGTTTGGGCTTGGAGGTATTTAGGACTCCTGTGTTTTGTCTAAAAAAACTGCAGATTCCTGTTCTGCATTCTGTTCTTGGGAGTCTTCCTGAAGAGAAAGATTTTCGAGATTTGGGAGTTCTGGCTCCCAAGCATAGAACGTGGTCCCGTCAAAATATCCAGGGACACAATAATTTGCACCCTGGGTCTCCCCTTCGTAACATTGATCATTGTCAGGGTTCGATTTGCTATCCATCATGTGGAAAGTTCTCGGTGAGTGATTTGGGGCAGGAGACTCATTAGGTCTTTGACCAGAGGCGGTAGAGGACTGTCTTTGGATCGGCTGTGGGGTTACTCTCCCTTGATTTGGGAAGTTCCGTTGAAAAGGGGGGCCGATTATTGTTGAAACTCAGTTTCAAGTTATTGGAAGGGCCTGAAAATGTTGGCTTTGACTGATTATTCCAATTTTGATTTGGCGACCTAGAGAAGAAATTGGGCTTTGAGAACCCTTGAAATTTTGACAGCACTGTTCGGGCGATTACCTTAGCCTGGTTTCTGATAGCTCTGGTTTTTAGTGAGATTGAATTCATTTCTTAGGATGACCTTTACTTCTTCTAATGACCGGCATGTCCTAGCCCTTAAAAGAGAGGCGATTGAATCTGGTAAGCCGTTAGTGAAACTTCTTAAGGCGTGATCCCTTGAGAAGTCAATCAGATATCGACCGATTGGGCTCAGGTTTATTAATCTGGAGGCATCCAATTGTTTGATTCAGATGGGACACCATTCTATTATGGAAATCTAACCACGTCTCACTCGATCTCTGAGTGAACCTGGTCATTTCCGTTATACGAGTCATAGGTCATTTCTCGTATAGGTCATAAAGTCTCTAGAAAAAGCTATCGGAAAAGCTCGAGATAATGACTTGTCTTAGCTTGGGATAATCATGAACATTGTTAGATAAAACGGTATCCAAAGCTGGGGGGAAAATGCTGGCCAGAATACTGTCAAACAGATAATGATTTTGATTACAGTCCGGGTAGTCAAAATCGTGATAAGACCTATATAGTCTATCGCAAACCTCGAGGAATCTCGTTGCTATCAGCGGTTCACCGCTGAACTTTGGTAAGGACTTGAAATGGTCACTTTTTAATTCTGGTCTTCGGCAAACTTCCTCTAAAGGCTCGAACCGATGTCCAGGAGAGTGATGGGGGGACAGATCTGGGAGTCTACCATGCTGTCTTCGCTCCTATAACTCACTTGCCTCGGCTTGGGGGCAAATCTGTCGTCAAACGACTGATCGCCACCTCCATACCTCGTACCTAGACCCTGTTGGTAATCTCCTAGGAGATCGTTCTTGTCCCTCAGTGTTTGAAACTCGAGGGGGTCTTTAAGATTTTCTCGCTCTGGAGGGCGATTTTCGGGAACATCCCGAGGTTCGTCCTCTACAGGGGTAGAGTTTCGTCTAGCAGGTTCCATGCTATCTTCGGAGGGTGGATTCCTTGCCTTGGGGTCGTAAAATAGGTAACGGAATACGTCGGTCCTCGAACAGTTACCTAAACGGGATTTGTTTACTTTCGGAATTTTGAAAACTCTTGCTGGACTTTACTACAGAAATTTAGTTAAAGAGGCAGATAGTTAATTTGGAATTTTACTGGTAATTTTTCAAATGAAGTTAAATTATTGAGGATTCGAGCTGAAATTAGTAGAAAATCCAGAATCACATAAAATAGAATCCGAATAATAAAAAAAATGAAAGAATAATAAAATAATAAAAAAAAAAATGAAATAAAATACCTGAAAACACAAGGTTTATGATGACACAATTGTAAATAAAATACTATGAATCTGTTAAATTGTTGTATACCTAACTAATTGTGTACCTATACTTGTTTAATATTTATCTACTGACTCAATGGAAAATTGGGGCTCAAAATCTACTGAAAAAATTGGAAAATTAATGCGTACTTTGCTATTTGATATGGAAGAATGAAATAATGTGAAGTCTTGGAGTTCTCGTGGGTTGGAAGAGCAAGTTGTTAGATAACTTCACGCTATCTGATGACTCGGGTGTGATGATGACTAATTACAATCCTAGTGGGATCCTCGCTTCGGAGAGAGAGAGGTCATGAAAGAGGGTGCCAACATGTGATTTTCACTTATTTCTTAAGCTTTGAATGAAATTTCAAATTCAATAGAAATAACCAACAAAAAAGAGTCAGAGCGTGCCTATCCGAGAGCTTAATGGTACAGATATTATTCAATTTCAAAAATTATTTAATTGAGGAAAATGAGGGCGCAGCACCTTAGGGGGAATGAGAGCGAGAAAGGGGTACGTTAGGGGGAATTATTTCCGCCCGTTAGGGGGAATGGAATAAGGGAGAAAAGGCACGATAGGAGGAACCCGAATGAGGACGATAGGGGGAGCAAGCGAATTTTCCTTCCCACTTGACCAGACTTAGGACTGGCTACGAATGTAGGTGTGGTTAAAAATTGCTGGCTTCCCAGGTCCGTTGTCCATAAGCGAAAAAATGACGTCGAAAATCGTGGAACGGGCTAGACAGGCGCCACTTTTTGCCCTACTCTGTCAAGGTATGAGAGCACATTTTTTCCCCGCTGGAAAGTCTCCCACTAATTTATTAGGTAATGAAGGTGCTCTTTTCTTTCTCTTCGAGTGGGGTTGTGGGAGCCAGCTTTCCCAGGAAATAGGGATGTCCTCCAGATTTGTCATGAAACACGTGAGACATGGACGGTCAGTCGTTGACATTGCCAAACATTGCAGTTGGCACTCCTCTACAGACTTTGCCAATGCCGGAACACATTTTCGTCTCGCATTGTAGCTTATTTGGTTTTGCACTGACGTCATCGGTGGCCTTTCTTTTGAGTGTGCTTTGAAGTTGACCTCGTTCGACAAGTTGATCGGAAAGGCCCTAACGGGCTGTTTACCATTCACCCTATCGGGCACAAATTGGCGGGCCTCTCGCCAGCCGAATTCCCCCTAACGGGTTACGCCCGAAAATGAAACCTCTGTTAAGCAAACAATATTAGTGTATGGCCTGATGGTATTTAATAGGAAGAAAATTTAAATTTATTACAATAATTTGCGAAGGGATAATTTTGAAGAGTTCGTGACTTTCTAGTCAAGAGGTTATTATTTCGAGAGGGTATTTTTTAGAGAAATTCCTTCTCGTTTCGCTATAAGCTATACCTTCGCTGGTGCTCAAGGACGTGAATTGTCCGTCTGTGAAAATAGTTATTTGCTCTTCTTATTTAAAGGCGACGCATGTAAAAGTTTCTTTAAAAATCAACTAGTTTCTTATTTTCATTTACTTTGATTCACAACTAATCTTTCCCCAAAATGAAGTTTCTTCTTTCTTAATTACTAAAGGATTAATGGTATTGTTAGATGGGATCGGGGAAGTTGAATTGAATGCTCGAAATGGTTTAGTCAATAACTATTGTAATTAAAAGATGGAAAAACCGAAAATTGAGAATCGAACCGACCGGGGGCGCTTGGTTGTTCGGTCGCGCAGCTGGGGAACTGAACTGACTTCCCCTGGAGGGGTCGAGCTCCCGGCTCAGCAGAAAGTGCTGAGTCGGCAGGACTCCCTTCCCGCAGCTCACTCCGTGACAGTATAATCCTTATGAATTAATGGTATATAAAAATAGTGTTCCCGTCCCTAATTCCGTGGTCGAATTAGGCAGTAAGAGGGCTTCTCTCACTGTTTGTTTAACGACGGGGAGGGCAACTAATACGATTACTACTGAGTCAACTCGCGTCTCGCTAGTTTTCTTCCCGTCGGAGTCTCAGACGTCTAGTTCGCTGTGGCCGCGCCGTACTGACGAATCAAGATGATTGACGCTTAATCCTTCAGGTGTGTTGGTACCGGAACACGCACTGAGTTTTGCTGATCGAATGTCACGGCGATGCACGTGGGCTATTCACTTCACGCACAAGGACTCCTTGCTTTCGCGTTCAGTGAATTCTGCGGTGTATTTTGTTGTTATTTCCGCGGAATATGTCCGTACGACTGCGCCAGTTTTGGTTTCTAGTAATCAGATTTTAGATACGGGTTTTATTTGACAATTTTCACACAGACAAAAAGCGAAAAACAATAGCGGATCTTATGCCTGACACACAGCGAGAATGAACTAAGACTAAACTCGAAGGGCTCGGCTCCGCGGCTTTTATATCCTCGCCTGCTGTGGTCAGCAGAAAAGGGCTTTCCGATTATATAATTTGTATTCGTCTACGAAGTAGATGCCATATTTGACTTTAGGAACTATGTACTCCTTGACAAACGATGTCTTTCTCAAAGTTGGAACGAGAAACTTGTATAGTAATCTGGGTTTTGTTATCTAAGACTTTGGTGATACGCGGTTTGGTGTTGACTACTTTGACAGGTTGGATGAGAATGCAGTTGGTGCAATGATTGACTGGCTCGTCCTTTATTGGGATTTCTATTATCGTTGTTGGTTTGGAAAATTCGCTAAGTGCTTTGTTCCTACTATTTCAATAGTGAGTTTATGGACGTCTCTACGATCAACGTAAGCGCTGAGCAACGCTTGTTTGATTTTGTTGAACGTGTCGATGGTTGACGAGAGTACTGTCTGTGAGGCAGGGGTTAGAATTTTAGATTTAAGCGCCGAGATGATCATGATGTTATCGAAATGAGTGGGATCTTCATGGTTGTAAAAACGGTCAACGAGTTTGCCAGTGATATCTAGGAATTGATGGAGGCTCTCGGGTTCTCCCTTGAAAATGGGTATGACATCAATATGTTCTTTTCAAAACGCGGGTTTCACAGAGGCGGTTTGTGCCCTCTCATTGGCTTGCTGCAAGAGGGTTTGGTAAGTGGACAACTGGCCGATGAGTTGGATTTGATTTTGTTGGTTCGCGATGGTTTAGTTCGAGTCTTGGTAATTCTGCTCTTCTTCCAAAAAGTACTGTTCATCCTCTTCTTCTTCGTAATTTGGGTCTTCGGGTGGAAATTCGACTTCCGAGTCTCGAGATGGGTTTAATTCGTGGTTCAGCGTGGTTTGGTATAACATGGTGTCTTAAGTCCGCAAGTGATGAGGTATGAATGGATGCCTTTCTTATATTTGATTTCGAAATCGAACTCGTCCAGACGAAGTTTCCATCTGAACGATTTCGAATTTGGCTCTTTTAAAGAGTGTAGCCATGAAAGGGGTTGATGGTCAGTTTCGAGGGTGAATTTTCTTCCATACAGGTACGGTCTAAAATATTGGCATGCCCAAACGCAAGCTAGTTGTGGAACATTTTCGTTCTGTGTCATTTAGCGTGCGACTAGCGTATGCTATTGGGTGGATTTGTCCGTCAATTTTTTGTTACAGTACGGCACCTGAGGCATCGGTATTGAGTATAAATGGTTTGGAGAAATCAGGGTATTTTAGGACCGGATCGTTAGTAAGGAGAGTTTTACATTTTTCAAAGGCCTCTATGTAGTCTTGGTCTTGAATACTGATTTTATTTCCCTTTTTAAGCCTGGTTGTCAGTGGTTTTGTGATAGCAGCAAGATTTTGAATAAATTTTCTGTAATAAGAGAGTAAGCCAAGGAAACCTTTTGATTCTTTGGTTATTTTTGGAATGGGAAAATTCTTTATTGCTTCTATTTTTTTGGATTTGGTTTTAGTCCAGACTCTGTAATTTGGTGTCCAAAAATCCAAAAATGCCACTTCTTTTCTTAGAAATTCTGTTTTTTCTAACTGTATTTTTAAATTTGATTTTCTGAGTCTCTCGAAAATAGTTTTTAATCTGACCATATTGTCAGCACCCACCCCCCTCGGGCCGCCAACCTGACATTCCCTACGGCGCGAGGAGGGTCCCGGGGGGACAGCGACTTCCCCCCGGGCAGTAACTTACCTGCATTCGCAGCTCTTACTCCGGCGCTATCCTCTTGTGTCCTGTACCTGCGGATAGGGTGGCGAGCTCGTGAAGTCCCTGGAGGCAGCACCTAAAACGGGAGAAGCACATTCCCGGAGGCGGAGCCGCTGAGCGCTCCCTATCTTACCCACATACCCTGAACTAGGTGTAAATAGATCAATGGGAGCGTGTAGGGGGTGTGCAAGGATTAGGAACAAGGGGCTTCGGTAGAACTCACTCAGAATAACGTTAGTCCGGTGGCCGTTTGAACCGTTATATTAGGGGAAATTCTTTAACACTGGGCCTATGAAGTTGGCGCCGATGCTGGCCCCCTGTAGCCTCATTCCTAGGATCTGGGGGCTAGAAATGCGGAACTCTAACAAAAAAGAAAACTCTTCTGGTGTGAAATAGGAGGAAGGGGGCAACACATTACCTTGATGTACGGGGTATGCAGGCAGCGACGTGGCAGTCGGCCTCTCACGGCCCCTGGTCTCCTCGGGGGTGACGTCGGTCCTGTTGATGATGCGCTGGAGTCAAGAAGAGAAGAGAGCGATCCTCCTCAACCTCTCGGCTGACGCCTCCTCGGTTCCCCTCCTTGTCACCGTGTGTTTCCCAATCCTATCCCCTACCAGGACCATTGACAAAATAAACAAAAATCCCGGAGCCTCTCGCAGATTCCAAGAATTCGGCTTACAATAAAATAAGGGTTACCCAGCAACTAACACGACCGACCATATCCAAAAACGTAATACAAAAGGAAGGGGGGCGAAAATGTGGGACGAGCCCCCCTTTATTAGATAGACCATTAAAAAAGAAAGTACCTCAAAATACTTAAATTACTATAATACATCTTGGCCTCACGTCAACTTGTTATCGGCGGGCGATGCTCACAATATGTTCTTGCAAGCTTGAAGAGAATACAATGATGTCGTCCATATAGACAGCACATATTTTGTTTTGTATTCCTCGTAAACAGTTATCCATTAGACGTTGAAATGTGCTGGGTGAGTTTTTTAAGCCTGTGGTGATTCGAGGAGAAGTAATGAAGAACTTCAAGTTGTATCGTTGAATGCATGTATTTGATGGGCCGTTCGCCTCTTATATAGCCAATACATGGAGCAGGTGGAGTGGGTATCTCCCTCCACCTTGCTACTGGAGAGCATGCCGCTACATGCTAGCACACCTCCCCCCAGATTTTGAAAAGCAAAATTTGACATATAAATTTTTTTTTTTAATGTAGTGACTCATCAGCGGCGTCTGTGACGTGGGTCGGGATTTCGGCCAGGCGAGAGGCCAGACGGACGGTGCTAGCCGGAACCCGGGGACGAGAGCGAGGCCGGCGAGAAGCGTCCGAGGGGCGACGAGAGACCGGGGCCCAAGTAATCGGTGCCGGGGGCGGCATTGGCGAGAAAACGGGATTTGTAGGGTCCGTCTGCGATGCAGTAGTCACTAGTGTGAGGTTTGTTTGTGTGGCTTCGTCTTTTTGCCAGCGACGGATGCCGTGAGTGCAGCAATCGCTGCAGCTGCCGTCGGGAGGAGGAAGACGGAGAACGAAGGCTGGTGAGGAGTCTCTTCCGATCTCGATCAGAGGCCGACCGAGAGCACGTGGCTGCGGGGGCGGGCGTAGGGGCTCCGCCAACTGCTTGGAAGCTTCGGAAGACTCCGGGCGACGACGAGCGGCCAGAAGTGAAGGTCGTGTCGGCCGGCGAACGGTCGGATTGTGAGGAGGCGACGGGGACAAGTTGTAGTCCAACGGATGCGACATGTTGACTGAAGGAAGGCGATGAGAAGCGCATCGGGGAAAACGTGGTTTCCGGAAGTGGGGAAGTAGCAGGTCCGGGCTTGCAGCGGTCTATAGAGACCAGGATCGAAGTGCCCTGGGAGCTACGGTATACAATGGTCTTCCCGTCGTTGCTGAGTACGGAGAATGGGCCGATATAAGGTGGTTGGAGTTTGCCCTTAGGAGTGTCCACCCTAACATAAACAGTTGTAGCCCGTTGAATTGTAGCAGGAAAAAAACCTTTTTCGAACCGACGATAGGAATCATGAGAGAGCAGGGGCGTGACGTCAGGTGAGGGCAGTGAAAAAAGGTCCGAAGGCAGCCGAGGCGTAACTCCGAAAAGGCGTTGAGCCGGGGACAAGTTTTCGAATGAGGGTCTATTTCGAATCCCTAGCATGAGGGATGGAATATCTCGAGCCCAATTCGTGGAAGTCGAAGTGGTGAGAATAGCTTCTTTAAGGACGCGATTAAATCGTTCGACGATGCCGTTGCTTTGCGGGTGGTATGTGTTTGTACGAAGGTGGGTTATACCCATAGAAGAGCAGAATTTTTCGAAGGTCGAGGAAGTGAACTGCGTGGCATAATCAGACGTCAGAAATTCCGGCGGGCCAAATTTAGAGACCCAAGAATTATAGAAAGCATGAATAACTGAGTCGGAAGTGATCTCCCTCCACCTTGCTACTGGAGAGCGTGCCGCTTCATGCTAGCACAAAGCCCATTGGCATTTTCGTGAATTCCCACATTCCGTGGTCCGTACTAAAACCGGTTTTCGGGATGCTTGATTTTTCCATTTTCACTTGGTAAAATCCTGAAGTCAAATCTAACGTGGTGAAATATTTACATTTACCTAATTTTGAGAGAATTTCCTCAATGTTGGGTAGGTCATATTTATCATCAATGGTTTTCTGATTTAATAGCCGATAGTCTATAACTATTCTGAACTTCTTTTTCCCTGAAGCGTCGTCTTTTTTTGGAACGATCCAAAGCGGGAAATTATAGGTAGAGTTTGAAGGTTGGATGATGTCGTTGTCCTACATTTTTTGAATTTGATTTTTTACTTCTGTTTTATAAATTTCCGGGTATCTGTAGTGTTTCGCGTAGACTGGGATCTCTTGTGGTTAATTACGGCTGTTCCGTTTTCGACATTGGTTAGATGAATTTCTATCTGTTTTCCTGACCTAGGGGGTATTTCATATTTTTTTATTGATATATCAGTAACTGTTTTTTGAGTTGTGTTAGTTCGTCCAGTCGGTATTTGTGGAACGTTATGGTGGTTGAGTGGAATGTCTATATCGCCTATTGTAATTGTATTTCTTTTCAGATTGAGTATTGCTCCAAGTTTTTCTAAATTGTCCCATCCTAAAAGAAGGTCAAATTTATCATGGAAGTTAAATACATTGAAGAAATACACAGAATTTGCATTGAACAATATTCTTACAGTTAGGGTTAATATTATCACTGCCTATTTTAATACTATGGGTACCATTAGTGTAGCCGTGTGATGAAGTCACTGAAAATCAGTCATTTTTCATTTGGTTTTTGAAATATTTGTTCGCTATATCGTTACGCACTAAACTGCTCGAAGATTCGGTGTCGTTAAGTATTTTGAAGTTATTCTGTGTTGTAAAATATGGAAGTCGGATGGAGGTGACAAGATAATTCAGGTTGAGTCTTGGTAATCGTCTACCTCCTCTAAAAAATGCATTTCGTTTTCTTCTCCTTCCGGAATTTCTGGTTTGTTAGGAGTTTCATTTTCGGTGTTTAGTTCGTGGTTTAATGTCGTTTGATACGAAATTGTGTCTTTGCTCCTCATATGGTAAGGAATGTGCGTAGTGTCCGGTTTCGGAATAGGTTTTGGAAATTGGGTTGGCAAATATGGTTTTTTATTCGCCGTCCCGGGTAGGTTCTTGTTAAATGGTCCGGGTGTATGAGTTTTGTTGGGGTTCGAAGCAATCGGGGGTAGTTTCATCGAAGAAGTGATCGATAATTTCTTGCGATCGCGATTGTTGCGGGATCGTTAACATGTGGATAGTTTTCCAGTTTTCAGAATCGAAAAGGACATTATTTCGTTGCAAGCATTTTCAAAGGCAAAGTATGACTCAATGTTTTCCAAACTTTTGTAGCAGTTCCTGGAACTGCTACGCGAACGCGGACCGATACTTCATCGGCCCGCCTCCGCGGACGCTCCTCCAAGAGGCGCGTTGTGAGACATCAGTTGATCCCTAGCCGTCTCATAACTGGTAAGTCCCATTCCATTATTTGCTTCGTATTCACATAGAGAGAAAAATCGATATCTGTGGGTCTCAAACTTGTTAACGAGGGCATAGGTCCGATATTGTCTCGGTCCTCCATAATAAACAACGATGAATGAGCTGTAGTTAATAGCAGCTTGTTGCAATGCGTCACCTAAAAAATTTGCCGCCTGCTTCAGAGAGTAAGCAAATTCAGTACCAGATAAGTAGGCAAGCGATTGCAGAGTAGTTATTAATCTGTTATCTATCAGGCATTGATGATGCCTGAAGATTCTGTCCATTGACTCGAAATTTTCTCGTACGATTCTATTGAAATAGACGAGCTTCGTATTCACATAGAGAGAAAAATCGATATCTGTGGGTCTCAAACTTGTTAACGAGGGCATAGGTCCGATATTGTCTCGGTCCTCCATAATAAACAACGATGAATGAGCTGTAGTTAATAGCAGCTTGTTGCAATGCGTCACCTAAAAAATTTGCCGCCTGCTTCAGAGAGTAAGCAAATTCAGTACCAGATAAGTAGGCAAGCGATTGCAGAGTAGTTATTAATCTGTTATCTATCAGGCATTGATGATGCCTGAAGATTCTGTCCATTGACTCGAAATTTTCTCGTACGATTCTATTGAAATAGACGAGCTTCGTATTCACATAGAGAGAAAAATCGATATCTGTGGGTCTCAAACTTGTTAACGAGGGCATAGGTCCGATATTGTCTCGGTCCTCCATAATAAACAACGATGAATGAGCTGTAGTTAATAGCAGCTTGTTGCAATGCGTCACCTAAAAAATTTGCCGCCTGCTTCAGAGAGTAAGCAAATTCAGTACCAGATAAGTAGGCAAGCGATTGCAGAGTAGTTATTAATCTGTTATCTATCAGGCATTGATGATGCCTGAAGATTCTGTCCATTGACTCGAAATTTTCTCGTACGATTCTATTGAAATAGACGAGCTTCGTATTCACATAGAGAGAAAAATCGATATCTGTGGGTCTCAAACTTGTTAACGAGGGCATAGGTCCGATATTGTCTCGGTCCTCCATAATAAACAACGATGAATGAGCTGTAGTTAATAGCAGCTTGTTGCAATGCGTCACCTAAAAAATTTGCCGCCTGCTTCAGAGAGTAAGCAAATTCAGTACCAGATAAGTAGGCAAGCGATTGCAGAGTAGTTATTAATCTGTTATCTATCAGGCATTGATGATGCCTGAAGATTCTGTCCATTGACTCGAAATTTTCTCGTACGATTCTATTGAAATAGACGAGCTTCGTATTCACATAGAGAGAAAAATCGATATCTGTGGGTCTCAAACTTGTTAACGAGGGCATAGGTCCGATATTGTCTCGGTCCTCCATAATAAACAACGATGAATGAGCTGTAGTTAATAGCAGCTTGTTGCAATGCGTCACCTAAAAAATTTGCCGCCTGCTTCAGAGAGTAAGCAAATTCAGTACCAGATAAGTAGGCAAGCGATTGCAGAGTAGTTATTAATCTGTTATCTATCAGGCATTGATGATGCCTGAAGATTCTGTCCATTGACTCGAAATTTTCTCGTACGATTCTATTGAAATAGACGAGCTTCGTATTCACATAGAGAGAAAAATCGATATCTGTGGGTCTCAAACTTGTTAACGAGGGCATAGGTCCGATATTGTCTCGGTCCTCCATAATAAACAACGATGAATGAGCTGTAGTTAATAGCAGCTTGTTGCAATGCGTCACCTAAAAAATTTGCCGCCTGCTTCAGAGAGTAAGCAAATTCAGTACCAGATAAGTAGGCAAGCGATTGCAGAGTAGTTATTAATCTGTTATCTATCAGGCATTGATGATGCCTGAAGATTCTGTCCATTGACTCGAAATTTTCTCGTACGATTCTATTGAAATAGACGAGCTTCGTATTCACATAGAGAGAAAAATCGATATCTGTGGGTCTCAAACTTGTTAACGAGGGCATAGGTCCGATATTGTCTCGGTCCTCCATAATAAACAACGATGAATGAGCTGTAGTTAATAGCAGCTTGTTGCAATGCGTCACCTAAAAAATTTGCCGCCTGCTTCAGAGAGTAAGCAAATTCAGTACCAGATAAGTAGGCAAGCGATTGCAGAGTAGTTATTAATCTGTTATCTATCAGGCATTGATGATGCCTGAAGATTCTGTCCATTGACTCGAAATTTTCTCGTACGATTCTATTGAAATAGACGAGCTTCGTATTCACATAGAGAGAAAAATCGATATCTGTGGGTCTCAAACTTGTTAACGAGGGCATAGGTCCGATATTGTCTCGGTCCTCCATAATAAACAACGATGAATGAGCTGTAGTTAATAGCAGCTTGTTGCAATGCGTCACCTAAAAAATTTGCCGCCTGCTTCAGAGAGTAAGCAAATTCAGTACCAGATAAGTAGGCAAGCGATTGCAGAGTAGTTATTAATCTGTTATCTATCAGGCATTGATGATGCCTGAAGATTCTGTCCATTGACTCGAAATTTTCTCGTACGATTCTATTGAAATAGACGAGCTTCGTATTCACATAGAGAGAAAAATCGATATCTGTGGGTCTCAAACTTGTTAACGAGGGCATAGGTCCGATATTGTCTCGGTCCTCCATAATAAACAACGATGAATGAGCTGTAGTTAATAGCAGCTTGTTGCAATGCGTCACCTAAAAAATTTGCCGCCTGCTTCAGAGAGTAAGCAAATTCAGTACCAGATAAGTAGGCAAGCGATTGCAGAGTAGTTATTAATCTGTTATCTATCAGGCATTGATGATGCCTGAAGATTCTGTCCATTGACTCGAAATTTTCTCGTACGATTCTATTGAAATAGACGAGCTTCGTATTCACATAGAGAGAAAAATCGATATCTGTGGGTCTCAAACTTGTTAACGAGGGCATAGGTCCGATATTGTCTCGGTCCTCCATAATAAACAACGATGAATGAGCTGTAGTTAATAGCAGCTTGTTGCAATGCGTCACCTAAAAAATTTGCCGCCTGCTTCAGAGAGTAAGCAAATTCAGTACCAGATAAGTAGGCAAGCGATTGCAGAGTAGTTATTAATCTGTTATCTATCAGGCATTGATGATGCCTGAAGATTCTGTCCATTGACTCGAAATTTTCTCGTACGATTCTATTGAAATAGACGAGCTTCGTATTCACATAGAGAGAAAAATCGATATCTGTGGGTCTCAAACTTGTTAACGAGGGCATAGGTCCGATATTGTCTCGGTCCTCCATAATAAACAACGATGAATGAGCTGTAGTTAATAGCAGCTTGTTGCAATGCGTCACCTAAAAAATTTGCCGCCTGCTTCAGAGAGTAAGCAAATTCAGTACCAGATAAGTAGGCAAGCGATTGCAGAGTAGTTATTAATCTGTTATCTATCAGGCATTGATGATGCCTGAAGATTCTGTCCATTGACTCGAAATTTTCTCGTACGATTCTATTGAAATAGACGAGCTTCGTATTCACATAGAGAGAAAAATCGATATCTGTGGGTCTCAAACTTGTTAACGAGGGCATAGGTCCGATATTGTCTCGGTCCTCCATAATAAACAACGATGAATGAGCTGTAGTTAATAGCAGCTTGTTGCAATGCGTCACCTAAAAAATTTGCCGCCTGCTTCAGAGAGTAAGCAAATTCAGTACCAGATAAGTAGGCAAGCGATTGCAGAGTAGTTATTAATCTGTTATCTATCAGGCATTGATGATGCCTGAAGATTCTGTCCATTGACTCGAAATTTTCTCGTACGATTCTATTGAAATAGACGAGCTTCGTATTCACATAGAGAGAAAAATCGATATCTGTGGGTCTCAAACTTGTTAACGAGGGCATAGGTCCGATATTGTCTCGGTCCTCCATAATAAACAACGATGAATGAGCTGTAGTTAATAGCAGCTTGTTGCAATGCGTCACCTAAAAAATTTGCCGCCTGCTTCAGAGAGTAAGCAAATTCAGTACCAGATAAGTAGGCAAGCGATTGCAGAGTAGTTATTAATCTGTTATCTATCAGGCATTGATGATGCCTGAAGATTCTGTCCATTGACTCGAAATTTTCTCGTACGATTCTATTGAAATAGACGAGCTTCGTATTCACATAGAGAGAAAAATCGATATCTGTGGGTCTCAAACTTGTTAACGAGGGCATAGGTCCGATATTGTCTCGGTCCTCCATAATAAACAACGATGAATGAGCTGTAGTTAATAGCAGCTTGTTGCAATGCGTCACCTAAAAAATTTGCCGCCTGCTTCAGAGAGTAAGCAAATTCAGTACCAGATAAGTAGGCAAGCGATTGCAGAGTAGTTATTAATCTGTTATCTATCAGGCATTGATGATGCCTGAAGATTCTGTCCATTGACTCGAAATTTTCTCGTACGATTCTATTGAAATAGACGAGCTGTAGTTAATCTTGTATTCACATCAGAGAGAAAAATCGATAGTCTCAAACAAATTCAGTACCAGATAAGTAGGCAAGCGATTGCAGAGTAGTTATCGGTGAACAACTCAGTGGTTACGATAGTGTCAACACAGTGCGGCCTTCGAGGCCTTGTTTTGTAAATATCGCTTGCGCGTTCAGTGTCGAGCTGGAGAATGGAGGTCAGCATTAACCCCGAAAATTCAACTTCGGAATCTCAGGTAGCATTAAAATATGCCCGTGAGGCCCTTTCTAAGGATTATATTAAACCTTCAGATCAGATTCTTTTGAATGAAATTCATGCGTACAGGAAAACTCTAACCCATCTTTGTGATGTGTTGGAGAAGGCCGACGCAGAAATAGTTGATTTGAAAAAGAAAAATCTTATGATCAGCGTAAAATTAGCTTCACTAGAAGAAAGTCATGCATTTGATGATCAAAACGTGACTGAGACCGAAGGTGAAGAGGAATACTGTACTGACAAAGAACAGTTGGCCTACGACACGGGTGTAGGCATTAGATTCAAGCCTTGCCCACCAAAAAAACGTAAAAAAAAAATTCTTCAAATGAGGAGTTGCCTCTGACCCAGCAACAGAGAAAAGAAAAGGTTGTTAAGCCTCCCCCAATTACACTTGAGCCTTTAAATGATATTGATAGTTTTCTCAAGCTCAAAGAAAAATTGAAAGAAATAGCACCTCAAGCTATCACTTCAACCTTGAGTGGTGGTCAAATAAAAATCAATGCTAAGGACTCAGATGAGTACCGTGCAATTGATAAATATCTAGAAAATACCAAATGCCTCTACTTCACTTATCAAAACAAGCAAACAAGGCCGTATTCAGCAATGCTCAAAGGACTTCCTGGAGGCATTGATGAATCAATTGTTTTGGATATTATTAAGGACGAGTACCCAGAAATTGGGGTACAAAAAGTGGTCCAAAAATTACAATGGCGTACCAAAGAAAAACTTGATATGTACATAGTGGAATTCAAAACAGGTTCCGATGTGAGGAAAATCCACGAAATCACCAAGTTAAACAACTGCAAGGTGAAATTCGAGGCCGTTCGAGTGAGTAAAGTTGTACCTCAATGTAAACGGTGCCAAGAGTTTGAGCACACTCAAAATTACTGCAAAAAGCGACCTCGGTGCGTTAAATGCGGTAAAAATCACAGTACTGCGGATTGCTTAAAGCCCAAATCGGAAGTCCCGACTTGTGCAAACTGCGGCGGAGATCACACTGCTAACTACCGTCAGTGTCCTGTCGCCGTGGCTGCGGAGAAACTGCACAAAAATAAAACCAAAGGTGGAAAGAGTCACCTCGTTTATCCCAGTCAGACCTCAAAAAGTGCTCAACCGTCCAAAATTTCTAGCAGTAAACAGAAGACTCGGGACCAAGGAGAGAACGCCAAGGAAAAAAAGGTAATATTTACACCCAAAACCCCAATTCTAAGTAACAATCGACACTTCGGTCACACAAAATATCATATGCGCAGGTAGCGAAAACTGGCATCACTCAGCCAGTATCTCAACAGCCAAATCAATCCATGGAAAGTATGCTGCAGACCCTAGTCATTCAGTTCAGTCAAATGCAACAGCAAATACTCACCATGAGTCAGAAAATAGAGGCTTTGGAAAACAAACCAAAGATTAGCCGTCCTTCAAATCAATCAAAATGAATAGTCTCAGAATCATGGCATGGAATGCCAACGGGCTCAATGGGCGAAAGCTAGAGCTTGAGTTGGTTCTGAATTTTAATAACATAGATATCTGCCTAATATCAGAGACACATTTCACAAGAGAATCATACTTTAAAATAAAGGGATACAAATGCTATCATGCTCTTCACCCTAGCAATAAAGCACGAGGAGGTAGTGCAGTATTGATCCGAGAAAATTTGAAACATCACGAATATGCAAAGCTTGAGACAGAAATGTTTCAGATATGTGCTATTACTATAAAGACAAAATCTTACGAAACTTCGGTAGCTAGTGTTTACTGTCCCCCGAAGTACAGCATAAAACATGAAGAATATGCTAATGCATTCAAACTATTGGGAAACCGTTTTATCATTGGAGGGGACTTCAATGCGAAAAACACATACTGGGGCTCTCGAGTTACTACTGCGAAAGGACGAGAGCTGTCCCAATATATGGCCAGCCATAAATGCGAACCATATTCAACTGGGAAGCCAACATACTGGCCCACTGATACACATAAAAAACCAGACCTGATTGACTTCTTTATCATGAGAAATATTTCGGCAAATTATGCGACTGTAGATGAATGTTTTGATCTTAGCTCTGATCATTCACCCATCATTCTCACACTAAGTGAACATATCATTCATAAGCCGTACAACCCGGTCCTTGTCAACAAAAACACGGATTGGGATAAATTCAAAGTAGACATAAATCAGTACATCAACCTGAATGACGATCTTGGTTCTCCAGCTGAAGTTGATGGTGAACTTGAACAACTAGTTTATAACATTCAAACAGTTGCATGGGAAAATACCCCTGAGGTTCTGAGAAAACTGAGAGGGTTGAATTACCCACGTGAAATTATCGTAATGATCAAGAAAAACGTAGAGCCAGACGTAAGTGGCAACGAACTCGCATCCCAGCTCACAAGGCAAAATGGTACAAATACTCCAATGAACTTCGTGAGATGATGAAAGAGATTAAAGACGAAACTCAGGAAGAATTCATCACCTCTCTTGCAAACAATAGGGACACTGATTACTCCTTGTGGCGGGCTACTAAGCATCTGAAACGTCCTATAGTTCAAGCACCACCGATCAAAGATGAAGCCAATGAGAAATGGATAAAATCCAATCAAGAGAAAGCTGATGCATTTGCTGGTTACTTGGCCGATATTTTTAAGCCAAACCCTGGAAACCCGGAAGAAGAACCCCTGGAGGAGGTTCCATTAACTGATCATGACATAAAAATTCCACCTGTAACTGTAAAGGAAGTTCACAAAATCATTGTCACTGAGATCAACCCAAAAAAGGCTCCTGGATATGATCTTATCACAGGACAAATCCTAAAAAACCTCCCAAGGAAGGCGTTAGTAAAAATTACGAAAATAATCAATGCTGCAATCAAGCTTCGGTATGTACCTCAGCTTTGGAAATTAGCCGAAGTAATCATGATACAAAAACCTGGGAAGCCAGCAGAACAACTTAAGTCGTACCGACCAATATCTCTGCTTCCAGTGTTATCTAAATTATTTGAAAAACTTATCCACAAGCGATTGATTTCAGTTGTAGAAGAACGAAAACTCATACCTTCTCATCAATTTGGTTTCCGTGAAAAGCACTCTACCATAGACCAGGTGCATCGGATTACAAGTGTCATTGAGCAGGCATTGGAAGGTAAGAAGGTGTGTTCTGCCATCTTTCTCGATGTAACACAGGCATTTGACAAAGTCTGGCACGATGGGCTAAATTACAAACTCCGGAAAATGTTACCAGCAAAATATGCAGAATTATTACAATCCTATCTATCAGATCGATACTTCCGAGTAAAGCATGAAGATGCCTACTCAGAAGCTCACAGAATACACGCAGGTGTTCCGCAGGGAAGTGTACTTGGCCCACTCTTGTACATCCTGTTCACCAGTGATTTACCAGAAAGAGGGGAGAACACACTAGCGACATTTGCAGATGATACAGCTGTCCTAGCAGTCGGTGAAACGAATCATGCAACAATTCCCAAACTAAGAAGATCTATTAAGCAAATCCAAGACTGGACATCAAAGTGGAGGATCAGGATGAATGAAACAAAATCAGTTCATGTTGACTTTACCAACCGCAAGCTTGACTACATTCCAGTCTATCTCAATGGCAAGACTATACCTCACGCCAATGAGGCCAAATATCTGGGTATGACCCTGGATGCTAAGTTGCGATGGAAAACGCATGTCAAGAATAAAAAAGCAGAACTGGTTCTCAAGTTCAGAAAAATGTACTGGTTAATGGGTCGGCACTCAAAGATGTCAATCCAAAACAAATTAACTTTGTACAAACAAGTCCTCAAACCAGTCTGGACTTATGGAGTGCAGTTGTGGGGCTGTACTGCTCAAAGCAATCGCGATATTATACAGCGGTTTCAAAACAATGTGCTTAGGTGTGTTGTTGATGCATACCGGTACACCCGAAATGTTCGACTTCACAAAGAACTTTGTATACCAACAGTAAATGAAGTAATCAGAATGCACGCTATAGCCCATCACAAGCGGCTACAACTACACGTCAATGAAGAAGCCGTGCAGCTCCTCGACGTTGACGACCTATCCAGACGACTCAAGAGAAATAAGCCTCATGATCTGTGTACGTGAATTAAGGTGTTCGCGATAACAAAATCCGCACAGTGAAAAAAGAAATTCAGTGAATCTCAAGTGCAACAAATGACACTTCTAACATTCGAAACCATTAGAGACTTAGTTATGTACCTAAGCTTTAC
This sequence comes from Creontiades dilutus, assembly GCA_031894815.1. Classification (NCBI taxonomy): domain Eukaryota; kingdom Metazoa; phylum Arthropoda; class Insecta; order Hemiptera; family Miridae; genus Creontiades; species Creontiades dilutus. The sequence goes on from JAVIWC010001954.1 coordinate 65,714, forward strand.
TATAACCAATCCATATTTAAATGTCAAAAATGTGTTGCTAATAAGTTGTAACTTGGTGCAATAAATCATTTTCACAAAAAAAAAATGGTGACGGGGAATGATATTTGCGGTTTTCGTGACTGGGTCGACTTTATTAACTTCTTCCTTATTAAATTTTGGTTTAGTTTCACTCTGACGTTGGACGGTCCTAACAAATATTTCATTGGGAATTTCCTGGGGTTCAATTCGGTCTGAGTTTTTATTATTAATTGCCTTTTCTTTTTGCTCGTGGAGTTTTTCCGAAACTTGTGCATATAGTGTTTTTACTCTCTATTTGTGTCGGTTGAGGTAGTCATATGCCATCGCTTTCTCGATATCCATTTCTAGAAGTGACCGATTATTGACATGTCCGTACAGGAGTTCGAATGGTGTTAGTTTGGATGCTGAGTGAATAGAGTTGTTATAAGCGATGACGGCATAGTTTACTTTGTGATTTGTGCTACAAGTTTTGAATTCTTCTCTGTTAGTGTGTAGTCTGACGTGTTCTATGAGTGTTGAATGAAATCTTTCGGCGATGCCGTTGGATTCCGGGTGTTGTGAGGAAATAAAGCGAAGATCAATTTTGTGTAGTGTCATGAGTTCTTTAACCAGAGAATTTTGAAATTCCGTTCCATTGTCTGAGATTATTTTATTCGATATTCCGTGGTGGGCGAAGAATTTCATGAGACCGTTTACGATTTTCAAGCCTATGGAGGAGTAGAGGGGGTATGCCTGTGCATACTTAGAAAATGGGCAAATAATCGTCAAAAATGTTGACCTCTCTATCGTGAATTTATCCATGTGCAGAGTTTCTAAAGGCCGAACAGCTGTAGGGGTAATGCTGTATTTAATTTTAAGAGGAGATCGCTCATATTTACATTTCAAGCATACTTCACAGTTGTTGATGAATTTCTGTATGGTTACTTTCAGATTAGGCCAGTAATATTATCTTTTTAGTTTCTCGTATGTCCCGTCAATGCCTCGATGGTTCGTAACTCCATCATGGTATTTTGAGACTAAACTGAGTTGCTCTTTCTCGGGTTGTACATCGATCTGTCGTTTGGAATACTTAGTGAGACTAATCTCAGAATTAGTAAAGTTGGTCGCGACGATTTTCGCGAATCTTTCGTACACGTCGGTCTCGAAATAGATTCCGTACTTTACTTTTGGATGAACGTATTCCTTGATAAATTTCACTACTTCGCTTTCAAATTCCTGGTCGTTGAGTTTAACCGTCATGCGAGTTTTATTACCAAACAAAGTTGAAAGTTTCACCATGTCAGGGACGGGATGGTTGGCCACTGTCAATATGATTTGGTTAGTTGAAATATTAATGGGTTGATCTCGGATCGGTATGTTGACTATTGTGTTCCCTAGAAAATTCGAGTGGACAGTGTGTCTTTTTTTTTTTTTTTTTCGGAAGGCAGGTGAGGAAATCTTTAAGATCCTAAGGTGAAAATCGGATCTCGTAAGATACCCAGAAGGGACCGCACTTCGGGTTATGTAGGATTCAAACCCACTAAAACCTCACCTTCCTCTCCCACGTTGGAACTCGGCCTGGAACTGTTTAACACATTACTTCAGGCCAAGTCCTTGGGATTTAGTCCTCTTGGTCCGTTTGGAGAATCCTCTGTCTCTCTCGATCTTGGACGATCTTTCTCTGCAGAATGCCTTCCACATAGGCAGCTACGAAGGTCCAATACTCCTCTCTTTCGAGCATTTTGGCAACTATGTTCTCCGGTGTCATGCATTTCCAGATCATCCTACAGATATCTTCTTTGTGTTTCCCACTGCTTACACATGAAGAATGTGTGAAACACATCGTCATCTCCTCCATCGCAGTTTGGACAAGTCGGATCGTCTACCTTCCCCATCCTGTGGAGGTAGGAGTAAAATTGTCCGTGGCCCGAGAGAAACTGTGTTAGGAAGAAGCTCACCTCTCCATGCTTTCTCTCTATCCACTTTTGAACATGAGGTATCAGGCGTGCTGTCCACCTCCCTCTTTGCCCGTTGGTCCACATTTCTTGCCACCTTGCCATGGTGTGCTCCCTCTCTTCTTTGTTAATACGGGTTCTTTCTCCTTCTTCGCGTCGGTCAAAAACTCGTTTCCGCTCTGTAGCCAAAATATGGATTGGGATGCAGCCAGTGAGTACCAGAATGGCTGGCTCTGAAACTGTTCGGTAGGCACACGCAATCCTTAGCGCTCCTCATCTTTGGACAGCTACCATTCTTTTGCGGTAATAGGCTACGCTTAAGGCGTCTGCCCACACCTCCGCGCCATACAAGAGAATAGATTGGACCACGCCCATCATCAGACGCCGCTTGCATGGTTTCGGCCCACTCATGTTTCACATAAGGTGGCTGAGAGCTGTTGTTTTCTGCGCTGCTTTGTCCGTGGCTTTTTTAATTTGCTCCCAGAATGTGAGTTTCCCAGTAACTATCTTGTAGCCTCGGCCCCATGTGTCAATGTTTACTTCTTCAATGATAGCTTTCCAGCAGTCTGCTTTACTTTTGTTGATTGCCTGGCGCAGTCTTTTTCTAGCCTCTGTGTACTCCGTCTGGGTCAATTGCCAGTTTTCTCTTCGTCTGCTCCTCTGGGCTCTACGCCTTAGTTGGTTACAGGTCTTCCTGAGTTTTGCAATTTCCTCATTCCACCAGTAGGCTGGGAGTTTAGAAGACGACAGGATTTTTTGTGGCATCGATGCATCACAGGCGTTGGCAAGGGTCTGCATTGTTTGGTTATCTATCATCTCTGCATTTACATTGCCCCCACTTCTTAGTTCCTGTTCAGCAAGTATTTCCTTCCTGCAGGGCTGTTACCATTGCCTCGCGGTCCATCTTGGCCAAGCTCCATCCGATGACTTTTCTACTTATGTACCTTTGGTGACCTCTCTGCTGGTTTAATGGTTGAATCTGAAAAGTTATGTACTGGTGATCACTTCCTGTGTAATCTTCAATAACCAGCCAACTACTAATTTTCCTGGCAGTGCTTTCTGAGGCAAAGGATATATCTGGAATAGTTCCCCTTTGCCCTGGGCGATGGAAGGTTGGTGTGTTGCCTTCATTCAGTAGTACCAACCCTGTCCTGGCCACCATTTCTAAAATGAGCCTCCCTCTACTGTCAGGGTCCGGCATGCCCCATTCCAGGGCCCTAGCATTGAAATCGCCTGCTACTATCTTTTCCCCATTTATTGTTTGGATAGCATCTTCTAGGCCCCACAGCTTTCTTTCGAAGTCTCGAATAGACTCATTTGGTGTGAAATAGCAGCTGAAATAGGTGACTCCTCCAGTTTGTATCCATACGTATCCTTCACCACTTCCATGCTTTTCTACCTGCAACTGTGTCACTAACCATATGGCAGCAGTTCCAAGGTCGTCCACGTACCATTTTTGGTTGGTTGGGTTATGGTGCTGCTCGCTTATGATGGCGATGTCTATCTGTTTTTCACGTACAATTTGTTGGAGTAAATTTTGCGCTGTATCCGCAGTCTTTTCAACCCGGTCTAACCTTGCAAAAAGCTTGTCGAACTTTTTGGCAAGAGAAGCGTCCAGCTTCACTAGGGCCGACGCCATCTCCAGGTTTGATGGTTCACTGTAGGGATGCAATATCGGAGAAACAATATCGATATATCGACTATCGATGTTTTACAAATATATCGAAATAGTAATTTGATATATCGGTAAAAAATATCGATATTTCGATATATCGGTCTTCGATATATATATTTCCTTGTCTAATTTTCTTTCCTACAGAATAAATCTAAATTAGAAAATTCCATATTACTAATTCAATTTAAAAACCTCAGTGCCTCATTTACCTCAATGTTTGTTGGGTGGGTACAGGTAAGTACATAAAAAATCGCCCAGTACAAAAATGCACATATATTTACACAAAAATAAAACGGTTAAATAAAGTGAAAGAGAGGCATCACTTCCAGGTCACTCAAACCAATACTTCTTTGGGATTGAAGTTAAAAAAACGCGTTGTTTAATATGCTCCCCACTAAGCCGACTTCTTAGCTTCGGTACACACAGGTTCACAGCTGAAGCAACCCTCTCAGACGATACTGACGAGGCACAAGGAAGCAAGTACTTCAGGGCGATTTCTGAGAGCAGGGGGTAAAATGGCGACTTTCAACCCAAAATCGTATAGGGTTTGATTCTTTTGGCAGGATCGGTTGGTCCAAATACTGTTTAAAATCACTGGGGAGGCCTCTCTCAGCTACTTGCTGACTCACTGATGCGGATTTAACAATTTCCTCATGCCTATTCCAAATGGAAGGAGGAAGAGGATCCTTCTTGAGTCGCGTTGCTGGGGTTTGTGCCAGTTCTGGCGATAGCTGTCCCCTCCTTTTATGTTCCGCCCGAATTTCCTCAGAAAGGGACATCACTGCTTTACTTACGGCCAACGCATCAGTAAAATGAAGTTTTTTGAACCTAGGATCTAGGATTGTGGCTTTTGCCAGAAACATTTGGCCCTGCAATGGCTCCAATCTTTCTTTCACCCCTTTCAGAAGACTTTTTGCCACAGATTTGCCAATTTGTGTTTCGGGGTATTCATCGACCATTCTGGAAAGACTGCTTGCCAAAGACCGACCAACTTCTTTTTCAGCTTGCTGGTTTGTTGGTGTTCCCTCTGGCTTTGATGGATTCTCCATTTCCTGTTTCAGTAGGCTGGCAAGAGGAATAACCAGGCTTGCTGTAACATAATTTTCCCCACTAACATTTTCAGTCGCTTGTTTAAAAGGTTCGAGTAGTGATATTAACTCACGCATTACTTTTAGTTGAGATGTTGGGATCATGTCGGGAGCATTCTGGGTTGAGCTGCATCCACTCATTGAGGAGAGGATTTTTGCAACTGATCCTGAAAGGGTAACAAAACGCTCCATCATGTCAAGGTTGGAATTCCATCTAGTACTAATAGCCTGGATTAAACTCAACACTTCACCCTCCTTCTTCCCTGATGCCATCTGCTCAGCTCTGAGTGCATCCATGGTGTTAACAGAATGCTTGAAGAACGTCACAATTGCTTTGGTTTGGTCAGCAAGTTTGCTAAACTCTTTGACGTCTTTCAGAGTTCCATCTACGATCAAATTTATAATATGAGCCGTGCAGCTTATTCTCTTCCCTTCACCCAAAAAACTTTTCACTGCAGCTTTAATATTGGCTCCACTGTCAGTTGTCATGGTTAGAATCTTTTCTTTTTCAATTCCAAAGTCCTCTGTAATTTCGACGAATTTTTCTTTAATATTATCAGCTGTGTGAGACACTTCCAACCGTTGCGCAGACAAAGAAATGCTTTCCAAAACCCCATCTGATTTATTGAGAAGGTGGACTGTCATGACAAGAAAGCTCCTTGTAGAATTTGAGAGTGTTAGCATATCACTGGTCAATGACACGTGTTCGGCATTTGAAAAAACGTTTTTCACAATTGCTTTGGTTGTTAAGTAACGCTGCTCGACCAATTTGGTTATTGTCACCCTGGAGGGAAGTTTAAAGCGTGGGAGAGCCGTTTTAAAAAAATGTTTCATCCCTTCTTTTTCAACGCATGCGAACGGAAAGTTGTCCTTACATACCATGTAAATCAGAGCTTGTGTGATTTTCTGGTGTGTCGGCCCACCTTCCTCGAAGGAATCCATCTTCTGAAAACAATCAGCGAGAGTCCGTTGCCTCTTTGGTGGTACTGGGCTTGTAAAAGAAGTTTCATCGGCAGACGAAGTACTCATGTTTAGACCACTTGCAGTTACGGCTTCATCAATCAGAGAGGCATCATCAATTGTAACACTATTATCCTCATCCCCAAGAACAAGTAGAGTTTCTGAGTCTGACCTTTCCATTCCTTTATTAGAAGAACCACTTGGACCTGCCTCAGAGGTTGTAGATGCTTTACGTTTTCCACCTCCAACCCTTGTAAGCGAGGCAAAAGCACTTCCATGCTTACTTTTGAGGTGGGACGCTAAGTTAGTAGTGTTTCCACTCGTTTTGTACCTGTTCCCACATAAATTACGAGTCACAAAGGATGACTTCGGATCAACTTTCTCGAAAAATTTCCAAACAGCAGAGGACATCACGCTAATAAATGCGCAACAACTTAGTTAACACCAATGAACACAATAAAACTATACGAAACAGGAGGCAATGGCGGATGAATGGATGCTCGATTTTTGTTGTCAAGCTTCAAGGCTGTCCGTGGTAGGTTACGATCTACAGTGTTGCCAGAGGACCAGAACCTAAAAATTCTCCAATGAGTAGCTAACAAGTTTCTTTATCCTACGGCTTTTATTATTGACCTTCCCTTTGATTGATAGTTTTGAGGTTGAAAAAAATATATATACCTATATATCGGACCCGATAGTGCCATTTTAATATCGATATTCCGATATATCGGGATAAAAAATATCGGTAATAAATATCGATATATCGGAAGAAAAATATCGGATACTTCGATATATCGATATTTTGTATACATCCCTAGTTCACTGATTAGTGGCTCGTTGACCACTTCGCACCTGTTATCCTTCAACTCCCTGAAGGCTTCGTCCAGCCGCTCAACTGACTCGGAGGTATGCGTAACTCCAAGCGACACACGCCTGTGGTGAGAGAGCTCCATCTGTAGCTCTTTGTTGGCCCTTATTAAGGGCTCTACAACGTTTCTCACCATCTCCTCCATGTAGTTGGAAGCTGCCTTGAATGGGCGCTCTCTGATGTTATTGGAGTTTGCACCCCAAGGGCCATAAGAGCATCCTTCTCTCCAACCACTGTGCTCAAACAAATGGCTGCTGGTGGCGTTGGCCCTGCCTTGACCACCTTTTTCCTAAGGGCCCCCAATGGCTTTTCGATTGGCAGTTTCGGGTTGGAGCCCGATCCAACTGCTCATGCAGCTCCCGTTGCCTTCACTCTGCCAGAGCTGGCCTCATTGTCCGATTGAACTCCCCGGTTCTCCATCATCAGCACCTTTGTCGGTGCAAGAGCTTTGGCCCACACATTGGCCCTTTCATGCTTGCCAAGACCGATGGCAAACTTGGTGCTCAGGACTGGCCACTCCTCTCCTGATAGGGACTAGGAGGAAAGGGAGGAGGTCTCTGTAATAGGCCTCCAGCCTTCTTTGGTCTTCATGACCTTTTTCGTGCTCTCCCTCTTGGGTTTTATCTTAGCAGGCCTCTTTTTTCTAGCCAATTTTAGCTCCTCCTCAGAGGTGCTCAGTGGGGCTCTCTTGCTCTCCCCCTTATATGGGGGTGGTGCTTCCTCCTTGTTGACCTTGCGCACCTGCGGTGCGGCCAGCATTGGGAAGTCTTTGAGCCCAACACCAGGCCATGGCTTGCCCCTGCACTTTGCCTCCTCCCTGGATGTGTCTTCCGTGGTCCCAAACCTTACTCTCCCCTTCTGGGAGGATGATGCCTTTACCCACTTATCCTTCTTGGGTGGCGCATATACCACGGGGGACCCTTCATCGTCGTCGTCATCGTCGCTGTACGACTTGCTCCAGAAATCCCCCATGTGGGTGGATCTGCTGAGCTTCCACTTGCCTTCGCTCGACTTCCCTGCCTTGCCCTTGTCCTCCTTCTTGGGCCCAGCAGTAGAGGCCCAATCTATTTCCATTCCATAAAGGGCCTTCTCCTCTTCGCTGCCCACTTCGGCCCACGAGCATTCGTCCAAGGACACTAATGGCTCAGAGAGAGCTGTGCTCTCCTTCTTCGCACAGCATGTCACTGTGGGGGCCCTCTCCTTAGGCTTGCCATCAAACCAGCTTCCGCCAGCTCCGAGCCCTGAGGGATTTGTCTCCCACAGCCCCTTTTGCTTGTACCCATAGGGCATCTTGCAAGGGGGGGAGGCGACTACCTTATCGTTAGCCCAACTCTTTCCAGCAACTGCCTCAGCAAAGCTGGATGCAACTCCTAGTGCAGCCGAGGCACCTTTACCTTCGGGCTTGCCCTTTTGGCGAATCTCGCGGTTAGCGTCCTCTAATCTCCTCTGCACATCATACTTGGAGGGCCCGATGCCACCCTCACTTTCGAGTCTCCGCTCAACCCTCCTCTGACGGTTCTCACAATTTTCGTGATAGCTCGCCAGCTCCTTTATATCTCCTGTCCGCATTTTATCCGCCTTTTTAGGAAGTCCTGAGGGGTACTGAACCCCTACAACTCCCTCTGCCAAGTATTTGGCTCCGATGCCCAACGCACCTACTAGAGCGTGGTGGCTGCCTTGCAGGGCATGATCACCAAAATCTTTGATGGCGACTTTATCTGCTCTTCTTATATCACCTCTGGTCTCCACAAATTCGTATGCCCAATCGTGCACACAAGCTATTTCGTCCGCCTTGTTCACAGGCGGCCCGTTGGGTAGGGGATTACCTGGCCCAAGATAGTTAAGTCCTGGCCAAGTGGGCATTAGCCCAGACCAAGACAACTGGAAAAGGGTATACCCCTTCTCCTATAAAACACTCTACTCACTCTCCTCTACACTTTGCAAAGTGTAGAGGACAGTGTGTCTGGATGAGGTGTCGTTGTTTGAAGTGTTGTCTAGAGTGTTGGTCACCCCTTCCTCCTCAGGATCGACGTGTGCGACCACTGATTCGGTGAGTTCGTGAACCATGTCTGGGCTGAGGTCTAATCTTTGGTCTAAAAGTTGTGAGAGATAATTTTGGAGTTGTTAGGGGAGTGTTCGACTTGTTCCATTTTTATTCGGGACAATGCGTCAGCGTTGGTGTTCAGCGCTCCCTTTTTGTTGATGATATCGAAGTCGTACGCTTGTAATTTCGTCTTCCACGCGAACAGACGAGAACTAGGTTCTTTATGATTGAAGAGCCATTGTAATGGGTGGTGATCGTAAAATATTGTACCGCTACGAGTTATGTAGACAAATTAACCCTGCTCGCTTGGTCCAGCCAAATATAAACAGGGGAGAGAAGTTAAATAACATGCACAACTACGTAGGATGAAAAGAAGTGTAATGAAATAAATTGAAAATGAAAAAGGGGAATGAGAAGCTACGGAACAACCACTCTCGGTTAATCTCCACGGAGGTATATCCTTCCACGCTGTTACCACATCACCCATCTACGTCATTCTTGCTTATCAAAAGACTGGTCGCAAGCAGGAAGCAGTCAGCTGACGAGTCATTTGGTCGCCCTCTTAATGTCCCGCCCCGATTAAACGTGCTAGCTCTTGGCGGTACAATATGGTAAATTTCCGGCCCTAGTTGAAATGAGATGTATAGGAATGTGTTAAACATGTGTACTGATGGTAGTGATTGGTTAGTTCGATTTCGTTCATTAACCAAGTCGAGGTAATAATTTATAATCTTATCATTAAGCCATTGTTTATCTTCAAGAGTTTGCATATCGTTATTGTTCAGATTTATTCCGGCTCTGGGTTGCGGTTGAAGAATTTTTCGTTCGTTGTTCCTAAATGTCCATTCATGATTTCGTGAGGTGTTCGTTTTGTTGCTGAATGGATACTATCGTTATAACATATAATTGCGTATCCCATTTTTTCTTTAGTCGAACTAGTTCTGTATTCGGGACTTTCTGACATTAGTCGTAGTAATTCTGTTAATGTAGAGTGAATAGGAGAGTTCGATAGGAGAGTTAGAATTTGGGTTTTGAGTGCTGGTGTAGTGATATTCGATTCCTTGAATTTTGAGGAATTCTTTAATTACGTTGGAATTGAACTCTTTGCCATTATTCATTACTATCTTCTTTGGGTTTCCATGATGTGAAATAAATTTAAGCAATTTTCTCGAAATTTCCAAGTTTGTTGCATTTTTTAACGCGTAAGTTTGTGCATATTTGGAAAATTTATCTAAGATTGTAAGAAATTCAGTCTTGTCTATTGTTAACGTGTCGATGTGAACGATTTCTGGGGGGTTAGTTGGTGTTTATGTGATGTTGAGTTTAATGTTTAAAGGGTGTCGTTCATATTTACATTGCAAACATAATTCGCATTGATTTATAAAGTGTGTGTTTGTTTCTTTTTGGTATGGCCAAAAGTATTGTCTTTTGATATGGTTGTATGTCTCTTCTATGCCTCTATGAAATCTCTCTTTACATGGTGACTGTTAATTATGTTTAATTTTTCTTCCAATTCCTTAATATCTAACAATTTTACTTTATATCTTGTTAGTAATAATTCTGGTGTTTTAAATTTATTCAATACAGTTCTTGTGAGTGTAACATAGGTTTCATCGTCACAATAAATTCCGTATGATTTCTTAGGTTCGACATAAGTTTCCAAGAAATTTACTAATTCCTCAGATAGATTTTTCTCGGGGAGTCTAGCAACGATACGGGATTTTCCCTCGAAAGGTTTTTCAATGTCTATTTCTGGTATTACATGTTTACCTGTTGATATCACTATTTGATTTTTACAGTGGTTAATTGCTTTGTCGTTAATTGGAATTATAGGTAAAGTATTCTCTTCTTTGGAGTGGATTCTATCTCTGCATTCTTCTTCTTCGTCCAAGTTCGCAATTATTGAAAGGCCGTCCTCGTCCTTTCCACAAGTTGTCGTTTCTCCGATTCGTGATAATACGTCGGCGTTCCTGTTCTTCTTTCCTTTTTTATATTTGATTTCGAAGTCGAATTCTTCTAGTCTCAGCTTCCAACGGAATAGTTTCGAGTTAGGTTCCTTGAGTGAAGAGTGCCATAAGAGTGGCTTATGATCCTTCTCAAGTGTAAACCTCTTGACGTGAAAGTAGGGTCGGAAGTGTTTTGTAGCCCATACACAGGCTAAGAGCTCGCGTTCTATAGTTTCCGCTCCGTTTCACTGAGAGTGCGGCTAGCGTAAGCTATCGGATGAATTTCTCCGTCAATATTTTGCGACAAGACAGCTCCAAGTGCGACTCCTGAGGCGTCTGTCGTTAAGATGAATGGTTTGCTGAAATCTGGATATTTTAGCACTGGTTCGTTGATTAAAAGGTTCTTACATAGTTCGAAGGCCTTTTTATAGTCTTCGTTTTCTATGTTAATTTTTTGGTCCTTTTTCAGACACTGCGTCAACGGTTTAGTAATTTTTGCGAGGTCTTTAATGAAACGTCTATAGTAGCTTAGTAGTCCGAGGAATCCTTTTAATGTTTTTGGAGTTTCAGGAATTTTGAAATCTCTTATTGCTTTAATTTTGTCTGGGTTCGGTTTAATTCCCTCTGGTGTTATAATATGTCCTAGGTATGCGATTTATTTTCGTAGGAATTCGGTTTTATCTAGCTGAACCCTCAGATTTGCTGAGTTTTCAAATACCTGTTTTAGTCTCACTATATGTTCTTGAAGACTTGTACTGAATACGATTACATCATCCATAATAACAGCGCATATTTCGTTTTGTAACCCCCTAAGACAGTTGTCCATTAGTCTTTGAAAGGTAGCTGGGGGTAGGTGGGGCGTTCATTAAACCAAAAGGCATACGTTTGAATTTCCATTTTCCACCTTCAGTACTGAAAGCGGTTACTGGGATGCTTTTCTCATTCATCTTTACTTGGTGGAATCCAGAAACCATATCTAGCGTGGTGTAATAGTTACTATTTCCCAACTTTGCTAGTATGTCCTCGATGTTCGGAAGATTGTATGTGTCTAGTATCGTAGATTCGTTGATTTTTCGGTCGTCGATTACCACGCGCGCTTTCGGTATTCCTGAAGCATCTTTTTTCTTTGGAACTACCCAAATGGGAGAGTTATGTGGGGAGTTAGATGGTTGAATTATATCGTCTTCTAGGAGTTTTCGTATTTGCTGGTTAACTTCGTCTTCGTATATTTCTGGATACCTATATGATTTGGTATGTAGAGGAGTATCGTGTTTTAGTTTGATGTAATGTTCGGCAAGATCAGTCGCACTTAATTTTTCGTTTTCATCATAAAAGATGTCAGAGTATATTCGTAGATTAAGTCTGTAATAGCTTCATATTCTTCCGAATTTAAGTGATCTAAGCGAACATTTTTCATGATAGCGTCCACCTTGGACTGGAGGTTGCCTAGCCATACCTTCCGTACTTTTCTTTTCTTTTTATTCTTAACCGGTTCAATTGGATCGGTTACTTCTTCATAAAAATTTTTTGGCAAGGGTCGTACTTTTAAGGTATTTACCTTTTCACCCTTGTTTATGGCAATGCAGTAGGCTTTATGGTTCTCCACTTTTACCAAGCACTCAGGAATCTCAATGTTTCTGGTGCGTGTGTGGTTAATTATGGCAGTACCATTTGCCAAACTTTGAATATGCAATTCAATTTTCTCGCCTGATCTAGGCTTTATTTTGTATTCTTTTATTTCATCTGTTTGGAGGATCAGATGATATGAAATAGGGATTTCTCGATCCTGTTGTCTAAACCTAACAGTATATCAAATTTGTCGTGAAAATCGAACACATATAATTTGCAAGTTCCTTGGGTTTTAGGGAATAACTCTTCACAATGAAGCGTTAAACTATATTTACCCTTGGACTGCCCATGTGAGGATTTCACTGAAAATTTCTCGTTTTCCAATAGTTCTGCAAACATGCCGTAAGCTAAATTTGTGCTAATGAAACTGTTTGAACTTCCCGTGTCAATCAAAACTTCGGATCGTTGTTTGGTTTGTAGATAGGGAAGTCGGCTCGATTTTTCTAGATGCATTAGGTCGAATCGTCTGTTCCCTCTGGGTCTTCTTCTAAAAAAGTAATATGTTCGTCCTCTTCTGGAAGTCGTACGGGGCTGGGGTCTAGCTGATGGTTCATAGTCGTTTGATAACTCATTTGATCTCGCGATCGGAGATGATGAGGGGTAACGGAGGAGCTTTTGTCGGTTGCCCTTGTTTATAAGGGGGTGGTCCAAGTGTTTTTACTTGTTCAGAGCCCTTAGAATTTGGATTGTAAGGGGAATTTTGGTTTTGGTAGTTTTGATTGTTAGAGAATTTCCTTTGCTGGAATCCTGAGGTAGATAATCCTTGGAATGGTTTCGGTTTATGTTGGTGAAAGTGACTATTTGACTGGGGTTGATGTCCTTTTTGATTCGTATTTGAGCTAGGTTTACTCGTCGTATTTGTATACGTTTCGTCAGTTACTGCAGAATTGTCTATAGAAATTGTGGATATTGCTTGGACTAACTCGTTAGGATTTTCGTTTGATAATTCGATTGGTGAAGGCGAGTTAATGATTAGCGCCAGCTGATCGATATTGTAGTTTCTACTCAAAGTACGATGAGGAAGTACATTCCTTTCGGGTAACGATGGGTACGGTTGGTTGTAGTTGCGTAGTCTGGAACGGACGTCTCTTCTGTGGTCCCTTCCTGCCAGGATGTCTTCTTTCTTGGTAGACATTGTTGGTAGTCTTCCGAATCGTTAAAACGAAACTAAGTGTTCAATACAATAGTGAAGATTGTCCTACCGACTGCGCCAATTATATTTTAATTTGAAATGGACCTCTTTTTAAAAACACTTTAATTTCAAGTTACAAGGTTTACAAGGTTAACGACAAGAGAAGTGACTGCAGGAACGTTGGAGCAGAAGAGCGCAGGGCTTGGTTCGCGGGTCCAATTTATAGACTCGGGTCTGTGCAGCGTCAGGGTTTCCATAAAAGGAGGTCCACCCGACTCAGCGGTGACGACATTGTTGATAACACGTGTTGAGTCCTGCGTGCTGGTCAGAGTTTGGGCCACTTGAGATGTCAGTAATGTGGTCTCGAAGGACATAAATGATATATATAAGCTATGGGAGTTTCAACGACAAACCACTTTGTAAAAAAAGTCGAACTTTTGTTCGCTGTTGCTGAGTGGACGAAACAATATACAGTCAGCATATTAATTGTTAGGAGGGCAATTTACGTGAACAAAGTCCCCCCCCAAGAGTGAAATTTTGGGCTGAAATTAAGTTTTATGCAACCCCACATCAGTATTCGAATGATTGCCTATCGTGCGTATTACAATGAGATTATGAATATTAAATACTACAAATAGTGTGATATGATATACAATAAGTAACGTTGGGTTAAATTACATACATCAAATAATTAGAGTAATTCAAGTACATCAATAGTTTCTTACATTAATCTACTGAATTGAGTAATTTTATTTACATTGATTATTTTAGTTTACACTCAGGCCGTGGTTTGTCTTTTAATTAATGTGTGATATTTTACAGCATTGTGGAGTACAATCGATATTACAACAATATAGAGTAATACTGTCCAGATGCTGGGGATAGAGTATGTCTTCAAATTCCAGTTAGATATAGGGCGAACATTTTGTAAGTTGACGTTATTAAGTTCTAAATTTTTGAAATAGATTTCTTTCGTTGGTTGTTGGAGATCGGTGAGTGTTAAGGGCATGTCTGAAATTATTTGAGGTTTTCCGGCTAGTTCGTTATGCGGAGCAAATAGTGTTTGGTTATGATATGACAGTTGATGGTTACCTAGTGATGCTAAGTATATGCCATGTAACATCCTAGTTTCTACTGTATTGTCTCGCACTATGCTTATTGTATCACCTTTCGGGAAGAACAATAGGTAACTGTTAATTTCTAGCATTAGTTTGACATGGTTGTCATCCGTAATAATTTTTACATATTAACATTTGGTGGTGGAACCGGATGTTAAGGATTCTGATTCACATTCCAGATAAAACGGAGAAATGAAATAATTTGGGGGTTATGAATTTAACGAGTAAACCTAATCCGTTGATCTGTCCCCGTCGTCTACGGTTGGGTGTCCATTGAATATGAATATCATTTAGTTTCCGTTCTATCATTTCAAGGGTGGAGTTCACAGTGTGCGTTAGTAATTGTATTTGGCTATGGTCTAAAGTTGATTTTGTTATTTTTCGTAAGGTTTCATAATATGTATTCTATTGCTTTGGTTTTGTCAATTAGTTCTGTCAAGTCGTAATGGTGAGTCAGAGTATGGTATCCGTCTATGATTTTCGTCGGTCCAAGTCTATTCGCTAGCAGTCCAGGGTTATGAGTAATGTTTTTGACAGCCGTTTCGATTGAGTAAGTCGGGTGGTAGAGAATGAAGAATGAGATTAGCCTGTAACAGTTTAAATTAAAGTTGATTTCAGGATTTCGTAGCACATTTGTTCTCTAAGGGTTAGAGCGTCTAATGATTTCGGAAGTGGTTCTTGAGTCGCTAATATTTTTGCAAATTGGCAGAGAAATATGCCGCAATCATTTCCGTTACTCTGTTGTGGTGTGTCAGGCGGGGTAAGGAATTTCCAATTTTGGGTGTCTAATGGGTGTCCTTTTTTGTTTAAGTGTTCTTGTTTCAGATATTCTAATACGTCTTGAAGGATCTCGGTCCCATCCATATTTAATGAATCATTGTAATTTATTTGTTTCGATTTTACTTTAATTTCCACTAAACGCCAGTGAGAGGATTTAAATATTGGTATCAGAATTACGTCCTTACTGAAAATGTCAGATTTCTTGGTGTATTTCTTAACACGTTCATATCCACCTGATTTAAATGAGATATATAGAAAACTGTTGAAGGAATAAGATTTTGGTAATGTATTGTTAAGTCTACTACGTTCGTCAATTAATTCCATGTAAAAATTTATAATAATATCGTTTAGCCAATTTTCATTTGTTAAGGTCATTAGGTCTGCTCTGGTGACTTTCAATCCGAATTTGTTCAAAGTGCAAAGATCTTCATAGCATTTGTTATAGCCCTTGCTAGTCGCCTTGTGCCTGAAATGACCAAACTAGCGTCTCCCTTGAGCTTGGACATAAGTGCTTGAAACTTAATTTCGTTTGGGAGTAAGGGTGCATTATGCACCGCAGTGTCAAATAATTGTTTGAAGATAGTAAATTCTGTGACGTCACCATCATAGTTCGGCACAGTAGGAAGCATGACGTTCATGAGCTACACTGCTTCCAAGATTGATCGCGGAGTTTGTGGAACAAAATCAGGTCGTAAGTGAGGCAGCTTAGTGTCTTGTTTGTCGTCAGGGATAGCTTCTACAAGTATAGTACGGAGATGTACAATACTTTCGCTAAAATGATCGAATGTTTCATCTTGTAAGTCACTATGATCTAATTGTGACAAGAGGTCGCCCCCAGGGCGGTACAATTCCTTCAGTTGATTAACGACCTCTGATTTAGATACACCAGCTTTGAGGAGAGCGCAAACTTGAGCGGACCAAGTACGAAGAGATCGATATAATTTACGATCTGGAGGAGTAAGGAGAGCGGCGACCTCTTTGGGAAGCAAGATGATCTGGGGGCTGGAGCCAGCCATGGCGATGGATACTATGAGCGGTGGATCCTATCAGTGATTCTAACCCCAAGCAATAAGTTCGGATAATGAGGCGATTTCGATCGGAACGGAAAGATCTCACCAATCACTTACCTCTAGCATGCACATATACAAGAAATCACAAGTAAAAAATGCAATGTAAATGTGATCGCAGCCTCCAATGCCTAGAACACAACCAGATCGGCAGGCATGGAGTGATTGAGTCGTCCGCACCGACTCGAATATTGAGAATTTATCCAGAACGAAGATCGCGGGAGGATACTGGAAAAATTACTCAGCTATTCCACTATAATATTCCCGGGTTTCGGCACCAAAAAATGTATGACAGCACCAAGAACAATCGGCTCGAGTGAACCGGAACGCGCCTACATTACTGAGAATGCTAATCCCATGAGAACCATCATGAACGGACATTTCGGCGGCGGCCAAACACAATTGTTGTATAATATTGCATACTTATCAGATGGGGCTACAATATAAACATAATGGTAGTTCCGAAAAACTTTTCTTTGTTTAGAATAATGATTAACCCTTTTTGGACCAAAAAAATTTTTGTCGGAATTTCCAGAAAACTTTTTCCATTTCTCATTGTTTGGAGTTCTAATAGCACATTTAGACTGTTATTAAAAAATTAGGGCTCACTGGTTTTTTAAAATTTGAATTTAAATAAAGGTCACTCTGATGACACCGTGGGACAGCTGTGGTATCCATGAAAATTATGCGGCGTCGCTAGTGACAAAATTCTTAGTTCTGTCAAAAATAAAATTGGCCACAACGAAAAAATGCCATCTAAAGTTATGTGAAAAATGAGACTGGCCAAACTAAGAAAATAAGAATGTAAAATTCTTAGTTTCTTTTTTCGCTTTGGGTCTTTTCTCATTCCGTTTCTTGAGTATTCGTTCTTTTCTTGGGCAGGGCAGCTTTCTTTTTTGTTTTTTTTTTTAAGCAGTCCTTTCGTGTGCTGTACTTGGCTGTGGTTTGACTGTGGCAGGCTCATCCTGGTCGACTAATTCAAAGGGCCTTTCCTGTAACTTGGCATCGACTGCCTCAAGATCTAATAACTCGTCAGCGTATGGGACATCACTGAGATTCTCATCCTTGATATAAATATCCTCTTCTGGCTGCTAGTATTCCTCTCCGGGTGGAACATGCGATTGAATGGAATAGCTCCTCCATCTTTTCATTTAGCTTATCGTCGTCAATGTCACCGTCTGACTCATTCCCTGATTCATTCCTATCTTTGGGGATCAGCGAAAGCATCAGGGCGCCCCGAGAGTGGTAGAAAGGCATTTCTGAAAGTCTGAAAATCAAGAGAGGTAACTGAAGCAACAATTTCTCTAGAGGAACCCAGGGACCAACCTTTCCCATGGTGTCAGCACTGACACTTTTCTAAAATCCAAGGTAATCCCAAGGTGTCTGTAGTGACACCTTCCAGAAGAAAATGACATGGCTGTCCCAAGGTGTCACTACTGAAACCTTTGTAAAAATAGTGTTTTCTCCTAAAAAAAATTAGATTTTTTTTTTTTAAATTAGTGTTATTCACACAGGAGAAGTTGCTGATCACGATTCAACCAAAGAGTAAATCGTAACTCACCCAATAACATCAATAACTGAATCAGAACTTACGCTTCGGGCGACGTGGACCATTCCAGACGAAATCAGGACTCACACTGGAACAGCACTACTTTCAGGAGGTTTCACGAGGTTTAACTTTGATTTCCAGGGGAACCAACGTGAATTTATATCCACTTCTAGCAGGTGAAATAGCCGAAAAGACACATATTCTTATAACTGTAAAAAAATCGAAAACAAAAGGTGTCACTAGTGACACCATGGTCCAAAAAGGGTTAATAACATATACTTAATGGTATTTTATAATTATTTACAATGCTCAGGTACGTAGTGTACACTGTCGTGGTACCGTCTTTGTTTCAAGAGTTGTTTTGAAGGACCATACTTCTTCTCATTTCAAAAATACGATAAACGTTTTATCCAAGGCAGGTTGTAATGAGAGCGTACAGCAAGATAGTCCACATGCTGGGTATTACTAGTGATTTTAATTCAAGTTGCGATATTGGTGTAAATAAATGAGGTTGAATAAGGTGGAGGTCGAGATCTTCGAGTTGAATTTGAAATTAGGGTGTTTGCTCCGGGGTCAATTTTAGATTTAAATTTTCCATGAATAATGGACGGCCAATGATTTCTTTTTGCGCGCGCGATCAGCGTGTTGTTTTTAAATTTAACGTGACTTTTACTTGGGCTTATTACATAAATGCCCTTCAGTCTACGAAATTCAGTTCTCGTTGGGTCTACTATTTCTATTTGGTCTTCTTCGGGGAAAACAAGAAGATATTGATTTAATTCAGTCAACAGAGATACGTAATTGTCGGGGGTGCTTAATTTGAGGTACTTGCATGATTGAACTGTGCCTGTTGAGAGCGAACCAGTTTCACGCGGTGTTTTGACTTCTGCTACCAGGTGATTGGGACAAGGATAGATATGATTCAATTGACACGTTTGTCTAAGGGGGATGACTTGTGAGTCTTGTCTTGACTTCAAAAAGTATTTTACCGAAGGAATGATAGTGACGTATTCCGAATTTATTTTGGTAGGTATGGGTTCTAAATGATAAACGTCATATTCCTTTTCGTTCACTAAGGGTATGTCTAGGAAGTATACGATCTCTTCAGTACCCTGATGAATGATTGGATTTCGAAAATGTATTCACCTTGAAAACTTAAAAATCGGTTTTGTTAAAACGTAGCCAATTTATTCAGTTCTTTTATTAAGGATGGTGAGTCAATTATGCTGGGGTGAAGTTCACCTTCCTTGCAAATTGTAACGGAATTTTCGATATCTTGTATCGTGTTTAAATAATAAACTATATTTAAAAGGATTTGGTAGTGTTCCAGAATATCATTCGCTGGGCCTACTTGCGCTTCGTTATATTTTATTGACTTGTATCGGGCAAATTCTTTCATAATTTGTCGGTTATTAAATGCAATTGTCTCTATAGTTTTATTAAAGTTTTCCATTATTGCTTGATTAATCGAATATTGTGATTTTATTTGGAGTTGCAGTTCTTCCTGATTAATTTTTAAATGGTGCGTTATCCTATCGTATTTTTCTTGGTCTTCGGAGTCTAGATTCCCAGTAATGAATTTTATTACCGAGCCGAGGCCGTTCACTAACCCTCTTTTCGAACGGGATTGGGGACTTTTAATTATGATATTATTTAATTTTTGATTGATTATTTCTAGGGTGTAAAATTAATTTTAATGGATTTGGTGAGCATTTCCGTTCGTCCGTATACTACTGATTCTGTCGAATTTCGCAAAACTTTAATAGTCGATTCGTAGTCAGTTTTTATTTTCTTTACATGATGGATGACGCTAGTCAGTTCGTAATAGTGGGTTAGTGTATGATAGCCTTCCACTAGCCTAGCGGGTTTTAACTTAATCGGAAGCAATCCAGGGTTTCGTACTTCAAAGGCATTCAGGTCGAAGTCAGGATGACGATGAAGGTCCTGGAACAGGAGAAGTGTCCGTGGGTTGTCGTTTTTCATTACGTTCATCGTTATCTTTGCTAGCCTGGTCGTTCTTGGGAGTCGCCTCTCTGGGCTTCTTGCGTGGGCGTTCAATGTTCGATAAATGAATTTTCTCTTTTGTATTGTGGTGTCTTGGTACAATTTTTGCGGTTTTCGTTCTTTGTCAACTGAAGCAACTAGTTCCTTGTTATACTTATTTTTGGTTTTTCTTTGAAACTGTTTATTTTTTACGTAGACATCGGGAGGAATCTCCGAGATTTCTTCGCGTGTTCGATTTCTTCGGCTTATTACATTTTCTTTCAAACGGGAGCTGGTGTCATGAATTTTTGAATATAGTACGTACATTTTATTTTTATGTCGTTCAACGTAGTCATTGATTACTCTTTCCTCAAGATTAGGTTTGAGAAGAGTATCGCCGTCAATATGCCCGTATATTATTTCAAAAGGGGTGAATTTTGTTACGGAATGCATGGAATTATTGTAGGCGATTAAAGCGTAGTCAACTTTAGTTTTCACTGAATCTGTGGAAAATTCTTCTCTGTTGTTAAGCAACCTAAGGATGTTGAGAGCTAATAAAATGAATATCGATTTTATGAAGGGTTAAGCATTCCTTAACTAAATTCGAGTAGGATTCAACTGCATTGTCGAACGTAATAATTTTAGGAGTACCATGGTGAGCAAAGAATTTAACTAGAGTTTTAACAACTTCCAAAGTATTTCCCGATGTTAGAAGGTATGCCTGCGCATATTTCGAGAAGGTGTCTATAATAGTGAGAAATTTTCCTCCATCTAAGGTAATTTTGTCAACATGCAACATTTCGAAAGGTTTGGTCGGCGTAGGGGTTAGGTTATAGGCGGGTTTAATTGGTGCCCTGTCGTATTTGCAAGTGAAGCATACCTCGCACTGATTGATGAATTCCTGAATTGTCTGTTTCTGATTAGGCCAAAAGTAAAATCTTTTTATTTTTTCGTAGGTCTCGTTGATCCCTCTATGATTGCATTTACCCAAATGATAGTCACTGATAATTTCGCGTATTCTAGTGTCTTCTTCGACGTCTTCTAACAATTTAGAATATGTAGTAAATCTAATTTCGGACTCTTTGAAGTTTTTCATCATTACTTTGGAAAATTCTTTGTAAACGTCAAACTTATCGTCTTTAAAGAATAACGCATACTTGTCGTTCGGTTGCACATATTCTTTGACGAAATTAATTACATCTGTTTCAAAATTGGCGGCCGATAACTCAACGTTAATTCTTTTCTTGGAATCGAAGGCTTTAACTATTTTTACAGGTTTCGGGTTGCTAACTACTCGTTTAATTATGAATTGATTTGCATTGTGATTGACTGGACCTTCGTTGATCGGTGTAATCAGACATATATTGCCTTCTGCGTTTGAATGGATTGTTACGCCGGAATCACTTTCCATGGGTTCATGCCTAGCAGAGTGTCCTAAGTTCACATCAAGGGAGTTGTTATCATCAGTAGGCTGTATTTGAGGAATTGGGGAATCTAATGCGTACGCGTGGTCTCTAAAAGCGGCTTGGAATAGATCGTTAACTATTTCATCTGAACTTTCCTTTGCTAGCGGGGGTGAAGCATCGTTAGTATTGAGCTCGATTCTAGAAAGCGCGTCCGCGACATGATTGCTTTTGCCAGGTTTGTATTTTATATCAAACTGAAATTCTTGTAATTTAAGACGCCATCTAAAAAGTTTCGACGTGGGTTCCTTCAAAGTGTACAACCATTGTAACGGTTTATGATCAGTAAATAGGGTGAATTTTTCGCCGTACAAGTAGGGTCTGAAAGTTTTCGTAGCGAACAGAATGGCTAAAAGTTCCTTTTCAATGGTTGGGAGTCTCTTTTTGGAGTCGTTGAGTGTTCTAGAGGCGTATGCTATGGGTAGTTCTTGTCCGTTTCTGTTTTGAATCAAAACGACGCCCAGAGCTACGTCACTAGCATCGCAAGTTACGACAAAAGGTTGTGAGAAGTCAGGATAGATCACGATGGGGTCATTGGTCAACAAATGTTTGCAGGTTTCAAAGCACTCCAGATATTGAGGATCCCGTTTATTTATGATCGCACCCTTCTTGAGGCATTGAGTGAAGGGTTTAGTGATCTTTGCAAAATCTGGGATAAATTTTCTGTAATACCCCAAAAGACCTAAAAACCCTTTAATTTCCTTAGTGGATCCTGGGGAGGATCCATTATTGCTCGAATTTTTCCTAGATTCGGCTTGACACCTTTATCAGTTAGTGTGACCTAAGTATCCGACTTCTTTTCGAAAGAACTCGGTCTTATCCAACTGAATGTCATGTTGGCTTGTCTAAGTCGGTCCAAACCTTTTCTTAGACTGACGAGATGTTCTTGTAAACTTGAGCTGTACACTAAGACGTCATCCAGGTAGACTAAACAACATTCGTTGTTTATTCCCCGGAGTACATTCTGCATCCCTTGTGTTTAAGGAGCTTGCTCGAAGATGGACTTGGTTTCTGTAAGGCTCGTACTGTTCCGTTGTTTCGACGTTCTTGTGCGTTGGTTCTTTCGTAGGGGTTCTTTCTTCCGTCCGTTTCCTGCTGATTTTGCCTGAAGCGTCGTCTTTTTTGGGAACTATGCAAAGTTATACGGGGAATTTGACGGTTGTATGATGTCATTTTCAATCATTTTTTGGATTTGATTTTTTACTTCGTCTTTAAAGATTTCGGGGTACCTATATGATTTTGAGTAGACTGGTATGTGGTTCGGATTTTATGTTCTGCGAAAGGGGTTGTACTTAGTATTTCTTCCTCATTGTAGAAAATATCTGGGTATTCTAATAAGAGTTTTCTCAATTCTGACTTTTCCTTTGAATTTAGATGATCTTGTCTGATATTTTGAAGTAGATCTTGGGCTTTAGATTTTAATTGGATGTTATTGAGATCCTATGCTTTAACATCGTATTTTTCATTTTTTTCGTCAAATAGTTTTTCTGAGACTTGTTCGGGGGATTTTATAGAGCCTATTTTTAAGGTTTGTTCTGAATCTGACGTATTTATTGCGATGCATCGAGGGAAATGGTTCTTCTTATGGTCTACAATGGCTGTTCCATTTTTAATGTTCAAAAGATGGAGCTGAACTTGTTTTCCTGATCTGGGTGCTATTTTATATTCTCTGATTTCAGCTTTCCGGGGAATTTCGTAGGATTGTAAATTGTTATATTCTTGGATTTCAGGTTTTTGGGGAATTTTGTAGGATTTTAGGATAATTTCATCGTCTTCTAATTTCATGCGGTTGCCTCCTTTTTTTAGTTCTAAAGTGGGTTCAAGAACTTGGAGATTGTCCAAGCCAAGTAGCAGATCAAAATGGTCATGGAAATTAAATACGTAAAATTTACATTTATCATGCAAGGTACTTTTAGAATTGAACATGCTTGGGGGTTCCTACTGTATGGGCCATGAGATGTTTTTACCAGAAATTTATCTTTTTTCATTAGTTTTTTTGAATTTTTTAAGGGCTACCTTATTGCTAACAAAACTATTAGAACTCCCTGGATCTATAAGAACTTTAAGGTTATTCTTAGTTGTAAAGTAAGTTAATATTGTGGTTCTGGGTGCATCAGTTCATAGTTCTACTCGTAGTTTTTCGGTGGAGATTACACTGGGATGCAATACTCCTGAATTGCAGGACGTGAGGGAATTGTCTATGCCTTGTAAAATTGAAAGTATGAGGTTTAGCAAGGACTGGTGGTGTTCTAGTATGGTGTGTGTAGCGGCTGCTCGGATGTACCAGTGTTCTTGTGTGTTCCAGTGGTGTGTTGTTTTGGATCGGAGATATTCCAATTATTTCTTTAGTGCTATTTTATTGTTATTGACCGTTTTCTGAATTTCCTCAAAGTTTTTCTGAATGACTTCGTTAACGGAGTATTGGTTTTTCATTTGATTTTGGAAGCTCTCTTGGTTTCTTTGAAGGTGGTTTAATATTTTGTTGTATCGGATTTCATCTTCTGAGTCTAGGTTTCCTGTAATGAACTTTATGATTGAGCCTAATCCATTCACTAGTCCCCTTCTCACACGGCTATCCGTGGGGATCCTTAAGTTTCCTAATTTTTCATGGATTATATTAAAAGTGTTATCAATAGTGCTCGTTACCGGTTGTACGTTCGAGTTTTCGTGATTATCTGTCTCGAAGTTTGTGCGTAAGTTTCCTTAAGTTTGGCTACCTGGTCCGTTAGGTCTTTCAGTTGTTAGAAATGCGTCAGGGTGTGGTAGCCTTCGACAACTCTGATTGGTTTTGATTCGATGGCGAGCAGCCCTGGGTTCTTCGTCATGTCAATCAGTTGGCCGATTGCTGAGTTGGACGGTGTGTGGAAGGGACCCAACCGGGTTGAGGACATCAAAGGACCTTCAGTCCCGATTGTCGGCCGACGGTTGGATAGTGTGTGGGCCGCTTAAGCCGACGTCGTTTCGGAGAATCGACGAGCGATGTCCAGTGGGTTGATCTGGTGGTGAGGGGTGAGGGAGGAGTCCAGGGAGGTCGGAGGTCCGAGAGGTGGCGGCGTCCTTCGGCGGTCCCTCAAATTGTTACTGGAGAAGTTGCAGAGTTGTGCGATATGAAGGACGAAGGGTCCGGAGCAATGAGAAACTGCGTGTGCTCGGAATTCTTTCTGATAAGAGGTCTTCGAGCGAGAAGTGGAACGAAGTAATCTTTACAAAGCTCCGTGCGCGGCGGAGGGAAAATGTATTTTATTATTTAAAATTGATTGAATAATGAACTAACGGCAAGGTGTCAGGGCAGACGGAACAAGGATTTTTGTTAAATTTTTCGGAATAAGGGGTTTTTGCGGGGCGTGCGAAAACTAACAAATCGCGACTGTTTGTCGTGTTTCCCAAATTCCTACCCAGCGTATTAGATTTTCACTAGCTAGGTGAATTATCTACGACGGGGAGTCAATCAATTTCTTAAATTCATTACTTTCGGTTATTAGCCTAAGAAATTCTATGATCGTGGAGTGAAATCTTTCTATGGGCGAATTCGATTTTTCTATGGGTTCTGTGTGCTTGTATAGTGAATTTTGATTCCTTGTACTTTTTAAAAATTCTTTTATTATTGTGGAACTGAATTCATTTCCATTATCCATTATGATTTCGGCTGGATTTCCGTGATGCGCTATGAAATTCATTAGGTTTTTTGTTATTTCTGTGTTGTTCAAAGATTTTAGGGCGTATGCTTGTGCGTATTTGGAGAATTTGTCTATGCTTGTTAAGAATTTTTGTCTCTCAACTGTTAGGGTGTCAATGTGTGTTGTTTCGAAAGGTTTTGATGGTGTATGTGTCAGATTGAAAGCGGGTCTTAGCGGTTTGCGTTCATACTTGCATTTTAGGCAAAGTTCACATCTGTTAATGATGCTCACGATGTCTTCTTTCATATTGGGCCAAGAGTAATTTCTTTTAATATGTTTGTGCGTATCGTCTATTCCGCGATGGAATCGTTCCCGTCTATGGTTGTATAATATGATGTTTGTTTGATCTTCAGGATCGGGTACTTCTAGTAGCTTTTCAGTATATTTGATGAATTTCAGCTCGGATGATTTAAATTGTTCAAGTATTATGTTAGCGAACGTGGAGTAAATATCCGTGTCAAAGTATAGTCCGTAGTTTGTCTTTGGTTGTAGATATTCTATGACAAATTTGGTGATTTCTTCTATTAAATTTCTGTTTGGGAATTTGACTATTATTCTTATTTTTTCATTTTCAAATAATTTTTCGGTTTTTATTTCTGAATTGAATTGTTCTCCTGTGGATATTATAATTTGATTTTTACAGTAGTTGATGGGAGAAGATTTTATCGGAATTAGCGCTATGTCTTTTCCATCTTTTTCTGAACGTATCGTTTCAGTTTTCAATATCCTCGTCTATATTTACTATTAAAGAGGGTGATGTTTCTTTGGGTGGTGAGAACGTTTCTTTGGCATTCATTTCGATTCTTGAAAGAGCATCTGCATTCGTGTTGTGTTTTCCTTTCTTATACTCGATGTCAAAATCGAATTCTTCCAACCGGAGTTTCCATCTGAATAATTTGGAGTTGGGTTCTTTGAGTGAGTGTACCTAACCATTGAAGGGGTTGATGATCGGTCTCAAGGGTGAATTTTCGTCCGTATATGTAGGGTCTAAAGAACTGACAAGCCCACACACATGCTAATAATTCTCGTTCTATTGTTGACAATTTTCTTTCGCTTTCGTTTAACGTGCGACTGGCGTATGCAATTGGATGGAGTTCACTATCGAATTTTTGGGACAGTTTTTTGGACCTAAGGCTACTCCTGATGCGTCTGTATTCAACGTGAAAGGTTTCGAGAAATCAGGGTATTTCTCCGTTTTTGCTAGTTGAATGTTCAAAGGCTTTTATGTAATCTGAATCTTTAATATTGATTTTATTTCCTTTATTCAATCTGAATGTTAGGGGTTGTGAGTCTGCTAAATTTTTTATCAATTTTCTATAATATGAAAGTAATCCTAAAAATCCTTTCAATTCTTTAGTGTTTTAAGGGATCGGAAAGTTTTGTATTGCTTCTATCTTTTTTGGATTTGGTTTTAGACCGTTTTCTGTTATAAGGTGTCATAGAAATGCTACTTCTTTACGAAGGAATTCCGTTTTATCCAGTTGGATTTTCAGGTTTGCCTGTCGTAATCTAATAAAAATGAAATTCTGAATGACAACCCAACAACATGCTAATAATTCTCGTTCATATTGTTGCATGTTTGGTTTCGGTTGTTTAAGGCGACTGGAGGTATGAAATTGGATGGATTTCACTATCGAAGTTTTGGGACAGTACGGCTCCTAAGGTTACTCCTGATGCGTCTGTATTTAACGTGAAAGGTTTCGAGAAATCAGGGTATTTCAAAACGGAGTCGTTTGTAAGAAGGGTTTTACAATGTTCAAAGGCTTTTACGTAATCTGAATCTTTAATATTGATTTTATTTCCTTTTTTCAATCTGAATGTTAGGGGTTTAGTGAAGTCTGCTAAATTTTTTATGAATTTTCTATAATGTGAAAGTAATCCTAAAAATCCTTTCAATTCTTTAGTGGTTTTAGGGGTCGGAAAGTTTTGTATTGCTTCTATCTTTTTTGGATTTGGTTTTAGACCGTTTTCTGTTATAAGGTGTCCTAGAAATGCTACTTCTTTACGAAGGAATTCCGTCTTATCCAGTTGGATTTTCAGGTTTTCCTGTCGTAATCTATCAAACATGATTTTTAATCTCGTCGTATGTTCCTGTAGGCTGGAAGAAAATACAATTATATCATCCATATAAACTGCATATTTCGTTTTGAACGCCTCTGAGACAGTTGTCCATAAGGCGCTGGAAGGTACTGGGGCTGTTTTTCAAACCCATTGGCATTTTAATGAATTCCCACTTTCCGTGATCAGTGCTAAAGGCTGTTTTTGGGATGTTGGACTTTTCCATTTTTACTTGGTAGAATCCTGACGTTAAATCGAGTGTAATGAAGTATTTGCATTTTCCTAATTTGGACAGGATTTCTTCTATGTTTGGTAGATCATACTTGTCTCTATTGTTTTCTGATTTAATAGCCTATAATCAATAACTATTCGAAACTTTTTCTTCCCCTAGGCGTCATCCTTTTTCGGAACAATCCATAGGGGTGATTGTATGGGGAGTTTGACGGTTGAATTATGCTATCGTCTATCATTTTTGCCATTTGATTTTTAACTTCTGCTTTGTAAATTTCTGGGTATCTATAGGATCTCGAGTAAACTGGTATTTCGTCTTTAGTTCGGATTTCATGTTCTGCAAATGGAGTGGTGCTGAGGGGTTCATTTTCATTGTAGAAAATGTCTGAGTGTTCTGATAGCAATTTATTTAGCGCTTTGTTTTCTTCAGTGTTTAGGTGTTCTCTTCTAATGTTTGGAATTTGTTTCTTTAAGTTGAATTTATTTATTCCTATGTTTTTTGTTTGTGTGTTTTGTGGTTCTTGATTGAAAATTTCATCTTGTACTATTTCGGCTGAATTTAATTGTTTGACTTGTAGTGTTTAGGGTTTTTCTGATGTGTTTACGGCAATGCAATATGCAAGATGGTTTTCTACTTTGACTATACAGTTGGGAATTTCAAAGGGTCCTATTTTCCTATGATTTATAATCGCTGTTCCATTTTCTATGTTTGTTAAGTTAATTTGAATTTGTTTTCCCGATCTGGGAGGAATGGTGTATTTGTTTTCCGTGTTTTGAGGGATTTTGTAAAATTGAATGGGGATTTCTTTTCCTTCTATAATGAATTTTTTTGGTTTTAAACTGGAGATTGGCTCCTAATAACAAAAGGTTATCCAGAGAAGCAAATCAAACATTTCATGGAAATCATAAACATAAAACTTACATTTAGCATGCGGGTTAGTCTTATTGTAAAACATCTTACTGGGTGGTTTTATGCTATGTGTACCAATAGATTTACTATGGGAGGTGGCAACTACAAATTTATCCCTTTTGAGTAATTTTTTGAACTGATTTTGTGCTAATTTTGATTTTACAAAACTACTTGAACTGCCAGTGTCTATTAAAATTTTTAATTTATTAATTGTAATATGCGGTAGTTTGTCTGTTGGGTTTTCCAGGCTCATTAAGTTAAATTTTGGTAGTCGTCGGGATCTTAAAATAATCAGGGTCTTCTTCTTCTATCTCCTCCGGTGGGTTTTCTTGTTCATCTTCTTCTTTTAGGTTCTCGTGATTTAACGTGGTTTGATAGCTCATCTGATCTTTAGTTCTTAGGTGATGTGGGATGAACGGGGTGTCTGGTTTGTTTTGCACAGGTTTGGGTGCGTCATTTTGTGAGGGAGAGTTTGGTTTTTTGAATGCCCCTTGTTGATGCTGCGATTTGAAGTTTTGAGATTGTTGGGGCTTTTTAAATTGATGATTATGTTTTTGAGGATGAGATGGTTTTTGTCCTTGTGGAGCTGGATTTTGAACGGGTTTCTTTTCCAAGTATTTGTTTCGGTACATGGTAAAATAGGAAGACTATTTCCATACAAATGTATAATACTTTATTAATATGAAAACGTGCTACATGCGAACTATGCGAACTCTCTTCCAATAGCCTCCCATGCAACCTCCCCACTAGTGTCCCATGGAACCTAACAACATGGATCCATGGAGCAACATGGATCCCCCAACATCCCCCCTCTCAAGGATGCTGCACCACCAGACCAGATCTAGTGAACATACCAGTACGACTTCCAGATGCTTCAGGAGTTGACTTGATTCCGTTGGTCCCAGAAGGCTCCCCAGGCTGGGGCCCCACCTCTGACGTCCGAAATCCATCAAAATCAGAGGTAACCGTCTCATCCAGGTCAGCAGTCTGTGGATCAGAAGTCTTAAAACCAGTGGAAGGATTGAGCAGTGGGGACTCTGTCTGAGTAGCCGTAGAAGTAGTTCTGTTGGCATCCTGGAGATTGTACTTTCCTGAGTTTCCAGTATCCTGTATTATGAAGGGGATTGAGAGTCGAGCTCTTGAAACTCTGGGATGTGTGCCTTTAACCTCTGTAACTGGTCCAGGATTCTCGGGCTCATTCCCTGCAGGTGTGTCCATTGTTGGTTTTGGCTTACTCCCTGGCTGTGCAATCAAATGGAAACGGTTACGACGGACTGTACTTCTTTCAGTCTTTATCCAATATGATCTTGGCTCCCTGGCATGGGATACCACCACTCCCTGTCTTGCCATATCCTTCACCCACACATGGTCCCCAATAGCCAATGATGGAAGTGGTTTTGTGCCATGTCGTTTGTCATAATTGGCTTTATATTGGTCCCTGTAGGCTGCTTCTTTCTCCTTCAAGTGGGAGAAATCTGGTTTCTCATCCAAACTCCCGGGCCAGAGCTGGGAGGTTGTCTCTTAGTCTGCGTCCAAACAATAGTTGAGCAGGGCTAAAACCATTGGATATAGGTGTATTTCTATAGCTGAGCAAGGCAAGGTATGCATCATCATGGAAGCGGGGCATTTGCATAGTGGTGAATTTAGACCAAACTGCGGGGATGATATGGGTCATTTTGAATTGACGTATGGAATTATGATCGCAAGGAAAAATTCTGGCAATGATGACTTCGTCTCGGGCTGTTCTTACTTCGCAGTGACATGGGACGTTTAATTCGATGGCTCCGGCTGAGTGGTTCACGTGGAGGATTTCATTAACAACGTTATCTCCCATTCGGCATTGGAGGGTGAGAGGTCCTGGTGAATGGGTAACAGTACATTTTTGTTCGTGGATTTGAGTCACTATGAAACGTGTTGATGAGTGACAAGTGATCGGACAGTCATCTATGATTGTTTGGATTGTAGCGTCGTCGGATAATCGGCTTAGACAAATCCCATGTAATTGTGCATATGAAGTTTGGGGTACATAACAAGTGCCATCATGTTCGGGTCGGCAGGATGATGTTTGGGGCTCCTCAATGATAACCGTACGTGACCCTGATGTGGCAACGTAGCTGGTTCCGCGGCATAAGTGGCATGTATGGTTATACCATGCAAAGGGTACACAGAATATGGTGCAAACTCGAATTTTTGGGACGGTACGGCTCCTAAGGTTACTCCGGATGCGTCTGTATTTAACGTGAAAGGTTTCGAGAAATCAGGGTATTTCAAAACGGGGTCGTTTGTAAGAAGGGTTTTACAATGTTCAAAGGCTTTTATGTAATCTGAATCTTTAATATTGATTTTATTTCCTTTATTCAATCTGAATGTTAGGGGTTTAGTGACGTCTGCTAAATTTTTTATAAATTTTCTATAATATGAAAGTAATTCTAAAAATCCTTTCAATTCTTTAGTGGTTTTAGGGGTCGGAAAGTTTTGTATTGCTTCTATCTTTTTTGGATTTGGTTTTAGACCGTTTTCTGTTATAAGGTGTCCTAGAAATGCTACTTCTTTACGAAGGAATGAAGGAGGCGTCATCCTTTTTCGGAACAATTCATAGGGGTGATTGTATGGGGAGTTTGACGGTTGAATTATGCTATCGTCTATCATTTTTGCTATTTGATTTTTAACTTCTGCTTTGTAAATTTCTGGGTATCTATAGGATCTCGAGTAAACTGGTATTTCGTCTTTAGTTCGGATTTCATGTTCTGCAAATGGAGTGGTGCTGAGGGGTTCATTTTCATTGTCTGAGTATTCTGATAGCAATTTATTTATTTGATGACTTCGATTTATTTGATGACAAGCAGCTTGTTAGTGTGTGTCTGCTCGTTTAATTTCTCCAACATTTGGGTGAGCATTTTTTCAGAGGTTGAAGTTCCTCCTGCTACTTTTGCGTATGTAATTTTAGGAGCCGCGCCTTTGTGGCTGCCGAAAATGAAGTCCGCCTAGCGGTTGGTTCTTCACGTGTCGTTGCTGCAGCGATCGAGGGCCGTCTGCTTGTATTTTTCTCGCTGGACTCTCTGACTCTATTCCCTTTTGTCCGATTTTTGATCGTTTTGTTTCTGATGCGTTGCAGCTCTTTTGCGACTTCGCAACCCCTGTAATTAGCAGGGTGGCTGCCCCTGCAGTTGACGCATTTGGGCGCCTCTGTCTTGTCCAGATTACAATCTTCGGTTTTATGATGTCCTGCGCATTTTACACAGGCCGGTTCCTTCCCACAGTAGGCTTGCGTGTGGAGGGAACTTTGACATGTTTTGCACGGGGGGACTAATTTGGTGGCTTTCTTAACCGGCTCTATTTCCACAACAATGTTGAGAATGGTCTTAATGCTGTGAATTTTGTTAATGTCTTCCGATTTATCGAAAGCTAGCATAAACAGGGGTAGAGGCTTTTGACGAGTTACAATCACCCCCCTCTCGTATTACCCCCGCTGTACCAATGGAATTTTAATGCTAAGGTGTAATTTGTTGTCTACAAAAGTGCAGGTAGCAACATTCATTTTATAATATCTGCTGGTCTGTTTAACTGGTACCGCTAGACGGTACTTCGTAGTCGCCAGGGCTAATTCCGATTTGTGTAGTTGTAATTCTAACTGATCAACGGGCATTATCAGTGAAGGTATTTTGCGATCACGACAATCATCAAGGGTCTGGATTTTCGCCTGGAAACTTAAAAGGTCTCGGGTTTCACGCGTTAAGGTTGTGACAATATCCCACAGAAAGCTAAAGCGCATTTCCTCTTCTTTTAAATGGAAATCTAAATTATCGTACAATCTCGTAATTTCACCATGGAGGGCTTCTACGTGGCGTTGACCCGTTCGGAAGACAGCTTCAATTTCGACAGAATAATTCTTAATGGCCATTATAGTGTTGATTAGATCGTGGTGGTTTGCGTCTTCGGATAATTTTAAATGTCCCATTTCCTCCTGAAGTTGTTTTTGATTTTCAAAAAGTGGTCGCCCCCTTTCGTCCGTGAGGACTGGAACAACACCAATGGAAAAATTCTCCTATAAATGTTATTGAGCGTTTAGATTTATTACTTACATTTTCGGGGTCGACATAATGTAACTGGGATTCCATTTCGTGGAATGATTGGTACCATTCGCGATGAGCGTCGTTCATTAATATCGATAGGGGGTGAAGGGAGGCTGAGTTGACGATCGGTAGGACCATTGCAGGTAGTGGTTCATCCGGACTGTTGCATTCGCTTTCTATAGTTATGGGTACTGAGGCTTCGTACACTATAATATTATCTAATTTGCTCCAGTAAACGCCTACTAAGGCCGTGAGTACGCTTATTTCATGAGTGGCAACTACGAGGGACATGACAGTTAATAAGAAAGAAGCTGTCATCTTGGTTGAAGCGCGGCGTGAACTGATTCGTGGTGGACTGATTCGTGGACTGATTCGAAGTGTTATGAAATGTGTTATGAAATATGTGAAATGATCGGTTAATGTTTCTATTATGTCT
Organism: Creontiades dilutus; assembly: GCA_031894815.1. NCBI lineage: Eukaryota > Metazoa > Arthropoda > Insecta > Hemiptera > Miridae > Creontiades > Creontiades dilutus. Next base: position 98,353 of record JAVIWC010001954.1, read on the forward strand.
ATAGAGTTGGTGCTCTGAAGAGGGTATCCCTGGGCAAATTTAGAAAAGGAGTCAACTACGGTTAGGAATTTTGTTTTATCGATAGTGATTACGTGTTACGTGCCCTTTGGTGTTATTGTATTTCACCTTCAACGGTACCCTATCGTACTTGGTTTTTACACAAATGGAGCAATTGTTAATGAATCGTTGGATACTTTCTCGCATGTTCGGCCAATAGTACGTTCTCTTTAAATGGAGGTAGGACTCTTGAATGCCCCGATGGTTGGCAAATCCTTCGTGGTATTTTTTTTAATGATTTTGATTCGCACGGATTCAGAGGTAACGTCTGCAGTTTTAAGAGTGTATTTAGTTAGGGAGATTTCGGAGTTGGTAAACGTTTTTGAAATGACTCTTGCGAAAACCTCGTAAAGATCGTCCTCGAAGTAAATCCCGTACTTGGTGCCCGGAATTTCATACTCTTTCACGAAGTTTATGATTTCGGGTTCGAGATTATTTGCGGAGATTTGAACTATTACTCGAGTCTTATTAGGGAAAGGTTTTTCGGTAAAGACTGGATCTTTTACTGGGATTTTGGTTCTGAACACGATGATTTGGTGTTTGGATTTATTTATGGGCTCTTCCCGGATGGGAATTTTTTTTTTTTTTTTTCTTGAAATTTTATTGTACCAAGTAATAACTTATTAACAATATTATATTGAAAATAGGGATAAGTATACAAAACTAAGATACATCACTGAGTTTTGTCCTTTCTGACTGATGGTTCTTCCACTCAACTGCTTCACAAATAGGCAAGATCAAGTGGTTTAGTACGCTTTAGTCTTCTGGTGACGTCACTCGTGTCAAGGAGATGGACAGCTTCCTCGTTGACGTGATATCTTAGCCGTTGGAGATGACTCACAGCTTGTCGCTTTATAGCCTCGCTAACTGTTTCGACCTGAAGTTCATGATGGAGACGTTCATTTCGAAAGTACCATGGTGCATTCACAACAGTTCGTAGCACATTATTTTGAAAACGTTGGATGATATCTCGATTTGATTGAGCTGTACAGCCCCACAGCTGGGCTCCATAGGTCCAAACCGGTTTCAGGACCTGGTTGTACAGGGTTAGCTTATTCTGGATCGACAGCTTCGACCGTCTCCCCATTAGCTAGTACATTTTCCTGAATTTGTGTAGGAGTTCTCCCTTCTTTTTCTTAACATGGGCTCTCCACCTGAGCCTGGCAACGAGCGTCATACCGAGGTATTTAGCTTCGTTAGCATACGGAATAACCTTGCTATTTAGATAAACCGGTACATAGTCAATTTTTTTGTTAGTGAAGTCGACGTGTACCGATTTATTTTCATTAATTCTGATTCTCCATTTCGCTGTCCACTGTTGAATGCAGGATAAGGACCTTTTTAACTTTGTGATGGACTCGATATTATTTTCTCCAACTGCCAGAACCACCCGAATGGGAATGGTGGCATTGGTGTTTCCTATGGCATTGGAATGAATGGTATCGGTAACTGACCCTTCTTCATCAGAAAAATCCTCTGAATTAGGATCCTCTTTCGGTGGATTTGCGGCTAGGGAGGACGCGTCGATTTCTGTTTTGACTATTTTGTTTAGCGTATCTTGCGAGTTGGGGGTTAATGCAGAGAATAAATCGTCGAGATCTTTGTCCGAGGTTGCGGGAGAAATATCCTCATGCTCGTTGTTATTGAGCAGTTCAATTCTAGATAACGCATCGGCGTTAGCGTTGGTGCTTCCCTTCTTATAGTGGACTTTAATGTCATAGGCGGCCAGTTTTAATTTCCATCGGAAAAGTTTCGAACTGGGTTCCTTGACGGAGTCTAGCCATTGAAGAGGTTGGTGGTCAGAGAAAACTTTAAATTTTCGCCCAAATAATTAGGGACGAAAGTATTGGACTCCCCACACAATGGCTAGTAATTCCCTATGAATTTTGACACAATGCCATTGACGCTCCGAGTCATTCAGAGTGCGACTGGCATAGCCAATGGGCAGATCTGCGCCGTCTACTATCTGTGATAAAACGCAACCGATTGCAACGTTACTGGCGTCGGTGGTGAGACGAAATTCCTTGGAAAAATCAGGATATTGTAAAATAGGGTTGTTTGTGAGAAGAGTCTTACATTTTTCGAAGCATGCAACGTATTCGGGGTCTGAGGTGTTGATGACGTGGCCCTTCTTCAAACAACGCGTCATAGGTTTGGTAATATCCGCAAAATTTGCAATAAATCGCCGGTAATAACCTAGCAAACCAAGGAAGGACTTAATTTCTGTCGGTGTGCTAGGGATTGGGTATTTGGTTATTGCTTGAATTTTGTCTGGGTTACGACGAACACCTTCATCCGTGATAACGTGTCCAAGATTCTTTTTCTCTTCCAAGACTTCTTTTCTCAGAAACTCGGTTTTCTCGAGTTGGATTTTTAAGTTGGAATTTCGAAGTCGGGTGAAAACTTCTCGAAGTCTTTGGATATGTTCCTGCAGGGACAAAGAAAATACGATTATGTTGTCCATATAAACGCAGCAATACTCATTAGCAACGCCACGTAAGATGTTATCCATAAGGCGTTGGAAAGTGCTTGGTGCGTTTTTCAATCCAAATGGCATGCGGGTGAACTCTAAATGATAATTGGGGGTGCTGAAGGCGGTTTTGTGTTGGGAATCTGCGTCTACCTCAATCTGGTGAAAACCATTTTGGAGGTCGATCACCGAGAAAAACTGGCACCTACCTTAATTGGTCCAGTAGTTCGGAAATTGGGGGCATTGGATATCGATCCTCGATAGATTTTTGGTTGGAAATCTACGACCAAGCGAAAGCGAGGTTTGTCAGTAGGGCTCGCTCCTGGGGCGGCCTTTTTAGGTACTAGAAATATGGGGCTGTTATAAGGACTATCTGAGTGGCGAACGATCCCTAGATCTAACATTTCTTCCACTTGCCGGTCTATTTCTTCCCTATACACTTCAGGAAATCTGTAATTTCGCGAGTAGATGGGAATTTCGACGAAAGTTCGGATTTTATGCTTAACATTATTCGTGAACGTAAGAGGTTGATCTCCCAGATGGAATATATCTTTATATTCAGAAACAAGTTTGGTTATACAGCTTTTTTCTTCTGGGTTTGAAGGGTCCGTTCTGATTTTAGTCAGGTCGAAGGTAAAATTGAAATTTTCGGAATAATAATGATTTAAGTTGTAGTTGGTATCTGGTAAGTCATCGATTTCACCAACTACAATGGGGGAAATTTGGGAAAATTTTAATGGCCTTTCTTCTGGGTTAAGAATTCTGACGAAGGTGTCGTGGTCTTTAATTCGAACTAGGCATTCTGGGATCTCTAGTTTCCCGATCCGCGTGTAAGGAAAGATTCCTTCCCCGTTCGCAATGTTTTTCACGCGGATTCTAAATTGTTGTACCGACCTTCCTTCTACTAGATTAAAGTCGGCACTTTCCCTACCCAGGAAATGCAGTGGGATTTCGACTTCAGGGGTCACTAAAAGTTTTCTGCGGAAGCTAACGTCACTCTTTAAGATGTCTAGGGAGTCAGCTCCCAACAGGAGGTCAAACCTTGGGTAAAAGTCGAAAACGTTGAATTTTAAAAAAATATCAGCTATTTGCTGATCAGTAGCTTTGTATAAAATTTTAAATTTCCCTTCATCAATTTTGCAACTGTCTTTGAAGTTGTACCCTCGTGTTCATCCCTGTACGTAGGTACATTTCTTTCATCGAATCAATCATTCCTTTCGCAGTTTGTTGATTTCTGATCAGATCGTGAACAGTATCAGATGTGCATTGCACAATAAAATCCTTCGCCTTCGCATATTCTTTCATCCATTCCTTCTGACCATTCTCGTCCGTGTTACCGGGTTTATCTCTGTAAGCCGTTGTTTATTGGCTCACAGCCCAACAAGAAGGAAAATAACTTGCGGACTTACCTTTTTTCTTGTAAGAGCAGTAAATCAATTTCTTTCCCTCTTGAATGGATGAACACCTGTAGCTGGTACCTTTTCTTTGTAAAGTAAACTTTATGAAAGAAGGTCTGATAATTAAAAGGCCTGAAATTGGTTTTTGGGATTATTCCTCTTTTCGTTGGTTTAATGGATTAACAAAAGCTATACATGTTTACAATCTATCCGTAATTCTTAATACCTATATCCTAATTATACCTACCCACCTATTCTCACTCCAAGAATTAAAATAAAAGATGTTGTACAATAAATCCTAACCTTTCTGGACGAAGACTTGCGGTCCGCGGCACTCGGTAGCTATCCTGGGCGTAGCGAAGTCTTGTTGCCTGCTCCTCCAGTCCGGAAGTGAATCAGGCGAAGTCCAAAATTGGTGGATTCCTCGACCCGTCTCACGGGTTCGTAGTGAAGTCGGAGAACCGGACAATCAGTCAGGTAACGTCGCGGAACATGTCTTGTTTCGAGAACGTTCAAGTCGGGAGTCCTCTCAAAATCCTCTCGAATTCTTCTCCTCGGTTTTTTCCTTCTCCTTGGACATGCGCGTACATTTCTTCGGCGCATGCCCAATTTTGAAATTTCCAAGTTTGAGACCTCCTCCTCTCCAATCCAGTCCTTTTTCCCTCCTACTTTCCTTAGGAGTGGGGAAACAATGAATTTTCATTTGTTCCCCTGGATTGGAGTAGGGAACCAATAACCAACGTGCTTGTATTTGCAAAACACGAGGTTATTGGCACTGGGTGCCGTCAGCAAACTCTTGTCGATTCTCTTTCCCCCGAGAGCGGATCATGTTAATTTTCCATCGCTTTTTCCTGCAATATCAACATGATGCGCCGCATCTCAGGTGCGCTCTCAGGTTCCGTCGTCCTGTCGCCAAGAGTTCATTCACTGGTATGAGTCACGATTTGAACGACGTTGTTAGGTTGTAGGATTGTCGTTCAAATCCGTGGCTCATAATCTCTTGTTAAAACACTCAAACACGAATTCCGTTCCAGGGGACGTTCTATTCGGAACTGCCAATTTTCAAAACCTGTCCCGTCGAACAGTTTGGTGTTGACCAGCTGTGAAGCTGCCATCTTCGTGTTCGTGGAACTGCACTTGACTCGAAGACCACGTTGCCGACACGAACCGATAAAAAAAAACTTCACGCTCACAAACATCAACTTTTGTACGAGCTCCTAATAACTTTTGTTCACACTACCTGGGCCGATCGACTAACTGAACCGACTGATGGAAAGTGGGGGTACATCCCCAGATTGACTGTCTAAGGGAAATCATGTTTGCTAAACAATATTCTATTAAAGTGGAATGGAAACGCTCAATTAAACCATCAGAATCAGTGTGTTGAGAAGATGTGAAGTGAACGTTGATGTTGTGGAGTAATAGCAATTCTCTGACTATTGAATTTTGAAATTCAGGGCCGTTGTGTGCAACAATTGTCTTGGGGATTCCATAGTTAGTAAAGAGAGTCAGTAATGAGTCTACAATATCTATTGCATTTGAAGATTTCAAATTGCAAGCTTGTGCGTGGCGGGAAAATGAATGTATGATAGTTGAAAATTTTGAATTTTTCAAAGTTAGTTTGTCAATGTCTCTAAAGGTTTTGAAGCGGTTGGTGTAACATTATATTTGACTTTTATAGGATTATTACGAATTACGATCGTATTTGCATCTCACACAGATGGTGCAATTGTTGATGAGTCTTTGAATCGTTTCCTTCATGTTAGGCCAATTGTGCGTCCTTTTTAAGTGGTTGTATGTTTCCTCGATACCGCGATGGTTAGTTAGACCTTGTCGTGCTAGTTTAGGGCTGTTTGATTCAATTAGGTATTTAAGGAAAAGTCGGCAATCAAGCTAAATAAAGACTATAATTAACAACTTTGTCTTAATCCTAATTATCTATTAATTAACCCTAAACTAAAGTCTCTCCTCGTGCGGTACCTTAACGTCGAGAACGATGGGGCGACCGCTTGTTCCGAACGCGAGGGGGACTGCTTTCAGCACTGGATACTACGACGGGGTAATCGTCTTAGGAGTCTTTGGATGTGGTAGGAAACAACAGCGAATTGTTTACTATTGCACTAAATTTTGTGCAGTTCGCTGCTTCCTAGGAAAACTCCTGCCGTCTTCAATTTCCCGGGGGAAGCCCGCCTTGAGCCAGGTGGAGGGGACACTGGCTTCCTTTCCGTGGACCCGACAACCTTCGTGATATTTTTCCATTATTTCGAGTCTCTAGTTTTCGTTCGTTATGTCTTCCAAGTTTTTTGTATATTTAGTCGTAATTATTTCTGAAAAAGCAAAGTTTTTTGTCGTAATGTTAGTGTCATTTTGGGTTGAACATATTCTTTTACAAACCTTACTACGTCTGACTCTAATTTTTTCTTGTTAAGTTGCACGGTGATTCTAGTTTTATTTTCAAAAATTTTTTTCGATTTTAACTGTTTCTTTTGCAGGAATTTTGGTAACATTTATTATAATTTGATGATTACGGTTATTTATAGGTTCATCTTTTATAGGGATAGCTACAACAGCATGACCTATTGCGTTAGAATGCACAGTACTTAGAGCTTTCCGGTTCTGATTCTATGTCTGAGTCGAAGTTTACAATTATTGAGTCCGGGGTTTTTAGATCTAATTCCGGGTCAGTTAATTTTTGAGGAGTACCAGGTGTGACAGCCTCGTGTGTCAAAGTCGTTGTTGTTCAACATTTCTACGCCTGATAGCGCGTCTACGTTCGTATTTAGAGATCCTTTTTTATATTCTATGTCGAAATCGTAGGCAGACTATTTGGTTTTCCATTTAAATAATTTCGAACGCGACTCCTTGATTGAATATAACCATTGAAGTGGCCTATGGTCCGGAAATATCTTAAATTTCCTTCCAAATAAGTACGGTATAAAGTACTGCAAGCCCCATACAACCGCGAGTAGCTCCCTCTCGATGGTGGAGAGACGTCTCTCGGAGTCACACAGTGTTCTACTAGCATACGCTATAGGGAGATCGGTTCTATTAATCGTTTGACTAAGGACGGCTCCTATTGCGACATTGGAAGAATCTGTTGTTAGGTGAAACATTTTAGTGAAGTCGGGGTACTGCAGTATTGGGTCGTTGGTTAGTAACCGTTTACTTGTCTCAAATGATTCTACATAGTCCGTGTCGTTGGTGTCAATTTTAATTCCCTTTTTTAAACAACGTGTCATAGGTTTAGTGATGGTCGCAAAGTCTTTGATAAATTTTCGATAGTAACCTAAAAGGCCAAGGAATGATTTTATTCCTTTTGGTGTGGTTGGTATTGGATATTTCTGAATTGCTTGCATTTTTTCGGGGTTCAGTTTCACACCGTTAGGGGTAATTATGTGACCTAAGTAAGCTATTTCTCTTCTAAAGAATTCTGTTTTGTCTAATTGGACTTTTAGGTGAGCTTTACGGAGCCTTTTAATTACTTCTTCAAGGCGGATAATATGTTCAGAAAGGGATGTAATGTAAATGATGATATCGTCCAAATACACACAGCAGTACTCATTGGACATTGCTTGTACCCACAGAATTTACAGTCGTACCTCTGAGACTCCTCACGTCGAACACTCCCACTGTTCTCTGGCTTAGAAAACCCAGTGGATTTAGAATTTCTTTTGCGAATTATGTCTACCGGCTCTTCTTTGACCGCACTCGCCTGCTCCTGCACCTGTCTACTTATCGTTGCCAGATTTCTAGCCGTTTCCAGGACCTTATCACTTGTTACATCACCCATTCCGATCAGTCTAGCCTTCACTTCCCTGTTGAGTATTCCGCAAGTGAAAATGTCCCGCACCATCCCATCGTATAACGTCCCGAATTCGCAGACCACACCCAGATTTCTTAAAGTTGTCGTATACTGCTCATATGTTTCACTAGTTTCTTGCTGGCGTGTGAAAAACAGGTGTCTCCGGTACGTGATACTATCTTTGGGAGCATAATGTCTATCAAATTGTTCCAGTATTTCACTCAGACTTTCCTTTTTTCATCAGGGATGCTTCCTATGAACAAATCAAACACTTCGCTATCCTCATCACCGCCGTCGTTCAGAAGGATCGCTATCTTGCGCTTATCTTTGGCTGTTTCGTAATACGCATCGACGTTTATATCGAATCCAACACCGCGACATATCACTTCCATATTCTAGTGGAGCCAAAGAAACCGTAGCTACGGAACTTGCCATTGTTGATAGGTTATTTCGTGATAGTAGTCACGGTTAACACGAGAATATAGGTGTTAATCCAACCGGCACTGCACCAAACCCGACGATATTCTTCGGTGATCTATCGACAGCGTGCTTCCTTAGTTTTTACCGCTGCCACCATGTTTTAATATTAAATAATACTGAATAAATAACAAACACGTGGTTCTCGTAACAACCACTTTTTTATTATTAGTTGGTTACACGATAACTGACGATATGTAATCAGTTATGGGCGGTAGGGTCATGGAGCGATATGTATATGCAGGTACATATTTTAACAGACAATAAACAAATAAATGCAGTTAAATCAAACAATTAAATCAATATTATGCACATGGAAATTTGAATGGATTAAATTCTTAAATGTAAATCTTAACTAGATGAAGGTCGTCTTGAAGTCTTCGCGCGTCTTTCTACCGGCGGATTTTCTCGAAAACGATAAGGACGGGGACGATGTAGATAAGATAACTTTGCGTCGAGATGACAAGTCCGGTATCTCGCTCAGCGACTGCGATGTACTTTCGCGCTTCGGAAAAGTGTGGGGGGAATGCGCAGGGGAGAAGAACTTTAAGTTACTTCAAAACGAGAGACTCCGATGAAGGATTTATAAAAGACGTTTCCGGGGGTTTTCTCGAGGGCATGCGAAAACTAAAACCGAGGGAATGGTCTGCAAAGGTGTCCAAACTCAAAAAACAATGGAATTTCACAAAGCTGGCGAACTTTCCGTTTTTGAGTGAGTATAACGTTAATCGTGTTGCGGGGCAATATCATGCTTCAAAGTCCACGAATGTTCTTGGTATTGTCTCGCAATCTGTATTGGGTGAAGAGTTGACGAAGGTTGATTTGATTGATGTTCCGATCGTTGATGGTGATGAGCGATGATTGAGGTTCTCGTCAATAGAACTTGCACTTCAAAATCCGATTTTGGACGAAATTTGATTAACTGAAGTCCTACACCGACTTGGGCCACTAATGGTTCTTCAATCACCAACGAACTTTTTAAAAAGCGATATTCATTCGACACACAACTCAAACACAAAGCAATGAGCTCTAAATTAAGAAACAAAAGGAAGCGTGACTATCCCGCGACAAGGCTGAAGGCCGAGCAGGAGAATATAAAGGGTCTTGTGCTGATGTAAGCAGGAAAGGGGCAAGCCGGTTGTAAAACGTATATACATCTTCTCAGGTTCTTGAAGGGTTTGCTTTTTTTTTAAGGTTTATTCGACTAATACAAAGTTAACAAGAGGATACAAAGTTAACACTTAGCAGCTCTACCAAAGGTAAGAGACTGAAGGCCTCGGGGCACGTAGACTCCCTTTAACAGGGAGTAATTATATGTCCCAAATACGCGACTTCAGTCTTCAAGAATTCTGTTTTATCTAACTGGATTTTCAAGTTGGCTTTTCGTAGCCGTTTGAAAAATTCTTCGAGCCGAGCCAAATGTTCAGCTAGGGAGACACTAAAAATTGTAAAGTCGTCCAAATAGACGCAAAAGAATTCATTGGGTGTTCCACGTATCCATAAGCCGCTGAAAAGTGGTCCGGAACTTTGGTAGATTCCTCGAAGCGTTTCCTAGAGCTCTTTGCTTGTTTTGCAATTTTTAACTTGATTTAGCTCACTCGGAGGAATAATGAGCACCAAATCTGAACGAGCATTCAAGTCACCTTGTTCCCAGTCCAATTTAGTAAAGCGTCTGAAGGTTTTTTCGTAGCGCCGTCAACGTAACCCCAACTCCAGGAGTCGGGGAGTAGTTTTGTTCTAATAAGGGGGAGTTTGAATTCCCCTGTTCGAACTCCACGACGGTTGCCGGGACCAAACTTCTTAGTGTTCGCCCCGGCGAGATCTCGCAATTTTCCCCTTATAAAATTGTATCCCAAAATCTCTTAGTTTTACCTCAACACCCCGTGGAAAGGACAAGTTCAGAGAAGATTAGAATTTCGGTTAAAAACACTACTTTTCTTTATTTACCAAATCTGAATTTTTAATGCCACAATGCCACGTAACAAAAGTTTTGTACCTTGTGAAGGTCTGAGAGTTGTGATGAGGAAAGCCGCTAGTGGGTTGGCTAAGCCTTGTGCAGCTTGGGCTGAGGTTCTTCCAAGTCCGGAGGGTCTTCAGCAGGGGGAAGGATTCGCTCACTGCCCGAAACTATCAGTTCGTAAATCAGACGAGGAATACTTGATTTTCCGAACTGTTCTCGAGGAGCCTTTTCCGAATCCTGGAGGGAGGTATTTTTTTCCACTGCTGTGAGTAGTGGGGCATCGACGGCTGAGCGGGTTGACAAGCTCAGCAGGTCTGCCCTTTAAACTAGGCGGGAGCGCCCAAGCTCCGTTTCCAGTGGGTTTCCCTTGCAGGCCGGTTTTTCGCTAAATTCGTTCCTCACAGTCCGCCCTGGTTGAAGTAGCATGTCCTCATGCAGGCAGTAGGTAATTGGCAATGAGCAGTTCTCCGGTGGCGTTGGGGTATTGAGCGATGGCGGCATTTGCTGTCGTCAGTTGCTGTCTTCAGAGTTGTCCGAGGCGAATGTCAGCACTCGGCATGTGGCTTAAGCATGTGGCATGTCTACTATTGTGGCTACTATGTGGCAAAAATGTGTTTTTTCTTGTTTTTTGTTATTGTTTTTCCTATTACATATAAATTAACCTAGGTCCCTTTTTTTTATTTGTTTTATGTTGTTTACTTATGACTACCTACTTGTATTATAATGTAATTACATTCGTTTTATTTATATATTTATTTCACATTTTTTACATACTAGTTTCTTGTTCTGGCGGATTTTTTATGAGACTTAGTCTTGTTTTTGGGCGAAGTGCCTCCAAAGGAATATTGACATCTATTTTTCTTTTTTCCCGCCTTATTTTGATGCATTTAACGAACAGTAGTATACATATGGTTCCTATCGCTACGTATATTATGTTTACCAAGCTAGGTAAGTGGAGAGAGAGGTCTACGTCCAGTAGGTCTGTCCAAATTGTTCTATTGTACATTGTTATTTCTTCTAGGGCTACTTCTGGCAACGGTGTGACTTGCACTGAGTATTTGTCCATAAAATCTTGATTTAAATGTTCTAGTATGACCTCTGGTATGGTGGGATAGGTTAAATTAGAAAACCACAGCGAGTAATTCAGAATATTTGGTGTGCTATAAACTGGTGTCAGTGAGATGGGAGTTGTCAAAATCTTTTTGGCAATAATAACTTCATCTTGAACTATGAGCTGTGATTCTCCCGTTATGATTAGTTGGTATGTTCCTTGTACTTCTTCACGTGTGGTGATTGCGTTTTCTATGACGTGAATGCTAGAGTTCGGTGGTGCTAAAAGTAGATAATTTTCACTTCCTTCTAGTGGTATTACTACGGGTTTTTGTAGTTCAAAAATTCGTGTCTGTGGTCGGATTTTGGCCACAGGCTTGGCGTGAACCGTTAGTTTTATTTTGCAATAATAAGTGGTTTCCCAATTGCTGCATAAATTGTTAAGTAGGTTGCTCTGAATTGCATATACTCTTTCTTTATGGTCTATTTTGCTTTTGTCTGTTATGTAGGTCTCGTGTAGCGGGACTTCCATAATGAATTTATTACTTTTTAGATCTAAGGAATGTGGAATTGGTTGGGTGGTAAAAATTTTGAGCGGTTGCGTTTTACTAATAATGGGTATTGTTACGGCTAAGTATAGGGTTCCTGCTGTTAGTTTATGAGTTAGAGTTGCTAGTTGCATGATTTCAGTTGGGTTAATATGGGTCTCATTTACTCGTGGGAGTGTTAACGATTGTGGAAGATGTTCTTGAATTTGGGTTAATTTTTCTTGGATTTCATCTGTATTGAAAAGGTCTATTGGTAGCAGGTTCAAACGGTTTAGGGAATAGTCGGTGAAAATTCCTGAGATTTCGCTGTGCGTTATGTGAATTAGATTGATTGCATATTGTACGGAAAAGGTAATTGTGTCCCTCATGTCTCTTGTGTCGAGAGCTGTTTCAAGTGTTTTTATCGCTTCATTGGTTCTTCGCTGGAGTTCTTTCCACGATTTCCTTGAAGTATCCAATGCTTTCTGTAGTTCTGTTGTTGTCCATGTGACTACTTCGTGTTGTCTATCTAGGATCTTGTACTGGTTGTTTTGAAGTTTGTACAATGTCGAATTTATCCATTGGAAGTCTTGTTCATCCATGGTCCCTTCTAGGTAGTGTCTTAGGGTGCCCATAAACGGAAACAAAGATCGTCTGTGTCTTTTCAACTCTTTTAACGGGTTGGTCATCCGTTGAAGTGCAACGATGTCCTGTCGTAGTATCCGTACTGAGTGTTGAAAATCTTCGCCGTTCATCCGAGCTATAAGGATTTTTGAACACCGTTGGAACTCGTTACTTGTTTTCGGTTGGTCGTAAATATTGCACAGAGTGGGTATTTTTTCCGCCTCGGTCAACAGTGACTTAGCGTTTCCCTGGATAGTTGTTAAGTTGATCGTTGATAGTAATTTAAGTTCCTGAGTTGCGATGTACATTTCGCCTTGTTCGATGTTATAAGCCGTCTGATTCATCGGTATGCGTCGAAAGTTGATATCCGCTAAAGTTAATCTGGCCAAAAGGTGGCTTACCGCTATGAGAAACGTGAACCTCATCGTTCCTCGTCAGCGCTCCCGTTTTCTGTTCTGTAACAGAACGAGATATGTCGGCGCTAATTTTTATTATTATTATTATTTTTTATTTTATTTTATTTTTTTGTTTCTTCTATTTGTGGTTTACTAGTTCTTTGGACCTTTTCTGTCTACTTTGTTGATGTTAGCAATTATCATTATATTAGTTCGATTGCTTCTGTATCTATTATTAAATTAGTTGCTCATTTTACACGTTTTATTACATGTTTATTCATTTCTTTTATTATTCATTTTTATTCATTATTTTATTTACATATTTTAATATTCTCATTCTCTGATCATTTCTTAATTATCAGGTTATTCTTTCTTAACTTTTTATTTTTGTTTTTGCTTTGTTTCTGTCGGAGTGCGACGTACCTATTTCTTGTCCTTTTAGGGGTTTACGGATTCATTTGTTCCGTCCCGCGGTTTTTCCGCGCTGCTCTCGGATCCTTGGTGGATCGAGGCTGTTAATTTCTAGTTTGGGTTTTTTATTTATTTTTTTATTTTTTATTTATTTATTTATTTTTTTTTTTTAAATATTGTTTTGCATTCCATTTGCGTTGACACATTCATTCTCACTTTCTCTGACCTGACCCATTCATTCATTCATTCTCTTTTTTTCTTCTTATGCTCACGGATTCACACAGGTACCCGGCGCCTCCACCATTTGTCGGGGAGTAGTTTTGTTCTAATAAGGGGGAGTTTGAATTCCCCTGTTCGAACTCCACGACGGTTGCCGGGACCAAACTTCTTAGTGTTCGCCCCGGCGAGATCTCGCAATTTTCCCCTTATAAAATTGTATCCCAAAATCTCTTAGTTTTACCTCAACACCCCGTGGAAAGGACAAGTTCAGAGAAGATTAGAATTTCGGTTAAAAACACTACTTTTCTTTATTTACCAAATCTGAATTTTTAATGCCACAATGCCACGTAACAAAAGTTTTGTACCTTGTCCAAATACTAGGTTTAACAAAATTTAGGATTTCCGAAGGGGCGATAGGTTTGAGGTCGCTTAAATTCAAAGAATCTAAATCCAGAGTTTTTAAATTTATCACGTGATCGGGTAATTGTTCTTTTAATAATGTTGGATAAACATCTCCAATGATAAGCGGCTTACTTGCTAGTTCGTTTTTAGGGGCGAACAGGGTCTGGTTTTTGTACAGAAGATGTTGGTTACCGGGGGTAGCCAAATATATACCAAAAAGGGTTCTAGTTTCGGTTCCCTCACGGCTTATGATGCTTATCGTATCGCCTTGTGGGAAAAATAACAGATATCTATTTATTTCCAGCAGTAATTTAACTTGGTTAGTTTTAGTGGACAATTTAACAAATTTACATTTGGATGTATCACTATTAGTTAGGAATTTAGTTTCACATTTAGATTGCGATGGGGACAGCAAGTAATTTGGACAGAGATACATGTGGCCGAAACGTGGACACTTTTGTGCCAGAGGAAAAATACGTTGATTGGAGTTCAGAAAATATTTCGTTTCTGGTACGATGGTCATAAACTCGTCTTCGATCTTGGTCGGCAGTGGTTCTAGATGGTATTGGATGTATTGGATTGGATCTAGGATGGGGATGTCCACGAAATAAATGATTTCTTCTACTCCTATATAGCACCGAACACGGAGGTACGACTGGATCTCGAAGAGATTTTGGTCTTTAAACTCGGGGAATTTCTCGCCGTAAAATTCAGACAATTTGGAAAGCTCCTGATACAGAAGGTGAGAATTGATCACGCTGGGGTGCAATATGCCAGATTTACAAGCCACTATTGAGTTTTCGATATCTTGGATGACGTTAAGAAGGAGGCCGAAAGCTATTTGTTGATGTTCAAAAATTGTACGAGCCTCTTGGAGGCGACTGAATCGGGGGTTTTGTGTTTTCCAGAATTTTAGTTCTTTTCTTATTTCTTCATTGTTATGGTTAATTACTTCGATAGTTTTGTTGAAATTTTCTTGGATCGCCTCATTGATTGAATATTGGGCTTGAATTTGGCTTTTTAAGTCTTGTTGCGAATTTTGCAGATGTTTGATGATCGAATCGTATCTTTCTTCGTCTTGCGCATCTAGGTTCCCTGAGATAAATTTTATTATTGACCCGAGACCGTTTATCAAACCTCTTCTCGACCTATGTGGTGTTTTAGGTCGACCTGATATGGGAAGATGAATGTCCTCAAGCTTGCCTTCGATTAGATCTATAGTGGCGTTAATGGTAGTTCTCAAGAATTCCGTATGTTCAAATCCGTTTCTGTCATCGCTAATGTCATGTAAAGCTTGTAAGTAAGTGGTTTTCAGTTCCCTAGTTTTCTTGATAATCCCTGTTAAGTCGTAGTAGTGTGTCAGTGAGTGGTATCCGTTGATAATACGTGCTGGTCCGAGTAAGCTGGTCAATAAGCCGGGGTTTGAGGTTACGTTCTTGATTTCTGATCCCCATGTGGAAGTCAGGAGGATGATCAACGGGGTAATTCTGCAAATTTTAAATTAATTTTGATTTTAAAATCTCGTAACAGATTCTTTCTCTTATGGATTTTATGTCTTGCGGGTTAATTTCGATTTGTTCATTAGTGGTGACGAGGTTTGCGATTTGGCACATATAGGCTCCGCAATCGTAACTGTTCGGTTGTTGGGGCGTTTCTGGGTAAACGTAAACATTCCAGTCGTCGAGATTTAAGATAGAGCCCCTTTTTGCTTCGTATTCCTGTTTCAGATACGTTCGTACATTGTTTAGAATTTGGGTTGGATTTCTATTTAATGAGTCAAAATAAATTATTTCTTTGGATGGGATTTTCACAACTACTAGTCTCCAATGCGCTGCTTTGTATATTGGTATCAGAATTAGGTCTTTGGAAAAGATGTCGGTTTTGCGAGTGTAATTTCGAACCCTTTCGTAACCTTGCTTTTCAAAAGATTGGTAAAGATAAATGTTGAAAGAATGAGTTCTGGGGAGTTTATTATTCTCTCGGCTCCTCTGGTCGATCAATTCCATGTAAAAATTGATTACCTGATCATCGAACCAGTTTTTGCCTTTGAGGGTTAATAAATTTTCTCGAGTAAGTTTAAGTCCGAATTTTTCTGCAAGAACGTCCGATTTATTTAAATTTTCGTCCCACGCGCTTGCTGTGGTGTCCGTGAATTTCTTGGGACGACGAACGTTAGTTAGGTGAATTTTTTCTTTTGTGTTATGGTGGCGTGGAACTATGTTAGCGGTTTTCAATTCGGGGTTGATAGTTTTTATAATTTCCTTGTTGAACTTGGGTTTTGTTTTTGATTGCTTCTGAACTGTTTTAACAAATACTTCTGGCGGGATAGGAGGTGTGTCTTCGCGGTTCTGATTGATTTTCTCTAATGTTTTCGTTTTCTCTTCGGTGAATTTTGACTTCATTTGGGAGTACAATGCCTTCATTTTCTCGCGGTGAGTTTCTAAATAGTTGTTAGTTAAAACTCGGTCAGTGTCGAGTTCCAGTAGGGTGGACTGTTTGATGTGCCCATAGAGAAGCTCAAAAGGTGTGAGTTTGGAAACAGAGTGGATGGAGTTGTTATACGCAATCAGGGCATAATCCACTTTGGTTTTGCAGGAGCTTTTCTTATACTCAGACTTCAGGGAGAGAATTCGGTAGTGTTCGATCAACGTCGAGTGAAACCTTTCGACGATACCATTGGATTCAGGGTGTTGAGAGGCCGTGTAATGTGCGGTGATTTTGTGAAGCAGCATGAATTCTCGGAAAAGTGAGTTTTGGAACTCGGGTCCATTGTCGCAGACAATATTGACGGGAGTACCGTGGTGTTTAAGGTATTGGAGAAGAGAGTCAATTACATCGGTGGCGTTTGCGGATTTGAGCGGGTAAGCTTGGGCATAACGCGAAAAAGAATCTACTAGGGTTAAAAATTTAGAACCGTCTAGGGTTATGGTGTCGATATGTAGGGTTTCCAGCGGGCGAGAGGTTGTTGGAGTTAGATTATATTTGACCTTTAGGGGCATTCGATCGTACTTGCACCTAACACAAGGTTCACAGTTATTAATGAACCTCTGTATAGTCTCCCTCATGTTGGGCCAATAGAAATCTCTTTTAAGACGGAGATGGCATTCGTCTATTCCGCGGTGGTTGGTGACGCCTTCGTGGTGGTCTTTTATAATTGTTATTCTTTGATCTTCATCAAATATGTCCTTAAGCATTTTGGAGTATTTAGTGATCGTGATTTCCGAGAACGTAAAATTTTTGGTCATTATGGAAACAAATTCGGGATAAATATCTTCGGTGAAATAGATTCCATACTTAATTTTGGGTTGGACATACTCTTTGACAAATTTCGTAACCTGTTTTTCTAAATTAGCTATTGCAAATTGGACAATCATTCTAGTTTTATCATTAAATAGTTTTTGGATTGTTACGGGTTGTTCGTTTGGTGTTCGGACAATTTCGACTATTATTTGATTCTTGCAAATGTTTATCGGATCGTCTTTGATGGGGATGGCTACAATGGCGTGGCCTATTGCGTTCGAATGAATGGTGCTAGTGGGGTTTGAATTATCATCCTCAGAATCTATGTCGACGCTGGTTGAACGGGCGTCGGAATTCGGTTGGACTTGGAGTGAGTCTAAGTCAAGTTCGTCAATGATTTTCTTTGTGTTGGGAGTTAGTGTGTCCATGTACTCTTCCAAAGCTGCGTCTATTTCGTCACTAGTGGGTTCGTAAGTTGGGTCATTCTCGTCGGTGGATGTAATGGTTTGGTCAGTCAGTTCGTCTTCCAAATTATTGAGGAGTTCGACTCTCGAAAGGGCATCGGCATTTGTATTAAGATGTCCCTTTTTGTATTCTATTTCGAAGTCGTAGGCTGACAAGCGTGTGCGCCACTTGAACAGTTTGGAACTTGGCTCTTTGATCGAGGCGAGCCATTGTAAGGGCTTGTGATCCGAAAGGATTTTGAATTTCCTCCCGAATAAGTAAGGGCGAAAATATTGCACTCCCCATACTATCGCTAAAAGCTCTCTTTCTATTGTGGACAATCGTTTTTCAGTGTCGTTAAGAGTTCGGCTGGCGTAAGCTACTGGGAGGTCTGCACCTTTAGTCAACTGGCTCAATACACAACCGATTGCGATGTTACTCGCATCACAGGTTAGCCTAAACGGTTTTTGGAAATCTGGGTACTGTAAGATAGGTTCATTCGTTAAAAGGGTTTGGCATTTGAGGAAACACTCTCTATAGTACGGGCAGTTTACATCGATTTTACTACCTTTGCGGAGACAACTCGTCATTGGTCTCGTAATCTTCGCAAAGTCCTTAATGAATTTACGGTAGTACCCGAGTAAGCCCAGAAACGATTTGATTTCCGTGGTTGTCGATGGGATGGGGTAATTTAGAATGGCCTTGATTTTATCTGGATTTGGCTTGACGCCTTCGGGAGTGATTATATGCCCCAAATAGGCGACTTCGGTCTTCAAAAATTCCGTTTTGTCTATTTGGATCTTTAAGTTGGCTTTCCGTAGCCGTTTGAAGACTTCTTCCAGTCGAGCCAGATGTTCGGCTAGTGAGACACTAAAAATTATAATGTCATCCAAATAGACACAGCAGAATTCATTTGCTATTCCACGCAGGATATTGTCCATAAGCCGCTGAAACGTGGCTGGTGAATTTTTAAGACCGAATGGGAGGCGATTAAACTCCAGATGATAGTTTGGCGTGCTGAAAGCAGTTTTGGCGCGACTGTCAGGATCCACTTCGATCTGGTGGAAACCAGATTTTAAATCGAGGACGCTAAAATACTGACAGCGACCAAGCTTATCCAGTAGTTCGGATATCTGAGGCAATGGGTATTTGTCGTCCCAGGTGATCTCATTCAACCGTCTATAGTCTATGACAATGCGAAATTTGGGTTTCCCGCTTGCGTCTGCTTTTTTCGGGACGACCCAAATCGGGGCATTCCACGGACTTTCCGAGTGGCTTACGATCCCTTCGGCAAGCATTTGTTCAATTTGTTGGTCTACCTCTTGTCGGTATATCTCGGGAAACCTATAATTTCGAGCGTAAATAGGCACTTCGCTAGTTGTTCGAATATGATGTTTAACATTGTTTGTGAACGAGAGGGGTTCGTCTTCTTGGTGGAAAATATCGGAGTATTTAGTCACCAAATTTACGATTCCGGATTTCTCCTCCTCGTTCATGTGATTTAATCTGAGTTTAGAAATGTCGAATTTGAAATTAAAATTATCCTGGTAAAGATTGTTCAGGGTTTCTATCCTTTTTGGGTCAGGAATATCTCCTATCTCATCCGTTTCTACCGGAGTAAGTTGAACGAATTTTATTGTGTTTTCGGTTGGATTGAGTATTCTAACATGAGTTTCAAAATCTTTTATCTTAACTAAACTTTCTGGTATTTCGAGTTTTCCTATGCGGGTGTACGGGAGAATCGCTTCGCCCTTTTCGCGGTTCGTCCGAATTTTGATTTGTTGTATGGTTCTGCCTTTGATTAAATGCATTTCCGCCTCATTGGTGTTAAGATAGTTTAAAGGGATTTCGACTATAGGGGTTCTAAGTACATTTCCATCTATGTCAATGACAGCTCTTAGTTGTTTCAATAAGTCTAGGCCCAGGAGTAGGTCAAATTTCTTATGGAAAGGGAAAACGTTGAATTTAAGTTTTAAATTTCTTTGTTTAAAAAGTTCTCCGCAGGGGACAAGTGTCGTGTACTGACCACGAGACGAGCCATGAGCCGTTCGTACCTCAAACGGTTCTGACAGGAACTTATCTTTAAAGAAATGTTTTGCAATATTTGGGAGCCTAGTCCGTTTAGGAGTCCACGTTTTTGACTCGAATATTTTTTTCTTCGGCTAGGTTCAGCATGTGATTTACCAATTTTATTCTAGGATAGACGGTTTTTTGAACTACTTCATCGTTTTTTATAATATCGTTAGTTTCGTCGAAATGTTGTCGGAGTGCTTTAATTTGATTGAGGATCCCATCTAGCTGATAATAATGAGTCATGGCATGGTAGTAGTTGATTCTTCTTGCGGGGCCAAGGCGTACTGGTAGTAATCCTAAGATTGTCGTAATGTTTTCGATTTCAATTCCTTCGGTCGGGTAAATTGTCAGTGAAGTGAGAGAGGTCCAGAGTAGTAGCGTGAAGTCCATTCTGGAACAGTAAAATTACAGGCTGGATTAGGATTAGTCCGAATCAGTGTCAGGTAATTCCGGTCGGTCGGATGTCTTTTGTGCAGGTACCTTTAGAGGGTCCTGGTACGGGAGAGTCAAGGGGACAGGGTAAAGCTTTTCTGGGCTTCTTCATCATAGGTCGTCTCGAGGATTCTGAGGAAGTTACTGAAGGGGGTTTTCGGGGACGTTTAACGTTTATGTTAGTCGAGCCTTTCCAAGGGCCTTCATCTTTCTTCTGATTTTGATCAATGGGGTCAGGAATGCTAATATCTGATGGGGAATATGAGGAACTGCTACCAGTAGTATTACTAGGGAGTCGAATTAATTTGGGAAGCTTCCTCGGTCTTTTAATGTTAGAAAGGTGTACTTTAGTTTGGGTATTATGGTGTCGGGGATGTATGCAGTACCTCTAGTTGGGCCAGTGTTGTTTACTGTCTCTTGGTTATATTTCGGTTTTGTCTTACTCTGTAACTGCCTATTCTTTACGTATATTGCTTGATTAAATGTTGGGGGTTCTTCTCTATTGGTGTTTCGCACGACAATGGTTTTTTCTTCCCGTTGATGAGTGACTTCTTGTAGGTCTCTGTATAGAAAGGTCATTTTCTCTCGACGTTTGGAAATATAATCGTTAATAAGTCTCTGTTCTAAATTGATTCGGAAGAGATTATTTTGCAACCCCTTCCCACTCCTCTTCTCTACTAACCCTACCTACTTCTCATCGCTCCTATTCCGACTCACTTCCACTTGATTCCCCAGTACAGTTAACCTTGTAATCCAGGAGTTGCCTGGGTCGACTCCTAGCCCTCCGGGGTCTCAGGTTGCTCCCAAGGGTACTAGGGGGTGCCGGGAGAGTACTGCGCGGCGTTGACGTTGGCAGAGGCCCCAAACCCCTAGGGTCACTTTCCCAATAGGGATCTTCTGGGGTCGTTGGAGTGGGTAAGGTACCAACCTTGCAACCCCGGGAGCCCATATGTAAAGGGAAGGGAGTGGCACTTGCTGGCGAAAGGCTATTTCTTGGTACACTTTCTGAACTCGCCATCGCTTGTTGGGAGGCCGTCCTCGGACCTCTCATCTCAATGCTGGGACTACTTGTCTCTGGACTGTTAGGGCTCCTGTCTGTCCGTCTCCCTTTTACCCCTGTTGGAAACTACAGGCATTTTCTGAACTTGGGGTTCAGTTGTTTCATTCTCCCCAGCTCTCTGTGATCTCCGTAGCCTTCGTTTCCTTTGTTTACGGGATTGGCCAGTTCCTTGCTCCTTCACAGGCTTCCCCACTTGCAACTCAGGTGCTTTTGGTTTGGGACCATACTTCCACGCCATCTCATCAACCGTTTGCAACATCCGTTGCACCCACAATTTCCTGTCTGCAGTACCCACTCTGGCCATTAGTGGAGGGGGTCTGGATAACTCCCTCCTTATCAGCCCTAGCAGTTGCCCGATCTCCTGATACACTCTGGGACCCAGTTTTTGCATGAGGTCTGTTCCCATAATGCCATCAAGTGGCAATCCTACGTCCACTATCTGCACTCTGTGAGAGACAACAACTCCCTTATATCTGCAGAGGACCTCTTGCTCCCCTTGTGCTCTAATTATCCCTCCCAACCCTCTGAGGTCTGTACAGGCAGGGCATAACTCAATGCCTGCAATGGCCCGTTGCAGGATAGATACCTGCGCCCCGGTGTCCCCCAGGAGTCTAAAAGACCTCCCCTCCACCTCTAGCGAAATCACCGGTCCATTCTCAATGGACAGTAGGGCTGGCATCCATGGGTTTTCTTTGGTTCCTAATTGGGACCAGTCGGAGCGCTCTTCAGACCCCTGGCTTTTGGGTCACCCGCAACCCCTCTCCCTTCTGGAATCCTTATAGCATATTAAGGATAAGAATTTAGATTTTTCTATCGAGATTTTATTGAGATGTATGGTGTGGAAGGGTCGCGATGGAGTGGGTGTTACATTTAATTTAATTTTGAGGGGATCTCTATCATATTTGCACTTAAGGCAAATTTCACACTGGTTAATGAAATCTTGGATGGACGTTTTCTGGTTTGGCCAGAAGTATTCACGTTTTAGTCGTTGATAAGTTTCTTGTGCTCCTTGGTGGTTTGTTTTGCCTTCGTGGTAACTCTTTATTATTTCGTGGATTTCATCACTTGACTGGACATCAATCAGAAATTGGGTGTGATGAGCCATTAGAATTTCTGATTCTTTAAAAATTGAAGTCATCACAACGGAGAATTGATCAAACTTTTCGTTGGAGGGATCATTTTGGAAGAATATAGAGTATCTAGTTTTGGGTCTAACATATTCTTTTACAAAATTTGTAACTTCGTTTTTTAAATCAATTTCAGAAATTTCACATGTAATTATCGTTTTATTGGTGAATAATTTCTCAATTCGGGGATTTTTCGAAATGTTTTTTACCATTTTAAAGATTATTTGGTTGGAACCATGATTTACTGCTCCACTTTTTGATCGGATTGAGAAATGACAGCGTTCTTCAGGTGCAATCGAAATAGTGGATTCGGAAACATGAATCGGGGTGTTTACTGCTAAAGATTGAGGTTGGTTTTGGTTCTCTTGAGATTGACGGTAAGTTGCAATGATGTCATCTACAATAACTCGTTCAGTATCGGAATCTGATGGTTGTTGGGTGAGGCGTTCTAAGGGATTTCGATCGTCAATGGGTGTTGGCGTTGGCGCAATTGCGTCAACTGATTGCGTCGGGTACCGGGGCTTATTGGGGTAAGTCCAGGTCCATTGACAAGGCTGGACTTGGTGGTTGATCTGAGGGATCTGATTCTAGATTATCTAACTCAATCCTAGAGAGGGCATCAGCAACGTGATTGGATTTACCTGGTTTGTATTCTATGGTAAGATCAAAATCACTAATTTTTAATCTCCAACGGTATAATTTCAAATTGGGATCTTTTAGACTATAAAGCCACTGAAGGGGACGGTGATTGGTGTACAAGGTGAACTTTTGGCCATTGAGATAGGGTCGAAACGTTTTGAGGGCAAAAATTATTGCGAAGAGTTATTTTTCTATGGTAGAGCAACGGCGTTCCGTTTCGCTGTGCGTTTTGCTCGCATAAGCGATGGGAAGGTCGTTACCTTGAAAGTTTTGTGAGAGAACTGCACCTGCTGCAACGTTACTACAGTCTGTCGTGACACAAAGGGGTTTTTCAAAATCGGGGTATTGAAGGATGGGACTGTTACTCAAAAGTGTTCGACAGGTTTCAAAGCAATTTTTGTATTCTGGATTGTCCGTGTTGATAGTAGCTGTTTGTTTCAAAGCGGCAGTTGAGGGTTTGGTTAGGGCGGCGAAATTTTTGATAAATCGGCGATAATAGCCTAGTAGACCAAGAAATCTTTCGATCTCGGTTTTTGTCCGGGGTATTGGAAATTCAGTTACTGCTCTAACCTTTTTATGGTCTGGTCACGAGGTTGGTTCTTATCTGAAGATAAGGAAGCGGGACTTGTGCTGGGGCGAGAAATATAAGACGGGCAGCTGGAAGGCTTGTTTTGATGCTTGCTGCTCGTCCTTGAACGACAAAAGGTGTTTTAACTCGCGGGAAAGACTTTGTGAAATGACACGTGTAATTTAAAATTGTTCATTATTTTATAAGAAGTTTCTCGTTTTTCTATATATATATATATATAAGTTATATCGGGTAGGTAGATCTGGAATTCTCGATGTCTTGGTCGTTGGAGCGGAGTTTCAGGGAGGCTGGGGTTAAGGGAGCTTGCTTGTTGATCCGCCATGTCATTCAAATTGGGATTGTCTTCCTTTCTGAATCATTTTGTATTCTGTTATGTTCCCTTGTTATTCTGTTTCTTTGCTTTCGGTATTTTGAGATTTGATTCTCTACGTTATATTTTTGCGTTAATTAATTATTTAATTTATTTAGTAATTTTATTTTTCTTTGATTTCTTCTTAATTATTAGGGGCCACTTATCGCTGGGTAGGTTCGGTTGAAATGTTCCTTTTCTTCCTCACAACTCGGGGTGTCCAGTCGATCTATTACTAGGTTATTGCTGGGGAGGTTTGGTCGGAATTTTCTTTTCCTTCCACAACAACGCGGGGTACCCAGTCAATCTATTACTAGGTTATTGCTGGGGAGGTGTGGTCGGAATTTTCTTTTCCTTCCACAACAACGCGGAGTACCCAGTCAATCTAATTTATGTTATCGCTGGGGAGGCACAAAAGAAATATTCTTTTTCTTCCGTGACAGCACAGGGCGTCCAGTCGATCTATGTGAGGCGGGGTTTTACCTCTACTGACGTGATGCTTGGGGTGGAGTAAATAAAATATTATCTTCTACTTACAGCCACGCAGGGTATCCAAGGATCATCGTCAGGAGTCTGTTGGTTGTAGGTCGTTTTAGCGTAATCCTTTCGCGAGGTTAGCACTGTAGTTGTTCCGATCGTTCCTCGAATACTTGATGGTCGGTTCACTTACCTAAACTGTAGAAACAGAAATTCACGAATTTCGCGAATCGGTAAGTCCTACGGGAGTGCGCCAGTTATATCGGGAGCTCAGAAGAATAAGTTTTTAAAAAACACTTTATTTCATTAATCAGCATTTCTACAGTTGTAACATATATATATCGGAGACACCACCCATCATACCTAGTGGCCATGCAAACGACCAGAAGTCGGACTCACCCACCACAGCCTTGTACCCCCGAGACGTTAATGCCTTTTTCCCGGAGGGCTCAGGCAGTCAATCAGTCAGAGTCAACGAGTCACGCTCAACGCATATACCTACTTATCAAATTTTGAAAGATGAGCAAGTACTAATGAAATATAAATTTCCTCTGTAGTCAAACCGCTAAGACTTGCATTTAAGGTTCCCAACATTTGAGTGGCATATGCTACGAAATTGTCATTTTCCGGAGGATGGGAGTTCAGTTGCGAAGCGATAATTGATGCAGGAGTGTCAAGAATGTCAAACTCCGAGGTGAAAAGAATCTTGAAATCTTCCCAGGTAATATCAGGAAAAGATATCCGAGAAAGCCATCTAGCTGCGGTCCCTTTGAGTGATTTACTCAATATCAAAATAAGCTTACTACCTGTACAAGGGTTGTCACGGATGCACAAGTCAGCTGTGGAGAGCCAAGCTTTTGGGTCAGTTCCTTCAAGACGAGGGTCAAACTCAGGAAGTGAAAATATAGGTGAAGGTTGAGGGCAGGTAGAGGGTAGTTTTGCGACCAACTCTTTTAGAAAATACTGTAATGAAAGGTTCTGCGAGTCCACAATCCCTTCCAGAAGTTCACGTGTACGTAGGGTGTCAGGTATATCGGAAACATTCTTATCTCGGGTAGTATAGAAGGGTGAATGCCGGCGGTCTTCGAACGCGTTTTGTACGCCTCTAAACGTATTTCTATGCTGTCCTTCATAACTATTAGAAATGTGAAAATCCTCACCTTCAGGTTGATGTTGCCGATTTCTTCTCGTCCGTGTGATGTTTTCTGATGTAGGATGTAGGGATCCCACTTCTGATGTCGCAGAGATGTACCCAGTAGGTATTTCACCTTCCTCTGGGTAATCTGAGCAGGATGATGTGGGCGTAAATCGAAGATAAATTCTCGGAAGAGGCGACATCAGATTATCTCGGGAGAGATAACGGGTCGGCTAGAGCTTCTTGATAACGTCCCGGTCCTTGCGAAGGTCAATCAGCTTCCTTGCAGGGGAGATTCTGAGAACTAAGATAAGCGGGAAGGCAGGGTCTTGCGAGCGCGTCGTCGGATTTAAATTCTTCTTAATTTAACGAGGACGAATATTATTCCTCGGGCGAGTCTGTCTGTCTGGAACGGATTTTCGGTTGTCTCTTGAAAATGTTGTTCTTGGAACGTAGAATTTCGTGATGGCTTTTTGAAGTTGTTCGAGGTGTTACGATCGTGTGCTTGATCGGAGAGTGAAGATTCCCTTTAAGAAGAAACTTGATGTAATTTGGTGGTCGGTTTTCTTGTAGTACCAAATTTTGGTTGTCCACAAAGACTGCGCCAGATAAATTCTCGGAAGAATGAATTTAGTTTTTAAATAAAAGAACTTTATTTGAACACCCGAAATACAATAGAAAAGCCACGAAATTATAATATGTACAGGACAGCAACGCGACTCGTTAGACTGTAGAACAAGGACTGCACCGAGCTTCAGTGTTTCCGAGGCGAGGTGCGACGTTATGGAGGGGAGGACTGCTGAAGGCAGCGTTTTATTATTTTAATTCTTTCCTCTAAGGTCCACATAACTTCGATTCATAACACTTTTCGTTCAACTGGTTATAATGAGTAATTTTGAAAGGGATGATCACAGTATGGATAACAAAATGAATTCAAATAACAAGGAAAGGATGCCTAGCTCCCACTGTGTGACTTTGCCTTCTCTGAAATATTTTCTTTGATAAGTAGGTATATGCGTTGAGCGTGACTCGTTGACTCTGACTGATTGACTGCCTGAGCCCTCCGGGAAAAAGACATTAACGTCTCGGGGGGGGGGGGGGGGGTGCAAGGATGTGGTGGGGGAGTCCGACTTCTGGTCGTTTGCATGGCCACTAGGTATCATGGGTGGTGTCTCCGATATATATATATATATTTTTTTTTTCTTCTTCAATAATTTCATGTTGCTTAAATTGAAGTTTCGTGAAGAAATGCTCTTAATGTGTCAGAAAATGTTCTTTGTTATTTATTTTCCTTAAAATTATAGGCACAGGGCAGGCCTTTTCTGAGAACGGGGCGTGTTCTCATTTCCGAAATCTTGGGGTGTAAGATTTGGTGAATTTTCTTTTACGACGGTTTCGAATAAGATTCCTACTAAGTTACCTTACTTGGATCTCTCGAATTCCGTCGGATTCTCAGTCGTTCGACGTGATCAGGCCACTCAAGTTGTGAGGAGAATTGACGACGTAATCCTTTCGCGGGAATGTGTGCACTTTTCACTTCCGCGATTGAACTCAGATGATCTTGGTAGGTAGATTCGTTACTCTGTACGCACTGACGGTCAGTTTCGCGTGTTGAGTGTAAAGTCCGGGACGACTGCGCCAATTAGGTTCTGAGTCCAGAGAACTTGCTTTTTAAAAAACAATTTAATTCAAATTACACTGAAATTACACGGGAATACAGATAGGGCTTTGAAACTATGGAGAAGATTAACAGAGCGGAGTGCGACGCCTGACCTGTATCACAAACTTCTGAAGACTTTAGTCTTGAGTTTACTCAAGAGCTCGGCCGCGAGCCTTTTATAAGCTCAGGTGCTGCAGTCAGCAGAAATAGGGGTCTTGGTCTCTTAACTTATATTTGACCAACAACGCAATAGTATCATCAGGAGCTATTGTGCAGGCGCGAACGTGGAAACCTGGTAATAATCCTAATTCCTTCAGTTTTCAATAGATTTTGATGACCTTTTCATGAAATGTACGGGTTAGCATTTAAATGGTCCCCTATGACTATCATGTTCATTGCTCACAAAACCCTCGAAATTATCCAACATTTCGAAATTATTCCCTGAAACTGTTTCCACTAATTCCCAAGCAAGTTTATGAGGTTGGTAGGCGTTGGGCATCACTTTTTCCTCTGCTTGCCTATTCTTGTATATTACTTAGGAGTAAGTACGTTGTAAGTAATGAAGTATGAATCCCTACTTTTGTTTCGTTCATCCCGTTTTACCATACCTACAATGTACCTCCTTCAGTTTTGATCATGTACCACGTTTTGTTATACAAATATTAGGTAATTTTGTGTATCCTTTTCACAAATCCGTTTAACTAAGTTTACCATATGTGCTGTAAATATTTCAAGGATTTTGTATTGTATTTTCATTCATAATACTCTGAACTACAATAAAAAAAATACGCTGTGTAAAAACAATTATTAGATCAATAAATTTTTTTTAAAATGCGTTTTAGAATTTTGAAACCTACATTTTGTATAATTTTGTTATAGGGATAAGTACTGTTTCTTTTGTCATTTTGTATTTGTTTTCTTACTGAATGAAGTAGTACGAACTAAACGAGTGAGAATTTAAAATGAGATCGAGATTTAAGTTGGTTACACGTTGTGTAATTAGTGTAGGTATATTATTTGTATAAATCCAATATCTTTTAATTTAAACTATTCCCTAGCTTTTTGTATCTGTCACTTTCAATTATGTGCCTTTATAAAGCAATTGTGATAATGAATTCCTGCTGATGGTCTTCAAACCAAATCTGTTCATGTTTTGTAATATTTATATACTTGGTGTACAGTTGTTCCTAATAAACGTGTTGTTTTATAATTCGTTAAAGACTTCCTTGCGATATTGTGTATACTTTCCCTCATATTGAAGCCCCCATGGTTCAAGAGAGGATTGCACAGGCTAGATCATTTGAGTGTCACAGAATTAGATCAATGATTTTTGTAATTCTTTTCCAAACTATATCTCGTTGAAATCAATATGTTACTAGAAGGATTGAGTTAGGATTTATTTTGAGAGGTGAGCATCCAGACCACCAAAACAGCAGTATTTTGTTTTCTGAAAAAGGGTTAATTATTTTGGGAAATGCCATGTGTTGTAGTTGACCAGCCTCTAGTTTCTCTCAGAAATTCTCGTTTTGGCATCAGAAAGATCGGAAACTCAAAGCTGTTTCCAACAGTCTAATCATATTTAATTCTTTCTTTAACACGTTCAGAGCGGAGCCCAATTCCTTATGGGCTTAAGCTGTTCTTCCTTATGGGCGGAGAAATTTTTTTTCAAGTTTTTCAAATTTCAAACTTCTTATGGATTATATTTTTTATTTATGATGTTATAAAGTGAATAAATAGTCAAATTTTTTTTTTTTTTTTTCGAACGCTAACTCAATTGGGCCGCTTTGCCAGAGGCGAGCGACAACAGTTATGTAAACCCACAACGCACCCTACTTCTGAGGGCCCGGGTTCGAACCCCACCTAACGCAAATAAATGTTTGTCCCTTTTGCTGCTCCTCCGACCAGGTTTGACCTTTCTTTAATGGACGCTTTATGCGATATTGAATCAATTATGTTAATAAATTGAAATATTTCCACAAATATGAAGCAAGATAAGATTTGAGCCGAAATAATGCCAAGAATCTTCAGAATGTGGGATATTACAAGCAAAAATAACGCAGAAACCTTTTCTCTACGAAAATAAATCGAAAATTTGGTACTTACCTGTTCGGAGACAGGGAAAGTAATAACAGACGTCAGGAATGCCCGAAAAAAAGTAAATCACAGTCTTTAGAATCAGCCTAAATGGGTGGCAATGAATGAAATCTGAAACAAAGAGCGATCTAGTGGTGGTTAGGTCAACTAGAAGGAAACCCTCAGAGGAAACGGTGGTAGAAGGATTCATGTCGTAGTTCTTCAATCTGAAAGGAGAGGCTGTGAGTGATTCACCTGAGACTCAATAGAGACGCTCCACAGGGACAGGCCGGCGGGTCTCATTTTAGCCGCTCAGCTCTGAACGTGTTAAGTTTAATGCTTTATGAGCACTTTAGTGCCACAATGTTGAAAACACTAAAGAAATTTCGGAATTGAAGAAAATTAGGGTATTTCATAACACACAACATTACCAATAACAAGAACGCATAAACATCAGGACAAGAGCTACAATACCTACCTAAATTCCTAGTAGGTTCACTCAGTCAGTAGGGTCAGTACACCCAGAGCACTTTGAGCTAGATTGGATACTCATCTGGAAGAGAGTTAATTTTTCAAGTCACTGGATTGCAAGTTGAATGAATGGTTGGGTTTGATATAAGGTGGATCTGAGGAACTTAGCCCTCAAAGGGTAAGCTACAATCTCTACAGTGAGATGCACAATGAACCCTGAAAGTGGAAAGTTGACATTTTCTCCTGAGCACCTAATGCTTTCATCTGGTGCAGCGACCGTTTGTCGTTTAAAAGGTTATTTTACAACTTAAATATCAACTTCAGGTAAGAGGAAAACCATATGCATTCTGCAACTAGAAGGTGATAGAGTGAGTAGTTACCCCTTCCAAGGGCTGAGGTGAAAACGCCTGCAACACAAGAGGATATCACTGAAGCTGAAAGGTGACAGGTTTATGCTCAGGGGTATCAGTAGTAAGAATCAAGAAATGGGAACTATCCGTATTCATAATAATTGTAATGATTTTGGAGGTCTTTTTTTTTTACTGTCCTTAATTTAAAACTAAAACAAATTTAAATATTAAACTTGAAAAGTTGCAAACAAATTCAAAATGTTTCAATCAACGTGTGTTAAGTGTTCAATTAGGAATATATTTCATCAGATCATATGACATTTAAGGGATTTTACATTTACATATGCACTTACGGAGTGGGGCATTAATTTGGGAGCAATGAAACTCACTGGCGACTGTTCAGTGCTGTACCATAATTTTCCCTGAAAATTTCACTTAAATCCAAATAAAAACTGTGGAAATTGAACTTGTTTCAAGCTTTTCACGTGTGGGGGTTGCCCACAAGGAGAGGGGGAACCCTCAACCTTACAAACTTTACATTCTGCACTGATTTGACCTTCCATGAGTATAGTCTGTTGAGCATTTCTAATGTATACTGTAAAGAGAGAATTAATGAACGATTAATTGTCTCGCACTGGGTGTTAACTTAAAATGAATAAATAAGTAATCCGTACAACCTTTTAATGGTTAGGACAATTGTCGGAAATACACTCGTTTTCGAGGTATGAACAACTTGTTGAATAATCCAATAATTAATTCAAAGGGAGATTGAATGGAGAAGGGGGAAGTTAAATGAATGACGATGCTGTAACGAGCTAGGGCTGGGGAAAAGACTCACAGTCGGAAGATGGATCCAGAATGAGAAGGAAACGTTCTGTCTCGTCAGTTTCCCTTCCCTTGTACCTACTTGTCATCATTACTCGTAAGTTTTGAGTGACCAACGGTCACAATACTCGATTGTTCGATATTTGTTTGCTTACTTCATTTAGTTTTATTTACTTCTTCATCCCTGAGATATGTTGAGTGTGAGGTTTCACACTATCTTCCACCATGGCAAAAAGACATTTATTTCAAATTTGCTTGCAAATCAATAGCTATTGCAGTAAAACTGGTACAGTTAAGTAACCAGCTAGGGCTAAAGCGAGTCATACCTACTTCAAACAATCACAGTTCTCAGTGTCATTATTTTTTGTGGTTATGTTGCAGGAGTATTGGAGAGGCCAGCTATTTTTGATGGTATTGAAGAAGTTACTTACAAAGTGCTATTTCTTGGAAAATCTGGTGTTGGAAAGACGTTCGCAATTTCTAACCTGGCTGGTCTGTTCAGTGGTTCCACGAGAACTGACACTTTTGGCATCGAAGTCACAGATGTATACTGGCCCGTTAAAATTTGGGACAAAGTAATACTTTTTAAACTGCAATGCTGGGAAGCTGGAGAAATTAGCATGAAGAAATATAACCACATAATGGAGGTAATGTTTTAAATGCAACTTCCGTACTATTGAAGAAATTATAACCATCTAGTGTCACAACAGTTATGTTTGCCCTCAGTGTCTAGAGATCCCTTAACCGAAAAAATAACCATATATTACAACACTTTACATTACTGTATCGGCTCATATTCCTCTTTATATATAATTGATTGAAATGGACTCTTTTCTATGTGTTGTATTTTTGATAGTTGTGCCTGCTATGTTTCAGTCGTGCCAGGATAAAGTGGATTTACAAGTTTTGGTGTTTTCGTACACTGATACGTCAAGTTTTACTGAACTGCCATCTTATTTGAGTTCTCATGCTGAAAAACAGTTGAATCAGATGGCAGCCTCCATTGTTCTTGGAACGAGGTATGTGTAAGACAGTTTTTTTTATTGATTTATGATCAACGTCTAGCGTAAAGATGGAATCAATAACAAAAACATATTAGTAGCATGAACATTCATATCATCTTAATGCAAATTCTGTAAATTGTGGAGGAATTCTTTGGTTAGGGGTTTATTATATGAAACTCTTCACTTCTCTGATATGCTTGGAGATGTGTAGATTCTGTTGTTGTGAAAGCCTATCGATGGATGACTTTAAACTTCTTTTCTCACAAGCTTATGAATTGCACCGTTTTATAAGAAAAGGGAGGCCAATCGTATAAAGTGTAGGGACCCTGACTGAGTGATTCTCAGTGTATGTCGACCACTTCCTGCAACTTATAGTAGCTTCCCAACATCAGAGGATCTTTGTGGTGTTCCTGGGTTTGGTGAATGTCCCTTGAGATGCAACCCAACCGTTTCTGTTAGTCACAATCGATGTTACACCCCTGTGTACCTTCATCCCACGCACTAAGGGACTGGCCTTTATGGTGTGATCACAGTGAGCAGTTATTGATTCCCTCCACCGCCTAGTACGACAGTACAAGTATATATAATAAAAACATGGGGGCTCACTCCAAAAGTGCAGCGATGGATACACAAAGCCATAATACTTCTAACATGTTTGGTATATTCACCTAAAATATTAAGTGAGAAATGAAAACTTCTGAAGTGAATTAACAAAATATTGACTAACGTAGTATCAAACTTGAATGAATTATAAATGCCTTGGTTTCCTTTGGAGCCAAAAAAAAAAAAAACCAATAAATCAATTGTTGATGCCCTCCATTTCAAAAATGAGAGGCTGTTGGAAATAAGGTTGTTTAGCCATGTAGCAGTTGTGGCACTCTGCTGTTGATACTCCAAACAAAAGGAAACAATTTGAGAAAAGTAAGATAAGTAAGTGTAGTCGGTTAGTGGGGGGGGGGGGAAAAAAAAAAACGACAAATGGACAAACAGTGAAAAATTCCTCTTCAACTGAACATGGGTAGTTTTTATTCCCTAAATGTTTTCGAAATCCTCTCATCGCAGTTCAAAAGTGACTAAGATCTTCCAGCACAGTTGTAAACCTGATTGCATGCTGTCAGTCTCTCATCAAATTCTCTGTATAACTAAAACTATTCAAATTGAACTCTAATTTTGATCAACATGATCTAATATGAAAACGAGGAAAAACAAGTTTCAATCGTCAATACAGACTGTTACTTTTTATTAACATCATGTACAAACGCATGTTCGGGAGGACAGTACCGAATGAAGTTTTGTCTTGCCAATGAAGTACTTGTTCCAATATGATCCAGCTAACTTTTTTATTTTATGATGTTGTTGCAGGTTCAGCTCGAAGGCGTTAGTATCACCAACTGATTTAAAAACCTTCACTTTGCGTTATGGAGTAGAGGTGTTCTCGTTGCCCCCAACTCTCCCCAACGAAATGACAGAATGCCGAACAGAAATGATATCTCTAATGAATGATATTTGTGAAATTCTTTGGCTAAGAGATCAACATTACATAATGAACAATAGTGTCACTGTATAGAATGGCAAGATGTGGACACTGGTAGAAATATGTACTACTTAATTCCATTATTTTTTTTATTCCAGTATTTTAGGGGCTTTTGTAGTGGGTGGTGAAAATAGTTTTACACAATTTCGAAGTGATATTGACTCTATCACAGGTTAGCAATTACTCTCTTAGCATCATGATCATCTGTGTCTTTCCCTCTGCCATTTAATAGCTTGACAAGAGGTCTTGAGAAGTGATTAATTGGTAGTGTACACTCAACCCCACTCGTTTTACTCCTGGGAAACGTGAAGAAGGAAACTGTTGACATCTGGAGGCAATAAAATGACAAGATGGGAGCTCAAAAGGTGAAATATCAACTATACAAAGAACAACCAGAATACTGGGTCAATCACACACACTCATGATCGAATGGGTACAATGAACATCCCAGTCAAGTAATCATTGATAAGTTTATGCTACTGGATTATCCCCACGATAAAATAATCAAATACCACCGAAATGGGATGGGGTGGTCGACAGACCCAATCCAATTTTCCAAAAATAGGATTTTCTCCTGATATTGCTCATAACTATAACGTATAAAACATTTGTCGATGAAGGAGAGTCTCAACTTCTTCCAAATTAGATTTGCTTGTGATGGAAAACTTTACAGTTATTATCATGCTTTCTAATGCAATTATGCTTTCTATAATTTTTACTAAGGCTAGCAACTACCTTGTATAGTGTATTCCGTTAATTTGGTTATTTCTTTCTGATCACTACGTTAGTTTTTATTTGTTCAGTTTATCCAATGATGAGATTGAAATGAAAACTATTCATATTGTGAGTTCGATTGTATACATTTATATTTTTGTACAAATTATAATATTTACAAACTCGTTTATATGAAAATTATTTCCTAACGTCACTTAATCATATTTGTAACAATAATCCAACAACTACCTGCCTTTCATTAGTATTATTTCCCTCAAAGTTGCGTTTCCTTTCATTCTTCTAGAATCAGTGTGACACAATTGTCATACTCTCAATTACATTAAGCAGAATCTATTAGCTAAAAAATACTTAGTGCAGTGGAAGTGTGTTGGGCCCATAACCTATTACCTAGGTAATATTTAGCTCAGTGTAAGTATTCTGAACAAGAACACTTGCATTGTTTTCAATACGGTAGACAAGAAGAGAATGGGGAATTTGGATAGGATCACCTGCTGGGTTGTTGTCAGTGTGAAACTATGATGGAGATTGACTTCAAATAAAATCAACTCTTTTCAAGTTTAGGGCGATCTGAGGAAAAAACAAAATAACACTAGTTTGTAACAAAAAGTCATATATTTATAATGACAAGTGAATTTAGGAATATTAGTCAGTTTTTAGAATAATTAAAACAAAGGCAACAAATTGGTAGTTCAATAACAACATTAGAAACTCATTTTTCAACAAGAAGATTTGACCAGCAGTGAAACATATTTATTGGTATCAAAAAAATATTACCAACAAAAACGAAGATCCTATACTCGTACAGTTGCTGATCTCTATTCATAGCATGATATATACGTACTCGCTGAGAGTAAAAATAGAACCTCATAACCTTAACATTGTATGAATATTTAACTAATTCAAGTTCTACGCAAAAACGTCTCATGATATATGAGTATATTTTCTTTATTGAAGCACTGATATTAGCCAGCAATATTATTATACCAACACGACCCCCCTCAGTTATCCAGATTTTCATAACAATATCAATTACATCCAGAATGAAACGATCTTCTTTGATGTTGTCAAAAGAAATGAGAATACGGTTGGTTCATCATCTTGTCAGGAAAACCGAAGACAAATTTTAGTTATATAGCAAAATTCAAGTTTACAGATACAAAGACTTAACTGATAGGGAACAACCTAACTCATAGATCACTAAGCTGGACCATACAATCTATTCGTTGCTAGTTACCAATGTTCAGGCACCCAATAATTGGAAAAACTGTCCAAAAAGAAATACCAAAAGCATATAAGACACCTTCAAACTTCTTCTTAATGATCGCACACAGTCAGATATTCAGCTGATATAAATTCAAATCAAGAGTCTAATATGAGATGGTAAAATCATTCAGCAATCTGCTTTTTAAAAACATGGACCAAAGACACAGCCAAACCAGATATGACTAAGAATGAAATGAAATGTAAAATGATTAAGTAATGAATTTTATCAACGATTCAAAATATACTTAATTTTGTCGACTTGCTCTGATGAAAATAGAAAGTTTGGAATGTACAGAATTTAAAATAGTTCAGAGAGCCATGCGAGTGTTTTGCTTTCTTGACGTATCAATAGGTATGGAACTTTGGGAAGTGACTGAAATAATCAAAAGAGCAAGCAGAAACACTTTCTCAATTCATTGTGCCGACTGAATAATACTAACAATTTATTTCTGGTGTTTGGTCAGACTTTCTGTTAGGTACCTACACTGAAATTTGGTTGGGGGGCACTTAATATCAACGGAATACTCCTATCAAACGTTTTTATTCGAGTTCCTGTCAAAAAAGAAATGAGGGAAAAACTATAGAACAATATGAGCTCCACTTGGTAAGTAAACCAAGACTAATCACATTTCTTTTAGCGATAGATTAATCGCGTTGTGACACTTCTGTATCACATTGGTAGATGCAGCAACCAGTGGGTACACCTACCTATCTACCTTGGTTGTAGTTTGTAAGGTAAATACTAGAGCGAAGATTGTTTAGCAATCCTACAAAAATGGGAAGTGTATAAATGGGGACATAAACTGTAACAAAGCAAGCAGTTAATGAAGCAGTGTTTGTTACTAGTTATAAATTACATGTAACATCCCATTGTTGGAAATTAAGAAAAGAAGGGAGGAGCGTCACAATAGATCCTAGCGGTCTCAGTGACCAGGGGCTCCTCCCATCCCTTATCGGAAAAAAGGGAGGAGGAGGCAAAATTAGAATGGTTTAACGGGAAGCATAATTCAATTTTCCAATCGCAGAACTATTGTTTAAACGAATCCAACAGTTTGAAGAATCATCTACTGTAACAGGCACGTATACTTAGTTTGGAAATGCAGATCTTTTCAAATCGCGAAATTTATTTCCCAATAAAGGAGCCTACAAGGAAGTGGTACTTAGCATTGCTGCTCTCAAAAACGACCAGAATATTTCATAATTCATAATTAGACAGATAAGTACGCAATTAACTCACAGCCCCAAGGTGAATTCAGTCTTGAAAATTCACTTTATTGTTGGTTGGTGTTGTTTATGAGTGGGGAACATATAGAAATTGGAAGTGCAGGACTTGATAAGAAAGTCTTGAAACGCACCATTTGAAGAAGGAGCTCATGAAACTGTTCGTAAGCAACGGAGTGAAAACCTGATCATGGAGCATGAGCCAAATCGAAAGAGAGTCCTCTAGCATGCTATTGGTGCATCACAGTGGCTGACAGTTCCCTCAGCAGATGGGTTCAATCCATCTACAACACAGTTCAGACGCGTTCTATTCCTAAGAGAAGCTCGCAAAATCTCTCTTTAATTGCGATAGCTGTGGACCAATTTTTGACCTCAAACACGCCGTAAACTGCAACACGGGTGTGGTGGTGAGGAGGGGAGAAGAAGATGTACGTGATGTTGTAGCTGGGATTTCCAAACAGGCATGGAGCAATGCCATAATTGTACCTGCCATGTGAGAGGCAGCCATAGCAGGTGCAGAGGAGCCTTGGTGGTTGGGTGTGTGGTGAATGGAATTTGAAAGAGTAGGAGGCCAGCAGTTTTTGATAATTGCATTGTCAGTACTGATGTTGCCTCCAATTTCTCCAAAGAGTGGCAAGAGACTGCAAGACTAATAGCAAATGGGAAGGATGCTAAATATGACCAAGCTGCAGAGGATCTTGGAGGGTCATCCACAACTCTGGTGTGCTCTCAAGATGGAACTTTCAAGCGGGAGTTTGACGTTTTCCTGAAGCTTGCAGCAAATGTCTTGGTTGGAACCAGCTCTTCTCACAATTCTCAGGATAGAAGAGGGTGAAATTACAGTTTGTCGTAATTAGGGCAGTGTCTCTTAGAACAAGAGAGGATAGCAGGAAGGCACGAAGTCTCAAATATTAAGAAGGAGGACTTGCCTTTGTTTATCGAAAATTAAAGAAAAAAATTTTGACTCTCCTCCATAACCATCTGAATCCCCGTGATTCCCATACGTTATGAATTAATAAATTATAACATATTTAAGAGAAAGAAAAAATACGTCAAAGACGTTTTATTCAACGTCAGAAATTTTAATAACGAATAGCAATGATTAAAAGTACCAGGACATAGCAGGATGAAAAGTTCTTTCCATGGAAAGAAATGGAAGCTCTTCCCCACTGCTCCGGGAAAAAGAATGAGTATCAATTCTGCCATAGTTTCATAATTATTGATCAGAATAGATGGTTACCAACATTCACATAAACTCATCAAGAGACTACCTGCTTATGGTTTGGTCACCATGAATTACCCATCAAAGTATTGTTGTTGAATCGTCTGAACAAGTCAAGGAGGCGGGGAACGTTTTATACACATCAGCTTTTTGTCTAGTCTAGTTCTAGTGTGATGAAGGAAGCGAGCTTTCCCTGAAAGACTAAACTACAATGTTCAAAATTTCAAATGTCGGGAAATTGGAGAAAAAAATCCCAGAATCAAATGTGCCATCATCAGCAATACAGTCTAACATGAAAATTGAATTGATCCAACTTTTGGGGCAAAAAAAAAAAAAACTATTGATAATTGGTAAACACATGTGACATCATGTTACATTCTTGGCAGCAGTATGTTTTAATGCAGCCAATTCAACAAATGAGATTCAAACGTATTAAAGAAAAAAAATACTTAATAAATATTTGGTTCCATATCTACTGAGGCATCTTCGAGCATAGGAGCATTTACTCCATTTTATTTTTTGGTGTCATTTTCTTTCAATTCAACGTTTTCGTAGAGTAGTAGTTCATTTCACTACGAATCCTACTGTATTGAAAATTTTTGTATTAATACAAGTGAGGTGCAAAAAATTATTTTCAAGATTTCAAAAATAAATAAAAAAATAAAAAAAAGTCAAAGAGGTTTGCGGTCAAGGCAGGGGAACGTGGCCTTGCATTATGGGGGTACAAGTATCAACTCGTGACAAATTCCATAGAAATTTCTGTTTCAGTGTAAGCTGCTAACACTGCTTTCCTGGCAGAAGATAACAAGATAACGACCTAGATCAAACGCTCGACGTTTACAAGCACATCACTGATGTAATAACCTGAACACTTGAAACTTCTAATTGTCCACTATGACCAACCAAAACACCCAACATGATTACGTTTTGAAAATAATCTTGAAACTTAATTTGCACCCCACTCTTATATCCCCTTCTCAACTTATGCAATTCGGGCCAATAGTCAAATACAATCTACAAAAATACAGTGAATTAAAATATAATAGTTGATCACTCCTTGCATTAAAAAGAATCAAACCCATTCCCAAACAGACTCTATAACCCATCCTATGTACTAAAAACAATATCACACACGAGTTATAGGATAGGTAATAAACCCTATTTATCAGAGAAAAATGAACAGGTAAATTGCAAGTTTTAGAATAGTAAGCGTAGAAAATAAAGTTTTCCTGAGAAAATAAAAGGTCTGACCAGCAGAAATATTAAACAGTAAAGCATAAAAATAACAACCTCTAGTGAATAAGACAACCCAGGATAACATCTCGCTTAATGTAATATGAAGACAGAAAACGAGCTGTCGTTGACAGTTAAAAACATGATTCCAAAACAGAATATTACTTGTACTTTCCTTGGTTTCAAACCTCAAGCTCATACGAGTGAAGGAGGTTCCAGAAACACTACACTGTACATTGTACAAATTTATCAATAAAATAATATAGAAAATAGGAATATAACAATATTGAAGAACAGTGTAATGTGAAGACAGGATAGAAATAAATACCCACCTTTTAAACAGATAAATGTTAAGGACGGAATCGCAACGAAACGTTCATGATATCACTACAGATAACTAACGTGGGAGAAAACTTCAATCCAGCAAGAAAAAACGTATGCTGCAGGGCCCCACACTGCAAATGGTCCAAAATCTAGGAATTTGAATTTAGTGAAAGTGGTTTCAAAGACCAAATATTTCGAGTAAAAGAGAGATAATTGATGATTAGAATTCTCATTGATGATTGGATAAAATAATCGTGAAAGTAGAGAGATCAGAATTGTACCCTGAGCAGTGTTGACAAAATTTGTCACTCGCAGACATACACATATAGTTTTTTCCATGGATTGGGTTTAAGAATGAATAGTTGGTAACGGAGTTGGAAGCCTTGCCTACATGATTTAGCTTAACCCATTCCATGCAGGACATTTCTAGCTGTGCCAACATCCTCATGGCTGTAAATTGTTACTCATCCTTATGAAAAGTGATGAGGTAGTATTACCCCCTTCTCTCCAAATCATTATCATCAGTGTAAAAAGCCACGAAAAATAATGCCTGTCAACATGGAAGGCAGACCAGTGACTAGTAGGTCTAGAAATTAAAATGTTTGTACTGACTTATAGAAGATTATTTTTGTAGAATTCTCAAACACGAAGTATTTGTTCACAAAACAAAAATAGATAAGCAAGTGGAGATTTATGAAAAATGATCTACGTTCCAGGAGTCTCGGGAGTTAAGAGGGCACAGTATTAGTGGCTCCTGAAAACGAGCTAATTAACACAAACCTCGAATGAAGGATATTCCACCTTACAAGAGCCCCTAGGATAGAGTTACCCCCTCCTACGAACCACAAAACTGAGTGCACTACACAAGTACGGGTTGTGGCAATATTACCACACTCGTGAGTGAAATAGAACAGCATGAGGTACAACTATCCTCATCCGCATGGAATGAGTTAAGCAGATCATGCTAAAAAATAAAAAAATAATCAAGCATCACATAAGGAAGGATGGGTTCAAAGCATTTTGTCTAAACATTATAGAACTCATAATACATTATTTAGAAAAAATATAACGCGAATTGATTAAAATTTAACATCATCGAACACAATTATCAAACCAATAAGATTAGCTCACCCTGCAAGTATATTATTTCTCTGTCCATAACCACACAAAAATCTTGAGGAATATCTTTTCCATTTCCTGGTCTCCTTGATTAGTTTCAAGAGTAGGACGTAGATACTTATTTTCACCTTAATGCAGAACACTTAACTAGTAATAACTACAAGTTTCAGCTAAATACTTTCTTTTCTTTGACTAAACGAAATGCAAACATGCAAATTGCTACATTAATACACCTCCAACAATTCCCGCCAGTTATATTGGTTGTTACAATTACAATTTTTCCTTTTTTCGTCAAGGTACGGCCTTGCAGAGAGAAATGCTTAGAAAACACTCTAGAATGACCCCAAAATATTGTCGTTTTTGTATTAATGGTTTTTATGGAAAAAAATCAGCAATAAATAAAAATTTATATGATACAAGTTGGGAAATTAGTGTGAAGCCAAGCATCGAACGTTTTCGGTATAAACATAATTTTGATAATCAAAAGAAAATTATAAAACAATTCTGACTTTTATTTGTGAGAACTTTACTTAATTGCCGTCTACAAACTGTCCTTTTCTTTGATTGATATTACCAATCAGCTTTAATCATTAGGATCGATTACCATTAAGTTGTAAATCTATATATCTATCGAACTTGAGGATGTGCTCGTTGACCTACCTTAGTTCAACCCAGGAAACTCCTTAGTTCAAGTGAAATGGAACTTCGGTAAAATGGAGAAAGAAACATCACCAATACTGGTGCATTAAATTTTGATGTTGAACTACAGGTAGGAAATTTATGCAGATATCATCCAACGAGTGTACATAAGGAGGCCATTTGCAGCACTTGCCCCTACATTTTCACCAATCAAGAGAAAATTTCGAAATTCTGAAGCCTGCTCGATTATTGGATCAGAGAAGAGGCATGGGCAGAGTATACAGGCAACACACACGAATGATTTCCTTTTGGTTTATAACTAAGGTAGGTAAAACCGAACTGAAAAGTAAAGCAATGGCATACAACTGACAATGGCAGTTCTGACAAAAATCATTTTCATTGCAAAATCGAGAGTCAACTTTATATATTAATCATAATCAACCGAAGGCACGAAGAGACAACAATAGCGCATTAAACCGAGAGATTGACCGAAGTTGAAATTTAAAACGTTCAATATTTAATCCTAGATTGCCATATTCATGTCACATGAACAATATAGGGGAAAGAAGACCTTACTTCTCAGAAACTGTAAGCAACCATAAATCTATAGTAACTACACTACTTCTTGTGTGTACAAGAACATTTGAAGCAGCAACACTGCTGCTATCTTTTGCCAGATGATTGTTG
Organism: Creontiades dilutus; assembly: GCA_031894815.1. Classification (NCBI taxonomy): domain Eukaryota; kingdom Metazoa; phylum Arthropoda; class Insecta; order Hemiptera; family Miridae; genus Creontiades; species Creontiades dilutus. Next base: position 140,069 of record JAVIWC010001954.1, read on the forward strand.
TTTACGGTCACTTTTATTATTCTGAAAATTTCTAATAACTTCTAACAGACTTTCTTTTTCGTGAAGGAGGTTGGTCAGCGTATCCTGAGCATCATTTAAACAAGACCTGGAACCATTGACAGAAATAATTAAAAATGATATAATTGAAACTAGGATTTCAGCTTCAACAGTTTCTTAACAACTCAAACACACTTTTCTTTCAAATGCATTAATGGAATGATATAGTGGTCAATTAAAATTGTCTCAATAAATTAACAGATTGAATGTGATAGAAATTATCAGGGACTCAAAATAAATAAATTACATCTGTACAAATACAGGGTGTCCCACAAGTTGTTCCCCCCCCTCCCCCCCTCCTAAAATCGTCCAAATGGGAGCAAACAAAAAAAAAAAAAAAAAAGGTTTTTTTTTTAAATGTTTATATTTTTTTCCAAGGATTTCAAACATAATATTTGTGCACTCCGTGCAAGTGCAAAACCATGTGAAATTGACACCAACTTTCTTATTTTATATGAGAACCCCAATTTTCTATTGCATATTAGGATTCTACCTAAGATTTTATGAAAATTTTACCCCTGAAACAATTTTTTTTATTGCCTGCAACCAGTCCAGTGAGCATGCAAAGTTGTGCATCCCCACAATTGTCAAAATAGTAGATGATGGTGAACTCTAAAGTGTGGCACATGAATTTTCATTGTTTTTTAACGCTGACTCATGTGATGCTATCCGCTTTTTTGATTTGACTCAATTTCTGCGCAACAATGACCGAAATTTGTTCGCGGATCATTGAACCAGTTGCGGGCAATAAAAAAATTGGTTGAGGGATAAAGTTTTCATAAAATCAATCCGACTCTGGAATGAAAAATTGTGGTTCTCATTTAAAATAAGAAAGTTAGTATCAATTGTGCAGGGTTGCGCAGTTGCGTGGAGGGTACAAATATGATAGTTGGGATCCTTATGTGAATAGTACATTCCCGATTTCTGAAATAGGTTAAGGAAAGTTATGAAATCGGTCAGCAATCCATTGTCTACAACTCACCTCCACAAACAGTGACTGATCAGTAGAAATTGGCGTACTCATAAATAGGAATTCGGATGAAATTCAGACATCATAAAATATGAATATGCTTCTTTCAGGGAGTACAACCCACAGTCGAAGAGGTTAGATAAATTAAAATTTAGATTAGAAAATGGTAATTTTTTGTAAAATGTACTTATGAAAGAGACAATCAGATTCACAAAGAAAAGAGGAGTTATGGGAAAATTCACCACAAACCGAAGAATGATTTTACTCTTGTTTGGGTTGAAAAATATGAATTTCAATAAAATTTACATTAAAATCGGAAAATTCAAGTAAAATTTACACAAATTAATGTCAATTTTAGGTGAATTCACAAAAAGAGTGAATTTTCGTGAAAGTCACAAAAATTTAATCATTTCTACATTTATAGTTGTGTTACTATTTTTATTCATATTTTCCAATTTTTGAATTTCTTTCGTAGACCCACCTCTGCCAATCAGATCCATACTAAATCACTCATGATGAAATCGAGGAACCACGTATCGAGATATCAAAGTTTTCAAAAAAAATTAAGTCCATTTCCATAACTTGACTTCATGATACGATAGAGATGATTGTTAGATCGTTTGTTAGAACCAGGGACGCAGGTAACAACACAGAGAGTGATGAATGTTTTGCATTCTGACTCCACAGTGATAGTTATACCAACGGTTGCTACATACCTCAACTCTTGGGCTTCCTCTTCACATTTTCTTAAGCGGTGATTCTCTTCAGTTAGCCTCTCCATAGCAATGAGTCTTCTACGCAGTTGTTCATTTTCTTGTTTCAAATCTACCGTTTCCTGATTTACGGGTGAAACATTCGGTACTGAGAGTTTGGACGGTTCAATATTGAAGATACCATCTTTACTTCTTGAGATGTACAGCCGTGAGATATTTAAATTAACCGGTGGGTTCACTGTACTACTTTCAGTCTTGTCATCTATTAAGTTAACAGCTATTTTTTCCAGCTCAACCTAAAATAAGGAGCGTAATGGTGGATTAAAAGATGAACAGTTGAAAGGAATACAAAGATATTGTTTCCCCCCAAAAGTTTTCTATGCAGATGGTTTTTGACCATGTTTGCACACAACATGTAAGATTCGGTCCAACAAGAATTGCCATTAACAGAATGTTTACAGTCTTCAACAGGTGCATGCGTGGAAATGTAATTGCTGTTCCCAAAAACAGGTCATTCCCTCCAGCCACAGAGCCATTGGCAGCAATTGAATTGCTGTTAAATAGAAAAGGACGACACCAAAGGGACCCTTGCTATTAACAAAGGAAACCTTTGGCCATTGATACCTCTCACCTATCTACGAGGCAAATGCAACAAAAACTGTCATAACATGACAGTGAGGACAGTGGACAGTAATCTAGGAGGCTGTGCACGTTTGTTGACAGCTGTTGGACAGTGCCCTCATTCTTGAGACAAACCTACCGTTTTATCCCCCCAACATGAAGTAGTTTGGTTTGACAACATCCAACATTCATTATATATTGTGTAGCAAACCTAATTGTCAAAAACCCAGGGACCAATTCTGGAGGTCCAACAACAAATTCATCCTAGGCTTTTTTCCAAGTTATTTCACTTTTAACATTTTATTCGTGTTCCCGACCTTACTTCACTAAAATGACCCAGACTCCCAGAATACCAGCTTTCCAACTATATAAACAACATAAATGTTTTTCACATGGCATTTTTTGAAGAAAATTACGTTTTTACAAAAATGAAATTCCTTACAAAAAATGGGTTTGGCATCGGATTTCATGAATCCTATTTTTGCTGAATCGAATGGTGATCCTCTAGGAACTTTTTCTCATTCAACAAATAAGAGATTTTCCGGCTGAAAATTTTTAAGGAGAAAACTTCCATTAGTAAGATAATATTATTTACATATGGTTCAGTACAGATGAATGGATGGAATCTTGGTTAAATGAGTTGGGAGCATTGAAGGAACTTTGGTTTCGTTTGCATGGCCATCTCCACTTCTTGCTCTTCAACCATTCTTATTCCTACTAGTCGTTCATGATACACTACCGTTTCTACTCTTGTCCCTACGCCATCAACCGCCATCTTTCCTACCCCACGTTCCCCCCCCCCCCCCCGTTTTTCGTTGTTTCCCATCCACAGTTTCGTGGAAAAGCCTTTTCACCAGGCTCCTACTTTATATTTAAGCTTCCCAAAGGTGGATTGGCTTGCTCTGGCCCCCAGCAACAAGGAAAACTACGTGCAGGTGGATCAGGTCAGAATCCTTACTTACTCCCTTCATTCTCCTCATATTATTATACCGTAAATGAAAAACCTTTCACAAGTTCCACATTCATTTATTGATTCACGAGGAATATTTATTAGGGGTCATTCCAACTAACCTGCTAAATTCTGAGAATTCTCAACAAGATTCTAGAGTCCTAACTACCAATCTAAGTAACCATCTTAAACAGTCCATTTATACATCCTCTTAAAATATACCAATTGGAAAACTGCGATTATAAGGAACTTTGTCCTGAGGAGTGGCAGTTATAAAACCAGTTTATTATAAGCTAGAGAAAAATTGGAAAAACGTCATTTTTTTCATAAATTCTCAAAATTGATCTTCGGACTAATTTGTCACCTACCTAGCCATGTTAAAATGTTCTTATTTTGCCCCAAGGATAGAGGAAATTTAACGTTCTTTCCAACGATGTCCTCAACATTAATTTTATTGAATAGATCAAGGTGGTTATGGCCATTTTAGTGTTGTAAGGTCGAAAACACTCAAAAAAATCTTAAATCTGAAATAACTTGGAAACGAAGCCTCTAGAAAGAAAAGTCTAAGTTGGAAATGACCTCCAGAATTGATCTTTGGATTTTGATCGTTAGTTTTGTAATACCCCGTAGACGTGATGGATCTTAGAATAAATGAAAATTAGATGTAATTTTGTTGCGAGAGCAAAACTTACTTTCATTGGAAGAGGAGGGGAAGCGATGTCATCAACGAAAAATTCGGCAAAGGACGATAAAGTTGAGGCGTTCAATGTCAAATCAATATTAGAAAGAGCTGCAGTCAACATATCATTGAACAATGAATGATTTCTAATGCTGGTCCAAGCATCAGCTGCTGATGTCTCCACAACTTCATGTTCCTTTCGAATCTTGATTCTGGGTTTCAACGAGGGTTGCTCACATTCTTCCGTCCATCCGCGGGATCGAGTGTTGAACTTGTTCTGAGAATAATGGAAACGATTATGAAAACGCAAACCATAATTTAAAAATGTTTGTTGGCTCAACATAATGTCTCGAATGAGGAAGAAGACTATGACTACAGCCTTCCACAAAATCTAACAAGTCATTCTAATGGTATCTGTTCTACCATTAAAGAAATTTCAAAAATTTAGATGATGATAAAGCAGTACGCACCTACCAACGTTATCAAGAATGGGAAGATAAATAAGCTTTGAGATGCATAGCCTACGATTGAAAGAACTGAGAATATGAACAGATGAGACAATTTGACTTAAAAAATTAACCGAGTTATTAATATTACCAGCGGTTTTTCCAGCAATCTTACATATCATCACACAAAACTTGCCAAAACAACAATCCTCGATTGTATAATAATTCGGTAACTTCAATTCATCAATGTATCATTAACATTCAACCATATGACCCTCTTATTCAGCATTTATTACTCAAACATTTAAAAATGCAACTAACAGAAAATTTCCACCTATCAACTGTGAATTTTGTTATTGATGAACATGTAACTCACGATTTTGTTGAGTACTCAACTGTAAGAATCAATCGAACATAGCAAATCTTAATTTAATAGAAGTAGGCAACGTGTTCACTAACTTCCATTTCATCGATAAAATGGGTTTCCAAAACCTTGTCACTAATGATTTAGTTTATTTAAAGTAGCCTATTGTTTTACCCATGAAAATAGCTTGCTGGAATTTTACTTCCCACTAAACTGATGGGAAATTTCAACTCTTTTGAAAGGTGCTCTCAAATTAGAGTTCATTTTGTGAATTAAGGGAATTACGACAATATTATTGACATAAGGTGTTAAATAAGGAGCTACTTTCTATCACAAATCGATTCTTGAAGTTTGGTCCATCTCAATGGTAGACAATCTGGTGTAGTAATAGTACTCAAGAGTGGGATTCTGTGGTGGTGTATGCCTCAATATTAGAGTTAGGCCACAATACCAGTTTTTGTTTAAATGATCAATATCAAATATAGTTGGAATATAATAGCAGTGGATTGGTACCATGATATATATACATTACTCGGATTGGACTCATTATTTAGAATAAACAATATAAATAAAATATAAACAATTCTCTTCATTCATAAATCTATCAGATTTCAACTGGGTTAGCTTCATTTATAGACATTCTTACCAATTTACTTTATAAAACAAACTTTTGATTTCTCGATCTTTTCACACTTTGAAATCCAAGTAGACGCATTTGCCCACAAATTGTCTATAAGATTCTACGGTAGAAATTCAACAATTAAAGTTCCAACTATTCATGAGTCAAAACTACCGCACTTTAGACAGTGAACAGTAACATAGTAGGATATTAAAGAGGAAATACAACGGGAATAAGGTACATCATTCCGTTTAAACAGATTACAAAGACAATAACTGGCAATAAGAGGATGGGAAGATAAATGGGCTTTTATGAAAATATTCCAACTTAATAGTGTATAAGTTTATATAAAAAAAAGAAATATTTTAACAATAAAAATAAAATAAAATAAACTTTGGCAGAAAACTAATGAATGGATTCCTTTTTAAATTTGGACAACAAAAGGTTGAGACATGACTTTTCTAATGAGTAGCTGTAGAAACAAAAAGGGATGCTGTGAGGAGGGAGTTTGTAAAAGCACGTTTCAAACGCACAACCTGAGGATATTCCCATAACTTTTCCTTCTACACCACCTTCGAAAGTATTGTCGTATCTACAAGAATTCCACCATTACTCACCACAATAATGGCGTTGCAACATTGGGTAATCGGAAAGATAGTCAATGTTTGGGAATAATTTTGGTTTTTCGGTAAAAGTTACAGGGGGTTATAGTATACTATACTAAAATAACATGAAATTCTCAAATTGTCACCCCTACAACTCGTTTTCAGGAATCAGGGGCTGGCTTGATGAACGGGACCCATTTGCAAGACACCATTGTGGGAACTCTGACTTCTGACGGAATTCTGTAGTGTACTGATGATGGTGTAACAACCGAAACTGGTCTACAAGTGTTTGTGTGTTTTTCGTGGAAATAGAATTTCCATATTGCCCCATACATCGATGTGAACGTACCCTTGAGCTCTTTAAACCAGGAGAACTTGGAGTCTCTCCTCTGCTCGTTATTAGATTTCCAGGATGAAAATGCGAAAATGATGGCAGTTTACAACTATATCAGCTAATCATTGAAAGCTCCGAGGTTTTTCTACTAACGAGGGGAAAAAAAGACAGCTGGGGAGTTTTGTTTATGAGCTCGCATAATCAAATAATAGTTATGGCTTGTCTCCAATTTGATTTGGATGTGTCTGTTCGGTTTTCCCATTTTTTCATTTAGTGGAGGCCAGTCATGATGTAAATCAAAGAATAAAGAAATCAAGTGTTTAAATTAATTAAAAGATATAATATTATGTTTTGTAAATCAATCAATTTAACATTTCTTTTCTTTTACTTTGTACATGTAACTAGCCAAACTCTTGTAACGATCATTTTTTTATCTATCTATCTGTGTATCTGATATAGAACAGCTTCTTGAGCAGGGGAGAACGATCGCCATCCAGTGGATCCCCTCCCTTGTAGGCATCTGGGGAAATGAACAGGCAGATGCCCTCGCCAAAGCAGGCTTCCAGACTCCAATGCCAGATGTTCCCACCAGCTACAGAGCGGCAAAAAACGAGATAAGGACATTTGTGGCGAATAAGGTGCACAATGTGCACTCCCAGGCAGCCGAAAGGAAGCAGTGGGCCTCACAGCTAGAGTTTAGGAACCGCGTTCTTTACATCTCCCCAGTCATGAGTCACTCGCAGCGTTTGTAGCAATAACTGGGCATGACTATCAGCACGCCCACCTACACAGAATGGGAGTGGCAGAAAGGCCAGGATGCAGTCTCTGCAACCGTGGGACTCCTATGACAATCATAGGATCTATTTCACTGCCCTCAGATTGAGGGCATTAGACGAGACTTTAACCCTGATGAGACCAATTGGTCAAAAATGGCAAAATTGAATTGGGCGGCAAAAAGTTTAACGTGGCATAAAAGCCTAATAGCGGCGTAGGAAAAAAAAAATCTGATCAACCTCATATTAGAGACAAACTGCAGGTGTCGCATTCATCCACAGAGTGAACTGGTGAACTGTGGAGCGGCCTGCAGATCGCATTCAATCACAGAGTGAACTGGTGAACTTCTACCACTGATCTTGTCTTTGGACTGAATGACCTACAGGTCGTCTACTCCCTCAGGTGACCTGGTTTACACACCTCTACCTAATATTCTTTTCCAATGACCAGAAAATAATATTTATTTCAAAGAGTGGGTCTGACATGTTGAACTTGGGATGGATAGGCTCACTAATTGTTTGGTTCGAAGACCTCTATCTAAAGGTGATTGCAAACAAGGAACAGTAATGAGAATACCTCGCTGAGAACCTTGTGATGCACGAGCACATGCAGCAGTTCATTATTAATGTCATACACCTACGAAGAGAATGAACACAAATATTTGGGAATTTACATTACAGCGATCAATTATAAACAGAAAGGTGTGGAAGACAATCACGATGCTCGATAAAAAGATTGGCACAAATGTTGTCTAAAGCTTTACTACATCAGCGAGTTAATCAGTAGAACCAAGAACGTGTACAAACCCAGCAATTTTAACCATTGGTCTACTATTCTAGGGAACGTATTCAGTCAGGAGTGAGTTCACGCAAAAGTGGAGAAAACATGGTGAGTCATGTGAAAGGAAATGTGCAAATATAGCAGTTCAAGCCTTGATAACATAATGTCCAATGATTATAATCACAGGTCAACATTTGATACAAGAAAAAACCCGAAAAATGCTATAGTGCTCTGGGGGGTTTTCAGGTCGCTGATTGTGGTGAGTTACCTTCATCACATCAGGTTCAAGGTCATTCGAAGGTCAAAGTGACTTAATGCGCCAAAAAAATCTGAAAAAAATTATGCGTATGTTTTACAGGTCTCTGAATACGATTCAGTAGTTTTATGGACTTTTACCTGTGTTCAAGGTCATTTTAAGGTCAAATCGACATATTTCTACGAAAATATGCGCAAAAATTGTTTGCAGGCATTTTTGTGGAAATACGTTGATTTGACGTTAAACAAAGGCAAAAAAAGCTACTAAATTGTATTCAGGGACCTCAAAAACACATGCATGATTTTTTTCGTCGCATCGAGTCACTTTGACCTTCAAATGATCTTTATCAAAGTTTTCTGGCCATACAAACTACAAAATAAGATTCAGACGCTTTAAAAACATGCGGAAAAATGTTTCGTAGATATTTCCATGGAAATATGACAAGTCACTTTGACCTTCCAATGACCTTGAACCTGATGTGATGGAGGTTAACCAACCCACTCACCGTAATCAGTGACCTGAAAAAGCTCTAGAGTACTATAGCGTTTTTCGTGTTTTTTCTTATATCAAATGTTGACCTTTGTTATTATATGAATTCCTAACTTCATCGTTTAAATAATGGGGGGAACTAAACGGAAAAAATTAACGATTCTTTTAGAAGCTTGAAAATTGAATTCTATTTCATAGTTTAAAATGGAACCACTAACTGGATGAACTAAAATTTTGTACGTTGCAAGATGTTGCTAGGAATGTGCTACGGTTGAGCTTTAGAGTCAAGGAAGATAATCTGATGCTACTATACCTTGACAAACGATTGCAAATTGGTTACAATTCATGCACTACTAATATAAACCTAAAAGGAAAATAACTAATTTAGTTGTTTGGTTTGAGTATAATCTGGGAATTATTGTTTGAGCAATCAAATATAATTAATATATTTTTTATTTAATGAGTTCCAAATATTAGTCAATCACATCTGGTAAAACCTAGAAAGTGAGCGATCTTCTACTATGAATAGCCACAACAAGCATATAAAACGGACATTGCTACTTTAAGGAATGATAACTAACAGTAATAAAATGAATTGTAGTACCTCGTTCATCTGATTAAAACAACCACCATTGATGCCACAAAGAGGGAGGGAAGAGAGAGAAAGAGAGAAAGAAAGAAGAGCATTATTATCCAGCATGCAAGACAAGAATAATGAAAAAAAAAAAGATTGATTATACATAAAGGTCAGTGATAAAGTTCGTAAAACCAACACTAAGTACAATCTTGAGAGAACTTCATGCATTGAAAGGGATAGAAGCATAAAGTCACACGGGGAATTTGTTATTATCTATTTCAAATTCGAAAAAAATGTTGATTTTGGTCCTTCTTGAGTGGTGAATCAATTTATGGAAAAATCAAATAGTTTTAATGGTTAACAAAAGGATAAATGTCATCAGAATAACGAGGTTACGAACATCAAAAGAGAAAACACTGTAAAACAGGTATAAAAAAAGGATTTAAAGAAGACAAATCAGAAATATATTCAAAATATAGTTGAGGATGGTTCTATAGAAACTGTTAGAACTATTATATGAGTGGAACAGATTAGTTGTTCAATTCACATAACTCTGGTCTATGGTTCTTTTTACATAATAGTTAAATGTCCTCTTGAAACAACGGTTAAACCAGTGAGATTATTGATACACTACGAAGAATATAACTATGATAATGAACCAACCTACATGTGATTAGTGGTAATGGAACGGTTAGTATTTCAAGGAGCGACACTGAGACTGGATCTTGTAACATAGGAAGGTGAGGTGATGAAATGGTACAGTTGCCCCTTCCAAAAGCTGATGCGGTAATGCCCGCCATGCTCAGGGGATGTCCCAGACGCTGGAAGGCGTCTGGTATATCTCCTGAGGCGACGGGTTCAAGAATCAGGAACGGCCAACTAACCATATCCATCACAATCTGAACAGACTCTGTTCCGAATCCAGTTGAATTGAGTCATCACCTAACTCCTTTACCCCACTTTTATAGGGTTGGCTGCCCTAATAATGCCCGACCAACCCATAAGTTAGCTATGACAATAGGTTTGTAAAAAGGAGTCTCATCTTCAGTTGGCACTTACGTGCTGCACCAAGGACAACAACGTTCATGGTTATTATGGCCACACCTCTATGTAGTTGACACTAACGTTCTGCATTACGTTCAATATGGCGAGGGGGATGGGAGATTAAATACATTACATTTGGCAGTATTCTCTCCACAATGAGCATCCTTACATCTAAATCCAGGAGGAAATACCATCAAATCCAGCAGAAAATAAGTTTTTGGCATAAATGGAGTTTATAGGCCAAGACATGTAACACCAGCACTTAATGCTGATGAGGGAAGAACCAATTATTCGATACATAGTTGTACCACAAAATAAATTTATATTATTAATTCACACTAATGTAAACGCATGTAAGCTTTTAATTCACAAGACGCACGTGGATGAGCGTAAACAAATCCTGTTGATTAAAAATGGAATCCTTGGTGGAAGCTCAACAGAGCCACTGAGGGCACCAACAGCAGGGTACTAATACTTCTTTGAATCCCAGAGTTTTGGTAAAATTTACTCATTCCCAGCTCCCACCAGAGCCTCTTTCAGCAAATATACAACTCACAGTGCAACAACCCTTCAACGAATATAGAGCAGGAAAAGGAGTGTAGAAGAAACCACTACAATTTATACTTGAAGATACAAATGGTCGTAGATATCTTTCATGGTGAACCAACTTATTTGTGCAAAGAAATAAAGAGGATGTATTGAAGATTTTTTGTCTAAGAAATCAGTTGACAATAAACATATGGTCACTCTACACTGAAAAGGACACCGTTGGGAAAGTAAATAAGTAGAAAGTAAAACCCCACCTTCTACTAGTGTGTAACGGTTCTGGGTAGTCCAGGTTCCATGGTATTTTTTTTTCTTTTTAAATGTTACGATTTCTACCAAGGATATATGAGTATGGTGAGAAAAGCATACCAACTTTGTTGCATCAAAATTTGTCAACTCATTTGATTTTTTCTGCCACACGCAATTCATTCAGTGAGCGTGCACAGTTGAGAAGTTGTAAAAATTGTGCAAATTTGCTAACATTTGCAAAGCAAAGTTTGGCACATCAATTTTGATTGCTTTTCAAAGCTGATTCACCTCGTGCTATCATTTGAGTAATTTGAACGCTTTTAAACCCAAAACAGCGTTGACACATGATGAAAACTGTTTGAAGAATGATGACTTCGCGTTTGCTAACACTTATGTTTGTACAATTTTATGACTTGCCAACTTTGATAGCACACTGAACAGGTTGTGAGCGGCTGATAAAATCAAATGAGGGGTAAAAGTTTCCAGCAATCTGATTCAGGAATAAAAAGGGAGGTTGACATATGAAAAAACAAAATTTGTGCGCGTCACACACATTTGAGCACATGCACATGGTCATGATTGAGACTGCTGGAAAAAACATACATATTTTTAAAAACATTTTTATTTCATTTGTAGCCCAAAACTAACGATTTCAGCAGAGGTGCAAGATAAAAAAAATCGGTTAAGGGGTCAACATTTCATAAAGTTGGGAACAACAAATGGACCCAGTAGTACTACGGAAACTCCTTCAGGGAACATAACCAAAAAGCAACACACAAATAGATTTTCTGGGTATATGGAATGGGAAGAATGAAATTATTCTATTTCAAAATCATACTCGTTGTTCATTTATGTACAACATTGAGAAAAAAATTCCAAAATGTATTTCCAAGGTTTAGGGTTGGAGAAGTGGTTGAGACCTCCATGCGTGAATAGACTTTCTTAAATCATTTCTTGTATTGTCGGAGTTTGGGGATTTCATAGAAAAGAATCAATTACTTTTAACAACAACATAAATTGAATACCACAAAAACCCACAGGCAGCTTGCAAAAAGGTTTCTGTTCATAACAATGAGAATGTTTTACCTGGAATTCGTCCCATGGAATAGCTGGACACTCTTCAATGGAGATGGTTGAGACATGTGCTTTGATGGTTGACGATAGTCCAAGGGATTGTTGAGTGAATTCAACTTGCCCTAATTTCACTGTGGCTATGGATATCTGTGGGGAAAGATGACCAAAATAATTCATACAGAAATTGAATAGTTCCTTCAGAAAGTCAAGATAAACTATGAGCGAAGGCAAGAAAAAAAAATCTGCAAGACAATTAATGATGTGACAAGAGCCTTTTAGTCAATAAAGAGAGACATCACTGACAAAAAAACTCTCGTAAGAGTTATAAAGCGTCTCACACTGCTGGAAAAGGTGTTGCAACTAGTTTCTGTGTCCATAGCCATTCTCCCCATAGCCCAAAAAATTTCTACAATGGCAACATTTCTACAATGGCAATTAATTTAGAAGACTATGCAGCCAGCATACACGTCATATATGACGTTGAAGAAACTAGAAAACTAAGGTATTTAGTAATAATCTACAATAAGGACTTTTACAAAAAAATCTTCCCAATGTTGATCACCATGGGGTTTACATCCTTGGTTATCAGCAGTACGATATTTTTCCAAAATATTCCTCTCAGTATATCAGCTGAGATTATTCCTGTAGGCCAACATGATGCATGTGCACCCCTACGTAAGAGACAGTGTGTTTATTTCTCAAGTCCTTTACGCAAATAAATGCTTACAAAATGCTATGTTCTGGGTCCCTATATTGAGCATTTGCAAAATCCATTGTGTTGTGCAGTTTTGGTGACTAAAATTTGCACAGTCGCTGAACATATATTTAAAAAAAAATCTTTTGAGAGGTAAAATTTTCTACACGTTTCACGTGGAATCCGAATTTGATATGAAAAAGGGCACAATACGGCTATGTTAGAAGTCATCGCTAAAAAATGTATTGATACTAAAAAATCTTCATCAATACAGCGAAATAAATCAGCAGTATTAAGGAAGTTGAACCCTTATTTATTTTTTCCACGAATGTAGCAATCACCAAATTATCATTGATTTCTTTTTTTTTTATTTTCATATTTTACAGTCTTTTAACGAATTAGCGAAATCGCTTTATTAAGAAAAATGAACAACTGCTTAGCAGACGTTTCTTGTTACAGTCAGCAGTGCCTTACTACAAATAAATGCATTGATTGATTGATTTGTCAACTTACCAGATCTTTCCTCTTATAGTAACTGGTGTTCGAAGGATTCTCACTGGGGGTAGTCACACTCATTGTCGCCATGGATTGCTCATCTTCCTCTAGCGCCTCACTACCGAAGTCAATTCCTTCATTTAGACCTTCCAAACTTTCTGAACGGAACATCATATCCCCTTGCACCAACTTAAGTCCTAGGCAATAATCACTATCGGAACTGTCAGGCCTGATAATGAAAAGAAAAGAGAATCAGAAACAATTTAAACGATTTACTATAATCGTTAACAACCTTAACTAGTATTGAAAAATCCTGGTTAAAGCCCAGGGTACAAATATTCACGACAATCCCACGCCATCACACAGCCAAGTCAAGCAAATACTACGTTAAGGGAGGAAATAATGGAATTGGAACATGGCAGTTCACATATGACTGGACAGCGCCAGTGCAATCATGACTGAGTCAACCACTTTTTCGTTTACATTTGATGATGATGGTGCAGGCTCCTGCAGTGTGGAAGGAGAGAAACTAAATGAAGAAGTGTGGAAATTAATGTGTTATCTAGAGTGACGAGAAATATTGGAATGCTGATTACAAGGAAAGGGTGTGGAGGCCCACTAATGTGTCTTAATTCCCATGCAGGTGCACCCAAATCTTCTTTCTCCTCGTCAAACGTTCCTCTCCTTCTTCTTGAAGACTCAAAGTGATTGTTGCCAAATCGTTTTTCCAAAATTCCGACAACATATTCGGGTTTCCCAAACATCTCTTGGGAATCACAGAAAGAATTCTTCTTCTAGTTTAGAGATTACTGACGAATAGGTGGTGGGTATCACGGCCATCACACAGTGGTAACTCAGGCATGTGTGAACTCCAACACTCGTCCATAACTCAGATTTGGCTTGGGGAGCTCTCAGCATGGGCTCAGTGAGGATATGTATCGCCCAGGCTTGAACCAGTATGGTTTAAGCACATTTAAAACATAATGCAACAACATTGACCAATATTATATAAAATTTCTAATTGTGTCATAATCAACAGAAAATGCGTTCGAGGTTATTGAGACCTCCTTTCCCCACAAGGAACAAACCAGGGAAACAATTATCTCTTCAACAAGTGAAGGGGTAATTTTTGCTATGAACTGCAAACAAATAGAAAAACTTACAGTATCTGGTAAAGAATAGAAATGATGCTTCACGATGATGATTGAGCTAATCAAGTACATTTTGTACTGCCAAATGAATTAAGTTATGCCACCTTATGCCAAGATTAGCCCCCAACAATCAACGCAGTACAGGCAACTTCTGAGGTCCATGGTTTGCTACCAGCCACATGCATTGATTATTTTTGGTCGGTTCTTGATTTTTTGCAAATGTTTTGAAAGCAGAGCAGAAATTAAGGACGAAAGACAACACACAAAAGTTTTTGTGATGAGAAAGCAGCAACTCTAAACAGGTCACCAAAATGCACGATCCTGCAGGCCATGTGGGAACCAACAGCATTCTCGTGTAGAATGAACTATCACTGAGAAATGGGAAATACAATCGGCCGTATAGTCAATTTTTGGGACAAATGGTAGAGAGGTTTCTGAGGAAGAATTTAGCTGCAAGTATCACGAGAGGGGTTTCTCCTACCTGTATTCATCCGCACATAGTGGAACATGTTATCTAAAAATAAGGTTTTGTAATAAGTGTTGTTGGTAACATTTACCTCACAGATCCCGAGTCACTCATGTCATCACCCTTGAAAGGGCTTCCTTCGAAGAAATTGGAAAGGTTTGACAGGCCTTTTTTAACAGAAGATAGGCCCATCAATGAGTTTAGCGCTTTAGGTGAATCCAGTTTCGAAGGTGATATCATTGAATTGGAGATTTGATCACTGGGAGGCGTAGTAGCAGACATGGGGTTTTCTCTTTTGTACACTCCTCCATCCTGAATATAAATACAGAAGTAATTAGTAGGACGCTGCACAAACGTACATCTATATTTATAGGTTCTGAATGAAGCTCCAAAGGTGGAAGAATAGTTATGTCAAGAATACACTTCTAAAACTCTCATAGTAATTTCTTTTAAGCACGTTTTACCATTATATTGATGAGTAATAAGACAATGTGGCACAAGAAGTGTAACATAAAATGATACAGACTCGCCCTATGAGGCTGAACCACCCCACTCAGCTGCTACTTTTTGAGGGGTGATATCTCCCTTCCCACTTCGAGTCACATCAGTATGATCATCTGTCTACAGTTGATGAAGAGGATTCTAATCTTCAGGATATACATAGAAAATCAAATTCCAAAATACCCTTCTCAAGAACCTTTTGGCTTGTTCATACTGTAACGATGTTACTTATATTTTAATTCTTGATGCAGTCACTTGGTTTAAAATATCGAACTTTATTGGGCTGCAAGGCGTCACATTGCCTTAGTACCCTGACTCAGGCATGTGGGAAACAAAAGTGTCTGAGTAAGGCTCAGTATTGAAGAGCTAACAACAATGTAACACTCGTCTCCTTATTCAACACAGTTTGATGAAATTCGCAGTTTGTGCGTTTTATCACGTCAAGTTACCAGGTAACTCGGTTATGCAGAATAACCCCTTTTGAATCCTATACCATCCAGATCAATGGCAATAGTTGTGTAAACGTGAAACATGGCAAATTTCAAGACAATCGTAGTTGATTTCGATATATTTTTTTGTATGCATTTGGGTTAAGTATGCTTAAGCTATGGCTAGTTTGGATTGCATTGCAAATATACAACAATGATTAATTAATCGATTTTACAGAATCAAATACATAACTTCGTTTCGTACCATAATTTTCGAATGGGGGTAGGACTTCAGCAAATGGATATATCTACCATTTTAAAGTGTGTATGTACACATACGTAACTGGATTGCTTGTACACTAACCTGTAAGTTAGTTGAGAGAACTGTGTTCCATTGGATACTGGGATTAGTAACAATGTCATCTGCTATACTAGATGAATCTGGTATCACAGACTCCAAATCAGCTCCTGACGACTCTTTGCCAGGTGTTTGAGAAGGCATGACTAATGTTATTTCAAGTTGCGGTATAACTGCGCCCACAACAACTAGACCACCTTCACCGTGGGTAATATTTTGCGAATCCATTTCTAAAACTGTGACCACCTGAAAACAAAACAATACTTAGTACATAAGAAGCTCTCCACTAAAATTGAATGTTAGAACTGGTTCTGCTTCAACTTAGCTGGTTATCTGATAAATGCTCCCTATTGAACTCAACAAAAGTCTAGTGCAGGTTCTAAAGCGTAAGCTCTTGGACTATTTACGAGTAATGAAACTGTAGGAGTTCAAGTCCAAGAGCTAGGGCCGAAATTGTTTGGTATTTCTGGAAATGGTTTGTTATTGGGTTTTGAAAATTAGGTCAGTTAAGGAACCGCCTAGAAAAGATATAATTAATGACAACAAAAGAGATCATATACGATTGGCACACCGCAAAGGAAAAGGTAGTCAAAACTAGTGACCATCAACCTCCTGGAGATGGGAGGATCAATAACCTTGCATCAACAAACCAGCAATACGGTACTTGGGAACATTAATATGAACAAATCCTAACTTCATACAATTGAGCGTGGCAGGGGAATTTATTCTCACTGGGAACAATAGTTATCCTGTCAACTCATACCTTATACATATATCAGGCCTAAGAGGGTTGGCATCTCCCTCAGGAAGAAAAAGTAGAATCTGTGAGATAACGAATATAGGTGAGAGGCCTCATCATTTAGAGTGAGAAAATCTTTAGATGGCTGCCTCAAAGATGGATGAAATGACACATTTTGAAGTTTGTACCAAATGATTCCTGAACCGTACTGCTATTGCCGAAGTTTTAGGCCATGAACAAACAAATAATTTGTTAAAACAAAGAAGTTACACTCATTTGGGAATGGGGCAATTGCAAGTCTTCTCGTCCCACCATTCAGACTATTCGCCTTACTCAAATCCCATGTGTTATAATTTGATGGAAAACGGTCTGAGTTAAAATTGGCTCTATATAAATCCAGGAAACTAGTTGACACTTACTTGGACTAGCCTTGGAAAACTTGAATCAACCAATGTTGAAGTCACTAGGTGATTTTGAAGGGCAAAAGTCTGGATGGGGGAGGAGAGAACTTACTCAAAATATGCCCCATTTTCACATTAGGATAACTTCCTTATATCAAGAGATAATTGACAGTTTTAGGGGTCGAATCACTTCGTTCATTCGTGGCCTACAACTTTGATATATGAACATTTCTACAGCATACACAATTACTTGAGAAAACTTTAATTTTCCATTAGGTACCATGTTTGAGATGGCAGACAAAGACTTTCTTATTCAGAATGGTCTAAATTTTAAAAATGTAATCCAAAACTATCTCCAGAAATACCTACTATTATTTATTCTTATTCATATTGAAAATGATTGTTATCATACTGGGAACATCACAATGAGAGGAGAACGCGGAATTTTCTGAAAACTCTACTAACCTCAGTTAAGTCGTCAGCCAGGCGAAGGAGAAAGAGAAGTTGGTAGTGATTCAGCTGAAGAGACACTAAATTTGAGATGTATGCGAGGCCATGAACCTGAGGAGTGGCCACATCCAAATTACAATTAGACGAACTTCCAGCATCTAGGTACACCCATAGTTTTAGAGGAAAAGCATCCAAGAACGGAACTGGGCGATTGGTAGCCACACCTCTCGCTCCATAAAATTCACCCCAGATGGGTTCCAAATTGATGCACCTGAAAAATGAAAGCACGAGTCTCAAAAAAAATCCCAAGAGTATTTTCTGTTTTGAACAGTATACCTGGAACTAAAAATACTAAATTTACTGTTTTATTTGTTAATAATTCATTTTTTACTTCTATTTTTCATTTCGAGATTTTTACTAAGTGTAACAATGATGAGAAACAATGCAGACAAATTTCATCAACTCATTTATTTGATTATTTTTACTTCATTTTAATTTTTTTTTAATCCTTTATAACCAACAGTCTTGTAGTGAATGAAGCCCAATATAACTGTAAAATGCTTTCTTGATCAACCTGTTTCAAAGCTTCATGACGAACATCTAATACAAATTTTGAATTCCTAAAAATATTCACACAATTAATACTCAAAAAGTACCAAATATCTCGAGCTTCAGTCCACAACATGGTTTTAGATAATTTGCTGATGAATTCGTCGATAGTGCTGCAGGATATTTCAGTGGTGGGGCGAACGTTATCTTTTCCTGGAAATCAAGTAAAATTGATAAATTAGATTGTTTTATCTGATTATATAGTTGACTTGATAAATATCTGAAATCCGGGGGAGAAAATATATGAAAAATTCAATTCCTTCATATTTGCAACTTAGGACTCAGATATTTCTCAAATACTTCAACCAATGATTTATGAAGCATGGAGTTCGACATTAGTCTTAGTTGTATCAACATAGTATCGGTGAACTCATGAGGTGTTGGATAGGTCAACGGCTGAGTTGTTATCTAAATTTGTGTAGCATTCAGTGGAAATACCAGCGTTTCGAATTAACAACACGAATCCCACACTTATTAGTGAAAATGTATCCTATAAAAGTTAAGTACTAAATTGTTAATAAATTAGGCTGATTTTCCAAGAATTAGTCAAGCAATTCGTTGCAAAGGTTGAGAAGTCAGGCTGTGACCTTGACAAGAAAGTGCGGAAGTAAGAAGAGGGTATATCACCTTCTCCTTGCTCACCCTACCTGCTCAGCTGTTGACTGAATGATCACATAATCAGATTAAAGATATCTCGAACTCCTTTTGTTCATCAACTGTATCGAGTTTCAATCAATAATACTGGGAAAATGAAGAGATAGTTTAATGACATGTTGAACAGCCAACTCTGGACCCTCCTCTGGCAGATGGGGTTTGATTTACTAGATACTGTTAATAATCTGTATAAATTGCAAATGTTATGTGTAGAAAGCGTGCAGTTCTAATAAAGGTTCAATCCTGACTCGTGGAGAGGCTGTCTCCATCTTGAATGGCCCCGACTGGACTCCTCTGGTTTAATTCTGCGTTGGAGCAAGGAAATGCCAAAGATTTATGGTGGTGGAGTTTAGCTGACATTATAAGCAGGGGGGGGACCTGGGTTACTGATGTGGATATCTTTTGGTGCAAATTATGCTTCTGGGCTACAGTGTACTAACTAGCTATTGTTATTATTACTTAAATCGTTTTTTCCTTTTGTGCTAATCCTTTCTGTTTACATTAATATTATTTCTATTAACCTCAAACCTCCGACAGACAGTTACTTAAGCCATGCCGTATCGTTTATTCATTGGAGAATTACTGCTTGTGGATGCTGAAAATTTTGTCAAATAAACTATTTATCTGTCTATCATCTATCTATCTATCTAATAAAGGTTCAAGTGATGCCACCAAATTACAGGCTTTTTGAAGCTACCCACAACTGTCTCGTGATGAAACTGTATAAGAATGTAAAGAATGACAAGCACACTAACTGGAACAGCAACTTGTCTGTTGTTACAGGTCTTGTGATGCCTCATTTGCTTAGTGTTATGCCACTACAAACAGTTGCAATACGATCCATTTTTCTCATGATAAGGATTTGTTGCCAAATTAGTGTTTTCGCACCTTTATCGGGTCATGCTTATCACACAGGAAAATTCGAAGCTACTAAAGTTATAATGAATAGAAGTCAAATTGAGAACTACCTTGAATGTGGTCCACAAATTTATCTGGTATCACAGTAGGATCGTCAGGTTTGCAAGGGAAATCAGTTCCAAAAAACAGTGATCCCATTTGACAAGCATTGATACATCTAGACAAATCGGCTCTGCTACAGCCATCGGACCCTCTAACATTACTAATAAGAGCTCTGCTGATCTGAATGTGAAGTGATTTGGGACGGTCTCGTTGCCCACACTGAGTATCCACTGCGCTCTCAAAGATCACCTGCAACAAATTAGCGATGTTTTTACTTTTGCTATCAGGACCTCATCAAGTTGATAACAATATTCGTACACTTCTACTAGCTGTTGTTGCACTACCAAGAACTCCACTCATAACATGCACTCTTCTCTACTAACTCAGTCTCTCTTCGTATTTCAGATGCTTTGCTCTATTATAGTTTAAGGTGTTTCATGAATTCTTTTTGTCTCTGCATCATTCTTTTCCCCAAATATCATCAGTTATTCCATTGAATTTAAACATGAAGTCTCAGGCGAGTGAACGCAAATGAATACAAAATCATCGTTCTCTATCGACTTTCAACCCTCACTGGTCACACAATAAAGCGTTCCAAAAAACTTTATAATAGTTTAACAGATTGATACCCAGTAAAACGCAAGTGAACTCATAGGCACAAGCTGGGATATTGCCATGACAGATCTCACCCCAGTGGGGTTGTGTTAAGCACTTCTCAATACAACGCATTCAGTAGATTCCAACGATGATCTCAGCAGCACTTCATTAAATTGGAAAACTGATATCACCAAGAGAATCAGCTAGGAACAATAGTGCTAAGCCACAGTCAGTTGCATCCACCATGTATACAACGATTTAAAACCAAGGGCAGAAGACACATCTCAAACCCTATAATGAGCCTAAGAATTACCACAGTAATGTTGACCTTGATCTAGGATTATTGACCGTATCTAGTCATCCAGTAAGAAAAAGAGAAAAACACCATGCATACATTTAAATCATTCGTATCACATCAAAATATATTCAACATAAAGGGTCGATATGGGATTAGGTGTATCAGCAGAAATACTGGGACATTTTTTTTCAAAGTTGTTTTGTATTTTAAAATATACCACTGAAACAAGAAAACTACTTTCATGAAATGAGTACCAACGAAAAGAATTTATGAACGAAATGTCACAGTTACGTGTGCAATAGGATTTAATAGTTTTCAGAATAATTGAATAGGTGTATGGAAGAAGGGCCTATGTCATGATTTCTAAATTGTGAAGAAGAGTGAAAAAACAAAGGTGGCAATAATTGGGGAAATTAACGTAAGCTGGATGACATAGGCCATTTTTCCATTGCGAGAACGAAAAATCAGCTTTCGATTTGATTGCGATTTGATAACATAGGCCCTTCTTCCACTTCTTCTTCATCGTTTTCAGTTTGTTTTCGAAATTTCCCTGGCATCTATCGGATTCTTTGGCTACTAATAAGCAAGCCAATGGTTACTAGACATAACAAAGGCCCTTATTCCATGAAAAAACAAAATTCAGAAAATCATGACGCAGGCCCTTCTTCCAGACACATATTCAATTATTCAGTTCAGAATTCCCATAGTAAACTCAGCGACTCCAAACCAATGAAATTTTTTCTTCTTTACTTGATGTAAATTATAACATGCATTGATTTCAAAATTAGAACAAATAATATTTTCAAAATATCATGCAAGCGTCTTAGGAATAGGTAACATTTGTGACTACTTTTCTGGAATGAGAAACGTGAAAAATCTGCCTATCGGAACGTGTGCTGCAGCTGCTGTGCTCACTCAGTAATTAATAAGATAAATATTTAAATAATAATGACACTTACTCTCGGCATAATGGCTTCAACGCGTACATCAATATAATTCAAAGGTGCACTAGTCGAATTTTCTTGGTTGGTTGTCTTTAATGAATGATGTAAATTTAAAGCAAAAGCATTTAGCCATAACACAGTATAAGCGTCAAAATATAAGACAACCGGATTGATCTGCACATAAAACTTGGGCGAAGGTACTGAAAAAAAAGATAAATTTATAAAAGCAAACCTTAGAGTGAGAACGATACACCCTTAGTTGTTATCACTACGCAAACAAAATAGTGCAAGACATGATTAGCAAGGAAGGTTAATGAGATCAAAACGTACCACTAGAAAATTAACTAAATTACTACTTAATATTCTATTCAAGTTAATGATGAATCATTGTTAACAGCTAACGTGTGGTTAAGAGCTTCTGCACTTCCAAATATTATGTTAGAAAACAAAAGTTTTAAAAGTAATCATTAACAGCAAGTATTAATTTAGTTGGTTGACGTTTTGCTAGGGTTAATTATTTAAGTGGGTTGAGTTAGAGGTAACACTGCTACACATGATGGAGTCATGAATGAAATTAATTAGTCACACTAATAACGTATAATTTTGATATGTACTCTACGAGGATAATTGATATCAAACTGGTTGTAACAAGAGAGCAGGACTAGTTGTGGCTGATGTACAAAGAGCTGGAGTTACTCACTAGAATGAAAATTAATGATGGGTTAAAACAAAAACAGCTCAATTGGTGGCTGAGGAGAATGAGAGAGAGAGAGAGATTGAGAGGAGGGGTTCAGCTCCATCAAATACTACATTGAGTACAATATGCCCTGATTACTAAATAATACTCAATACAAGATAACAGTTGCACATGTTCAACACAGGAAATGCGACATCACTTGCTTTTTATCATAGAAACATACCGGTTAGTAATTCATACATTACAGAGATGTCCCTATGAACGGTTTTTATATGCTGCACTTATAAACGTATTAATGAATATTTTTATATAATAGACAAAATTTTGATCGAAATATGCATGAAAACCAGCTGGGAATTCTAGTAAGTTGTATGTTGTCCATCGCTTGAATGGAACACTCTATCCCACTTCCCGACAGCAAATTCAAAATTTCCGATGATTATCGCACAAGAGAGGTTTGCGAGAGAAAAATAGGGATTGAAGAAAAAAATCAGATGAAAATAGTGAAGAAATAACGATTTATCAACTTTTAAACTAGACCAAAATTTCTAATGAAAGAAGAAATTAAACTAGAAAATCGATCGTATGAGCTGTATTATCAACACTTGAATAGATTGTCTATAACCCCCTCCTGACAAGAAATTCAAAATTTTCGAGGCTTGTTGCACAACTCGACTGACATTGGAGGGGAACAAACACCCCAAAAAATCAATAAAATTGGACGAAAATACAGGATGGTGCACAGAGATAGGGTGTTTTTGAAATGGGTAGTACTACTGAATGAAGGGGATTGAAGAAGAGGGCGCCAATTTCTCCACAGTGACAAGGTAGCCATTAGGTGTGTGGTTTCCAAGTAGGGAATCAATGGACCTTATTAAAAAAAAAAAAATGAAATAGGGCATGCAGTTACAGTAAATTCTGAGCAATATGGACGAATGAGTGAAGAACTCTTCATTCCACAACTCGAACAGAACGACTGCGACACTTCATCAATGTAGTTCCAGCAAGATGAGGCAACTCCCCACACGGCAAGAACATCCATGCAGGCAGTATGCACTCTGTTCCCACGGCATCACATTTCGCGTAATGGAAATGTGGAATGAGCCCCTCACTCACCACATCTCACGGTGTGTGATTCCTTTTTATGGGGTAATTTAAAAGCCGGAGTGTTCACGAATAAACCCCGCACCTTTCAAGAATTGAAGGCTTCAATTGAGAACGCACTGCCCAAGAAGGAAGACATTTAATGAACATAATCTTTTAGAAAATTATTTTCTGTAATAAATTTCCATTGTTACCTAACATTTTAAAATTCATTTCAACCCAATATCTTCCACATTGGCGACTATTTAAAATCTACCAGTCTTATTTGCGCCACCCTGAAGGAAAGAAATAATGGATCATTGCTATAACCCCTCCGTTTTTCCTCTTTCATTATGCAAATTTAAGATGCTGATATATGTTTAAATACACAACCAAAACCTTATTTGAACAAAAAATAATGAAATGAACTGGTCGAGAATTATTGCTTGAGCAGTAACTGAAACTATTAGTTATTACACCCTCCATCACCTCTCCTCACAGCTAAAGCTAAGACTAAAATTTTGATCAAACCAAAAAAGAATCACGAAAATCGATTAAGATTTATAACATGAGCAGCGTCAACATTTGTTCGAAAAAAACATTTATTTTTTTTTTATTTTGGCATTACCCCCTCCAATTCCTATTTTCCATCATGAAATTCGAAATTTCCGAGGTTAGTTCCTCAGAACTGGGGTCGAACAAGAAAAGAATCATGAAAATCAGTCAAGAATTGCAGGCTGGGCAGTGTCAACAACATTCTCACACTCCTAAGGTATTTTTTCCCATTTGGTCTAAAACGGATTTGTATTCAGTTGTTTTTCTCCCTTGGATCAATTCTAATAGGCGTTCCCCTACAGATGAAGACTGGCTTCACAGAGGTCTCCAAAAAACCAAAGCAACACAAATGATTTATGTGTTGATCCATTTTTTACAAATCGAACTAACACATACTATTCTTCCCATAAAGATGAAAGGAAGGATAATATTGGAAAAAAGAAACAACGACACAATCGTTCTCTCGGCCAACAAGCTCCTGACAGGAGAAATCCGTTAGAGGCTGCTTGCCATCCAGTGACCTCATTCCAAACTCTCAACAGTCGGTCTTCAGTTATGAACGAATAAAGACGTGAACTGAGATGGCGAGCCGTACACCAAATCACGACACAGGAAAATGATCCAGCCATCATTATATACACACATAAAGAACCTTTAGCACCACCCATGGAGCTTATAAGGATTAATACAAACTATTAAAGTCAAGCAGTTTTAAATAGACATTTTTTGCTTGTTGTTTTTTTCCACCCATTTGCCCTAAAATCGAAAATTTGGCAACAGCCAGATTGTTTCAAACAGCAATGAATTCAAGTTGAATTGATTGACATCTATTTTCGACGCTCAACACTGACCCTGCACAACTCCCTCTCTCTATTCCAGTACAGTCACAAAAACAGTCTCGAGGGTTGGTCAATTTTTACTAATATTATTTATTCCAGAGCTTCACATCGATAAGTGTTTTTATGAAGGATTATTGTCTTGCAGGTGTTAGATGAGCCAACAAAGTACAAATCTTATTGTTATAGTTAACATGAGCACCCAAAGTCAGTACTAAACACTAGATGCATTGACAGATTCTATATAGAAACACTACAACTAGACTGAAGTTTACTTATTACAATAAATATAAGTTTAAAATAATAACAAGGAAAATTAATCAATAGCTTGAATAGGTGAATTTAATTACACTTACACGGGAATGCTATATCTCCTGGGTAATAATAATAAGTAAATTCCGCATGTAGTGTGCTCTCCGCAGGTAGTGTGTACCTATCTCGATCACCTAGAAAAGAAAAATTTAACCAGCTTATGAATAGATGGTTTTAATTATTATTTTGGCACCTACATTAATTTACATCGTGTATTCGTAAATTAACGTTACTCAAATGTTTATCATTTAGACTTGGCATCAAATTGGGACTCCTATAGTTCATTGGGATTCAACACTCCTTCCTAGATGGACCAAGTGATGTGAAACGTAAAACACTCACTTGGATGGAACACTCAAGAGAACTCCCTCTCTTCCCATCTCCTCTTCCCCTTTTAGCTAGAAAATCCATTCCCAGATGGTGCTTTCCTTTACTAAAACCGATAATCAATATAAGCTGTGTCCTACATGGGACACCAAAGAGCACGATTAAGCTACCCACACGTTCAAGCGAGTAACCAGCAGATTCAAACAAGGTAGACCAAACGAGATGTGCTATGTACCACATCTGATGCACAGTGAGCTCGTTTGCTTCATTGCTGCAAAAAGAATGTAATCTCCATCTCAGCTTGTGAAGTAGTGGGACCTATCAATAAGCAACATTGACCTGATCAGTGATGACTCTTAACAATGTGTTCGTTAAGGGCAGTTTACAAGCTCATGCCATTTGGACAAGCCAGTTTGTGGATATGCAGCGCTCACACATTCAGATGAGTTTGTGCAAGCTGTTCAGAAGGATAGGTGTTCTCAAGTTTATTAATTATGTTTTTTCCAACAAAAATTGATAAGGAGGAACAACTGCAGCTTGTTTAGTGGGGAAGAAATTGGAATCTAAAATGGCTAAATGGTGGAAATAGACCAAACGTCGTAGGCCTGAGCTTTCATGTTGCGGTTGCTTTATTTTTTAGACCTCACCTTCCATAAACAGAGAAAGGACTTGTACAGCTCAATGAAGTCACAAAGGAATTACTTTTCATCCTGCATCGCGAGATTTGCAGCAAAGCCTCTGAACGCTCAAATAGTGGAGGCGTTGGGGTAAAAATGTCAGTCACACTTCAGAAGAGTGTGTCCTGCAAGGACAATGGGCCAGTGCAAGATCGTTGGTTTGGCTTGAACGGTGTGTACACAATCAACCTTCGCTCCAGTCTCATGCAAATTTACTGTCTGAGACAGATTTTGCACAGGCCAGATTTTTTGGTTTGTCCAAGTCAAATGGCTTGTGCAAATTCATGCAACAATATAACGGTGAGAACCGGCCTGATGAGTGTGTCAGCCCTTAGACCATAGTCAAACTTAGGAGAATATGAAAGCTCCAAGAATTCTCTCAAGTCAGTTGATGTCAAGGTGCCTAATTGAAACGAGGAGCTGATTGTTCATGCTGGAACTGAAAAGACGAACTCACAGCAAGTAAGAAAAAGGGATTTCTTCATTTTGAACGGCAGTTTAGTGACTGTAAGGTAGGGCTAATACAACCTTGGAGGGGAAAGAGTCTAGTATTTATATATTTACACTGAGCTCTACGAAAAATACCATTTTTGTATAGTGAATGGGTTTTAGGTTTTGTAGGTTTTTACTGACATAGACAAGTGGGGAGTCATTTTAAATTAATTTTAGACGCAAAATCGACTGAAATAGGTTTCAGATCCGAGAAAATTCAATCATAGCAAATAATCGCAATTTCCAAACCTAAAAGAGACACACAACCTCACAACGATACTAGCATTATTTTAAAAATACTAAACCCTGTGCTAGATTGGGCAGCGTTTTTTCTGTTTATTTAGTCACCCTCTACTGAGAATGGTTGAGAAATATGTGCCAAGATAGGAGAAAAGTATAACTTCCTCACAGATAGTGTCAAGACTAGTAGATAGACAAAATCATTGAATGGATTCTATTTTGCACCTTGATCACTGTATTGTCTGCCCAGTTATGTAGGACTTTATAAGAGATAATCCCATTAATATCGAACTTACATGCACGATAACTGAATGCACAGATGCTCTAAATGAAGCAATCACTTTGCGTCCATCCATAACTGCCTTCTAACCGTTCAGTTTGGTTTTAATAATAACCTCGCCCTAGTTATGAAATACGCTATTGGGAGAAAACTTTCGAAAATTGTGTCACCTTTAACTCTTATTTACCATGTTTAAAGTGTAGAGCAATTTTAGGGACGACTTTTTTAGATCTCAATTCCAAATTAGATATGTTCTGGAATGCCGCACACAAATATCATTGACAAAGTTTATCATTCCTCAACTCTCATTCCAATAAACGCAACTTCATTTTTGCCTTAAATTCCTGGATGAACTGAGGTCCTGGGTTCAAATCTCAGTGTGGGCACTCTTGTTTTCTCATTACATCTCGTCAAGCTAGGAGTAAGGCTCTGACCTTTGAAAGATGGCTAGGATAATAATCCTGCTCACTTACATTATACGTAGCCGCTACAGTATAGTAATTTTTATATAGTTGAAATTCAGGAACTGAATTCAATTATTGGATTTCGACTATTGACCTTTTAGGAATTATTGTAATAGCAAAATTTTAAGTGAACTGTGTGTTTTACATGCGCAGTGAGGTTGTATCCAAAAGAGTTGAAGTGCGGCTTTTTTCTTTGGGTAGAAAGAGGAGTGACAGACATGCGACAGCAAGTTAGCCTTGGTATCATATTGGCCAATTTTCACACTTCAAAATTGGATTTTTAAGGAGACATGTTGCCTGCAGTGACATTCACATTACGTCAACTGTGAAATGCCAGAACTTCATTTCATTCAACTGACATTATTATCAATTAAAACGATTTCCATGGTTCTCTTCCCTTAGTTCAAGGAAGTACAAATGAACTGTGAGAAAATATTTGCTAGCTAAAGCAGTTTAAGTGTGTGACTATATGAAGGACATACGAAACAACAAAACAGAGGTGATACAACTTTAACAAACTTCCAAATTAACATACTAAAACTATTGAGATAGCTCTTGCACAGGAACGTTTGGATTGTGTATATATCACCTTACTATTTGCACCATTACTTTTGTAAACATATTGAACTATGGAACATATCAAAATTATTTTGGGAATGTGTAAAAACAGTAAAGATAATAGAATTGACACTTTCACGTATTACATTACTATCCAATCGAAACCTTCTTTAAATTGTATTTACTCACACAGTGACTGTATGATATCAACTGTTTCGATGGTGATGTAAGAGGTACTACGATTGAGAGGTGACACCAATAAGAAATATTACTTTCATAGCAGGAGGTGTATCTATCAGGAATACAGTTCAATTAATGCATAAAGGAAACCGCTCACACGATGGAAAATTTGTATATTAGGAAAAACAAATGTGCCAAAAGGTAACATTACGTAATTAGGGTTAGCAACTCAGAAATGGATAGCATCCATTCCTTGATAAATTGCAATTTTCTGCATCTCATAGGAATTGGAGATTTGTTTGATCGAGGTTCAGCTATCTGGTTCAAACAAACAAATCAACAATACTACCATGCAGCTAACTACAACAACGACAACTCGGGTAAACTGCAGAAAGAGGTCGTATAGTTGCTATTACGTTCCTACTTCTAAAACTACACAGCCTCTACCCACCAGGTGTTGGGGCAAAGTAAACTAACAAATACAACAGTTTGAATACGTAATTTACAAGTATCTTGACCATTAGTTTTTAAAGTTGAATACAACTTAGTCTGCTATAAACACAATATTATCTTGTTCACTACATGACAAATCAGTCAGCCATAGTCTATTTTTCATTTTGAACATTGGTTCCAAAAACGATAAGGGGAAGGTCTGTAATCAATGAGGGAATACATCTCCTCAATCTAATCACGCAACATCATGCAATCCACAAAATAGAGGGAGGCAGTAAGCTTAATAATACACTAACTAGAACCAACTTGAGGTCTGACACAGTGAGGAGAGGGGGGGGGGGGTACCGAATTAATCCATGACTCTCAAATTGCAACATCTCCACAAACTAAGAGAATCAATCCTCCTGAATATGAACTACACGAGAGTATCCATAACCTCTGTCCAAAGAGCCCACAGCTTGAGCAGCCTGCATCCAAACATGAGGTCAAGTTTACTAGGTACAAGATTGAAGAGTCTCAGAAATGTGAGCTCAACGACTATATGAAAACCCTGACTTCAAGGGAATAAAAATATAGTGATTATGCTCTCGCTCCAGAATATCAACTATCTTCATAATGTTACTGACACTCCTATACCGTCCAAAGATTTATTGCTACAGATGAGTTAAGCCTAAATGATTGAAAGTTTCACTGAATAAACCTTTCAAGCCAATCCTCATACCGTCATAAATAGCTATTATGATTAAAGATGACATTTGCAAGCCATCATACATAACTAACCCTAAATCTAATCCTGTAGTTATGAAAATAGGACCTATTTCTATTAATTGACCAAAAATCTGAGAGGAAATCACACACCTCAAAGACTAAGATAACTTGTTATCCTAACAGCAATGGTACTCCACGACCTATAACACTGATGAAATCACTATCCTGAAGGTCCCATATGCTGTCTGTTGTGCTCTTGGGAGACAAAATAGTTTAGTCTTATCAAAGTGCGACTAAAGATGGAATACTCAATAACCGAATGAAGACTGGGGATGGCACCAATTATATCGTCATGACAAGACAGGCAGACATGCCTGTGGAATGGAATGTGACACATCCACACCCTCAATGTCAGTTATTGAATCGTATCAGGTCAAACACCAAGTAAGACTGAACACATTGACCCTACAACGCGGTAGCAGAAAAAAAGAAATGCCCCACCAATGTGAGACATCAACCTACCAAATCTGGGTCGAAATTCCAGTTCCAATCTCGTCAAAAGTAATCTATTTTTGGCAATAAAGCCGGTGATTCGAGACGAAATCAGTAAAAACTCACTACCTAATTTAAAAATTCATTGGTTTTCACACTCATTGGTGTATATATATTTACCAGTATTCGTTAACATACTCACTGCCACAAGAAGCACTAAGGCCAAGAACTGAAACCCACAAGATGAACCTAATTTCGTTCTCAACTTCACTTCCCAAGTTGTGTAGCTAGATTGTATTGTCTATCTCCTAGTTTCGTGCTTTACCACCTACAACCGATTCAAACAACAATTAGAACTTGAACTTTGATGGGTGAGTATTCTAAAAAGTTTCCAATGAATAACTGTCTAACAGGAGTTCCCTATAACAGTAATTTCTTTCCTTCTTCCTTAAAAAAGTATAAGGATGGTTCTTTCAACAGTTCATTAGAACTGCCCGAGTATGAAACTCAGGTATGATGCTAAAAAATAATAAAATAAATACGAAAAAAGTACAATGACACGTCTAACGTAGAGTGAATGTGATCTTAACACAATACCCCGAAAGTAAATTCTGTGAGTTCTAGAGTTCTAAATTTAGCAGAGCCATGGAAATCACTAATCATGCATGAGTGAGTGATTTTGTAGAATGAATCACAAGGCACATAGCACATTCTCAAGATGTATACCTTGCATAAAGCAGTCCTTTCTTCTGTGATGACCTTGATCAACAAGTCCAAAAAAACAAAGAGCAAATTGAAACAACAAGCATATAAAACTAGTCAAGAATTGATCATTGAGGTATTTGCATGGAATAAAAAGGTGAAGAATTCTATGCCCGATATTGTGATTCTATTCTTTCATTATTGGTTTTCGAGAAAGGTGAAGAAGTCCTTGTAGGAACATCGATTTTAACTATTATTGAAATAAAACCTTGAATGGACTCCAATCTTTCATAAATAGATGTGTACGAAAACTTGAAAAATGTCATAATCTGTCTTAATTTTTATATCAGTTTTTTAAAGTATAGATTCATTTACCTTTTATAAACTCCTTTGGGGTTTGTGAATTATTTGTAGTGACTCTATAAATTGTGAAGTCGTCCACCCTCAGTATAAGACACGATGTCATGACCTTATTGAAATTCGATATTACATAATTTTTTATATTATCGGCGCCTTGAGGATTGGAAGATGGGTCGTCTTGTTTTTCATCCACCTTCTGGACAGCAAAAATCATTATTACAAAACGATAGGTATTTCCTAAACATCAAGTAGACGGAATTTCAACTTACTTCATTGTCAGCTCCTCTGTTAACTGGAGTGGTTTTAGAACTCTGCTGGATCAAATTCAACAGACTGTTTTTGAATAGATTCTGAGCAAAATTAAGCCATTGAACATGTGGGGAGTTCGCTTCGTTATACCTGTAAATAAAAATGAGAATTATAACAGACCAGACAGTTATAAGTTCATTGGCATTACATTAAGAAGATTTTGTCAGAGGGCTTCTACAATTGTGACACTATTAATCAATTAACGGGCCCATAAAGAATTATTCAATCAAACAATAAGAGTTACAATACAATTCAAGGTTTTCCATTAAATTAATTGTTGTGAATACATGCTGACCGTAATGACGTTCAGCTACATGATTGAGTAACACTGTGTTAGATACGCTCCTGATTTAATTAAAACGGTATTGAGCACATATTTCTATTATAATCCTTTGAAACTCGAATAATTCGTATTAGTTATGATATATCAGATCTGAAGATTCACTAAAATCTAAAATTGCTGATGGTATCTGAATTTATAGGGAGGATCACATCTGATGTGACAAAACCTCTTATCATTTCATAGGTACTACGTCTTCAGAATGATATATTTTCTTCAATGGAACAAATGATTTCAATTATTTCATCCGGGAAGGCATTGAAAGAGAAGATTAAACAAAAATCAACCCTATTCCCGGTCATTTAGGATTCAGTAATAAAACCATTCAAAATCTGAGTCTTACTGACAAATAATAAGTTATAAAATACAAAACCCTGATCAAGACGTTAGACGAGCACTGTGCACTGTCTTAATCGTATTTTACCTACAGACATACGTTTTTCTACCCCACCAAAAGACCAGACAAAACAGCAAGATTTGAAAACTGTGGCAGTAAGGGTCAGTTTGGGAGATTAATAATTAATTTACTAGACGAATTCGTGTCTGGCTGAGGCTGGGTGCCATTCAGGTAGGACTGGTTTGTTGAGGATTCGACCCTGCATACAGTGACTATTGAAAATGTTGTAGATTGTGAACCAGGGAAGGAACAGGCTGTTTACGTTGAACCTGACTCTGGTGTTTACATACACAAAACTGCGAGGAATCAACAACTGTATAAGTTAGTTCCCACCCATACTAAGGTCAGTACGCTCAGTCTAGTCATCAAAACTATGTTTCTGACCAATACCAATTGTTTTACCAATGGACATTTAGCAACGGTTTACCCAAATAGAAATCGAGTTCTAAATACTTGAAGAGGCAAAATTCTGTTGCCGCAATAATGACAAGTCAACAGCCTCCTAAATGCGTTTCATTTGAGCAATTGGATTGTAATAGATTCAAGGACTACCACTATGGCAAAACCTTGGAATTGGTCACTGACCACTGCCTACTTGAACATATTTTGGGGAGCACAAAGGTGTATTAATATTTGCTCCAAACATATTGCAAAGGTAGGCATATTTTATACCAGCATTCAAGTACAAAATCAAGAGTATCAAATCCCAAGAGAGCAGCCCAGATTTCCTATCCAGTCCTCTCGTGTACTTAATCATCTACAAGAATCCACAAAAAAATACGTTAATAAACTGCATAGTACCTTGCCCAATGTTTACGATCACAGGGAGATGCTAGGTGATATGGGTAGTAATCCACTTGGAGAGACGATATTTGCAAGTGAACGTTGCTTCCAGTTCCCAATAATGGATGCAGCGAGCGACCAGCTGGAAGGTCACAATGCATTTAATCAAAAAGTGACAAAACAGTCAAAGGCAAACAAAAAAGAACTGACTGGAGAATGGATGGTTGTCATGATAACTAATTAAGTATTTGGATTTTGGCAATGTCAATTAACTTATTGTTCATGTCCTTCAGATGGATGAAAGTAGTAAATAGTTCTCAAGTAAATTACCCCCAACAGCTGAATTGCATTTTCCAATGACTGACAAGTTTATTACAAGTTGACTAAGCCTTCTCCAGTCGGGAGGGGTGCACAATTATAATGAAGCAAATCATGTTGTTACCTCCAGGATCATCACTAAGATGAAGGTTTATATTGTGAGCCAGAAAATGGTAGGATGTTTCTATAACATCGCATGTTGCAAATAACTGCTCCTTATTATCTGATTCTCCCATTCTCGCTTGTTGTGAAACCTGAGCTTGATATTCAGGTAACATCTGAAAACAATATTGACCAACATAATGTATTATGAAACGCAAGTTTTATATGCATTAAATGATTTATTTTCATATATGATATCGCAGTAATGATATCAGTTTTAAATTTATAACGCTGAGTACTTTAGCTAATAAGTTAGCAAACAAACAAGTATGTCGTTTTAGTTTTTATATAACATGGAAGGAGTGGTGGTTGAAATGAAAATCTTTTGAAATTCAAAGGAAACAATGTTTAATCCAAATGGAGAATGACTGTAAAAGAGCCATCACAAGCTTGTCCCAGTGGGAGACTCCTGCTAGGGGTTGTGAAAGGGTATGGCCAAAGGGTGCTGGGCTCTCCCACCCTAAACTATACTCAAACTACATATTTCTAGTACCTTCGTGTTTAATCTCCTAATCACAGCTGCCTTGCACCATCTTACTTGTGAATAATGTATCATATTCCAAACTCCAATACATAGAAGGGCTTGGTAGACAAGTAACAATTTAAAATAGCTATACCTCCCAAGACTATATTTCAGGGAAAAGATATGAATTCATCTGGGTATCCATAATGTTTGGTGATGCACTGCTTGCATCACTTGATTAACCAACTAACACACAAACCTAATATACAGTTAGAACGTTGATTCTATTTAGATTTTTCTTTTAGTAGGTGTAGATACATAGTAACATTCAAGTTGCCATAGGAGCTAACTAACTACTGTTGTATTGGATACAGTGTTATCTAGAGAGGCCAGAAAAGTATTTGTACATTCATAAAAGCTTTAGAATTGATTTGGGAAGAAAACGATATAGTAATTTTAATTTTACAGGGTGAGTGAACGTTGCTAGGCAATTTCCACTAGATTGCTCGGTTCACATTCAGTTCATAGACTTTCTGTACCAACTCTGTAGCTAGAGCAGCAGTTCTTGGAAAATTTAGGTCATTCCCACCTCTAAAGATATTTACGCACAAAAAATAATGACTTTGTTGATGTTCAACATCCTGCATTCCTTTGTATTCATAACTAAAGCTGCTGATATTCACGTTCAAAAGTGGACTACACTTATATTCAGCTCTCAGGCCCTGGGATGCAGAAATAATTGGCCAAGAATACGACTACATTCCTATTCATAAATTTTGAAATTGTGGATCATGAAAATGATCATCCTCGGTGAGATTGATACAGCACCACTGAAGATTTAATCCATAGTTGATTCGAGTAACAATAATTTACCTCCAATTTTCTAGCAGCTTTCTTAATACGTGTTGTTTCATTGGCTTTCTGTACCAACCCGGACAAAGATTCGGCAAAATGAAGGACAGCTTTGAGTTGAGAATCAGTAAGAACCCACAACAGACTTTCCATGATTAAAAGCAGCTTGCATCCCATAACGAAGCAATCTGAAAAATTCGAAGGGGACTCAGTATGTGACCAACACAGGAGTATTATCCAATTAGCTTACATTTTATTATATCCAATAATATATTTTATCCAATTCGAACTATTGTTTACCATACATACCAGACATCCGTTTCTTTATTGTGAGGCGACATTTAGATTTGTTTGTCAACAGCCGAAGGGGTGGTAATTCACTATCTTTAATTGAACTAGCTTCCAATCTCAGTGTTTCCCATTTTAGTTCTTTGAATATCAGTATTTGCTCTTTAACTTTGTCCTTCACTCTTGTTTGAGGAAGCTCTTCCCGTTTCCATTCAGGCGACTTAGATTCAACGAGAATCTGCATTATCTGCAAACACCAAACGACACTTGAATATTATCCTACCTAATTCACAACATTAATGGGATCATTCACATATTTCTTTTCCATCGTTATGATGGCAGTGGTTTGATCTTAACAATCGTGATACCAAACGCACTCTTCCTTGATTAAAGATTACACGATTAAAAAGAGAGAAAATGGTGCTTAATGGATATTATGGTTGCGCATTTGCAATGTGATGTAATGATTTAGGAGGAAAGAAACTCATAGAGAAACATTTGCGCCTTAATCCACACATTCCCTGGAAATATCATACAAAATTGGATGGAAACTGTAGAAACTAGCTGGTCATAGCATCTCACACAAGCACCTGCAGCAGCTCCTACTGACGATCATGATGAAATTGATTTGGACCATTGAACCTTTTCTTCTCTCTTCTTCTTCTTCTTCTTCTAAATACGGATGTCCTTTCACAGTAAAAATCGATTTTTCAAAAAAATCGATTTTTTGTTGCCATTACTAGATATGGACCATTGAACCTTTTCTCTCTCACTTCTTCTTCTTCTTATGTCCTTTCACTCCTTGAGGAGCATAGGGCCTCTTCGAAATTGCGCCATCCTGTTCTGTCACTGGCCAGCACCTTCACCTCTTGCCACGTCTTTCCAGCTCCTCTTGCTTCTTTCTCAATAGAGCGTCACCATGTTATACGAGGGCGGCCCTGCCAGCGGAAGCCTTGAGGATTCCAATCCAGTGCCAACCGCTCCACAGATTCTTCATCTTTCCTCAATGTATGGGCCAATCCAGGTCCATTTCTTCCGGCGTATCTCCATTGATACACGATTTTAATTGGTTCATTTCAAAAGTCTTTCATTGGAAATGACCTCAGGCCACCATACTCCGAGGATTCTTCTCAAACGTCGATTTATAAATTATTGAAGCTTGTTGGTCAGGACTTTGGTCACTCTCCCACGTTTTGCAACCATAGAGAAGAACAGACTTGACATTCGTGTTAAATAGGCGCAATTTGGTCCTCAGCAAAATGTTCCTGTTTTTCCAAATTGGATACAACTGAACGAATGAGCCATTTGCTTTCCTTATATGGCTTTTGATGTCTTCATCTGTTCCGCAAAAAAACTCTTTCTCACTGCTCAACAAATTTGAATGAAACGGACTACTAGAATGTAACCACGCGCAGAGCAAAGGTGATTATTTCCCTTTGACAAGGCACATAACATGTTTACGCCATGCCACTCATCAAAAATGGCTTGGTGGGTTTGAGCAGGGATGGCTACAGGAAGCTGGCGGGTCTGGCTTACTGAGGCCCTATGGTTGTTTATTTGGAGGTTGAGAAGAAAACATAAAAGGCTTCTGGGGTCGAGCATTTTCTGCAGATGAGCTGATAAACACAAATCCGAGATTGGCACTGAATGGTATTTAGCTAAATGTACCTGGTACTATTACATCCAAGAAAACTAGTATTTGTGGAGCTCTGAAGAGAAAAGATAAGGAAACGTTATTAAAGTGCGCTAGTAGTTTTCACTTAATGCCAACATCCACCTCTCAACTAAATACTGTGACCCCTCCCCCATCTAAATTTTAACCTTGTATATGCCTCCCATGCATTGCAGAAAATTTCAAACAATTTCTAAATTCTAATATCCTCCTAAAATAGTTGTAAAAAAAATTCAAAACAGATTTCAATATTAGAATTTCAAACTAATCAACATCGATTTCCCATCAACATTCGTTTAGAAAGTCATGGTATAAGAAGGAGCTCAAACTCCATAAACAAATGGTTAAGTTAGTACAAGTTACCTGAACAGAGGCAGTGAACGCAGGGGTTTTGAACGTGATGGAGACAACATTGACGAAAATGGTCATTCCATCAATTACTTTATTGATGAAATTATATTTGGTCGGAGTTCCATACGACGAAAGCCCTTGCTGCGCTGATAATGATCTCAACTCCTCGCAGGTCTCGATCTGAACTTTGACCTCATCCAAGGACTATTGAAAATAAACAATTAGTTACGTCCAGCTCATATTAGATAGGTAGTTAGAGGATAAGGTTTGACAATTTGACATAATATTTCAGTAAAATCGATTATATAATATTATGTAAATACTTGGAGCAACTATATTGAAACAGTAATAACGAAATAACAACTTACAATATAAATAGGAACATTTTTCAATTTAGTCCATTGGATTCGGAAGGCAACTTTATTACACCATGCACTCGTCAGTCGAACCCAGGATGGAAGTTCAAGCAAATCCGTTAGAACTATTTCATCGAGTTCCAAACCAGTCAGTTCTCCTTCACCTTTGAATGTACTCAGGTTGATTTTATCCGGAGATAAATTTTTGGTGAATCTGGAAAAAATACATTAAGAAAATGCAATATCAAACTTTTTTCTGAAATAAAAAGTTGCCAATCACGCAGGACGTCCATTTGAGCACATTTTGATAATTTTGTGCATCTTTGCTAATATATGAAGAGGTTAATTTTTTGACGTCGTAGCAGATGATCTCTGGATTGACTCAACCGATTTTGATATGAAAAATGAAAGGATTTTTTCATGGCAGTCGAATTTGTAAAGTAAAACGGTTGCGAAA
Source organism: Creontiades dilutus (assembly GCA_031894815.1). Classification (NCBI taxonomy): domain Eukaryota; kingdom Metazoa; phylum Arthropoda; class Insecta; order Hemiptera; family Miridae; genus Creontiades; species Creontiades dilutus. Next base: position 178,124 of record JAVIWC010001954.1, read on the forward strand.
AATTGTTTCTTAGCTACGCTACCTTTGCAACATTTGATGTTCAGCCAACAAGGCCATGCACAATGGCGTGTCCACTGAGGGTGATGGGGTGTGGCCCATTCGGTCTACGTGGTAGGCAGCAACTTTGACGAAATTGAAATTTTTGAACGATAAAACAACTTCGTTTTAATAAAAGATTTCTGGATCTACTGAACTGATTTTTAAAATTCTTCTGACAATAAAAAGCCACAGGAACAGGTCACATAGTTTACAGAGTGCTTGAGCGTACACTGGCGTGGCTACTGAAAATTAGAGGATGGACGAGACACGATACCCTTGGATTTGCCTGGAGAGACTGATCCTCAGTGGACCAACCTCCTTCCTATATTGACCTAAAGATAGGTTCGTGTCTGGACACACTTCCAACCATGCAGATGACTACACGAGTTTTTACCACATCCACACTACTTCGTGAGTATCGTCATTTATTGAGGAAGGTGGTAATGCACCGCTCCATTATAAGCAGAATGGTTGCAAGCCCGGAACAGAGACAATGACCTTCCAAGAGTAAGACTTTATTCAGCAAGAACAAAAAGAGAATTGAGGACACAAATATTAGTATCCAGGCGAATCATATGTCAGGTTCAAAATATTAACCACCACAATGCCTCTATCCCCATCATTTTATCCTCACCTGAGATCCCCAGCTAAATTCTTGTGAGTGCATGAGGACGCAAGGTGGTCCACAAGACCTATTGGAACAAAGAATTCAGATCTCCTCCTGACAAGCTAGGATTTGAGTTTAACCGACTCAACGCGGGACCAAAAACCAAGACATTAGCTCCAGATGGGAAAATTTTTGTTGAGGGGGGATTTCTAGGTAGCAGGGCACCGCCCCGGTGCCTTCCGTGAGAGGGGAAAACCCGCTTGGCACCGGTGCGGTGCCATCCACGTTGAGTCAGTTAAAGGCTGGATCACACAGGACGCGTTATAACGCGACGTTAGGCGTTCCTGTACCGTCGCGTTACGGCGTTCCACTTGCATGACGCAACATGGCATCATCCCCGCCACACACACACGGCATCAAGGCTCAGCGATACTTTCAGTAACGCGGCGTCAAGCGTTGGGGTTGTAAAAAGTTACAAAAATAACGCGCGCTGAAGGCGTTCTCCCCGATTTTTTTCGAGATGAGTGAGGAAACAGAGGCTCTCGTTGACAAAACGATCCTCGTGTGATCGCAGCTCCCGACATAGACCGTAGTATTCCCCAAACTCTTCTCTCTTTTCATTGATTGGGTGCACAAAATGCCGTCTATTTTTGTCATTTAATAAATTTAGTAGAAGTAGAGCTTCTTCCTCATCAGAGTCACCTGAAGTTATCATAGCTTTATGAGAAAGTTAGAAGAACCAGAAATGATTGTTATAGCAGCGAACCGCCTGTACACAGTACACTCTTGGAGTACACTATCACAATGCTGGGTCGCAGGCCAAAATAACGCGATGTGTGTGACGTAGCTGTATCGCCAAACGTCGGGGAGAACGTGCGTTCCCTGAGCGTCACGTTATAACGCGTCCTGTGTGGTCCAGCCTTAAGAGAACTTGGGCGGGTTTGCCCTTATGGTCTCCCCCCAAGAAGTTCCTTCGAAGAGGAGACTGAATCTCAGTCTATAAGGTAATGGAATGCTGTAGTTGCCCCTTCCATTGAGGTTGATGCGGTATTAATGCTCCGCCACGCTCAGAGGATGACCCAGACGCTTGAAAACGTCTGATTCATCCCCCAAGGCGACGGATTCTAAAATCGGGAAGAACCAACTAACCATATCCATCACAAGTCTGCGTCCTTGGATATGCCCAATCTTTTTCAAAGGTACACATTCAATTGTTAACACAAAAGATAGTTGCGATGACAGTTTTGATAGGTGTCTTTGGTTGGTAGCAATACTTTACATGAAGTGACCCATACTACCCCACAAGACCGATCATTGCGAAGGTAACTAATAGTTATGAGCCTTTGATTGAGTTTTGCGTTAAGGGACCAAGAAGGGCGAATTCAGTAGGCATTACTCCCGATTTCGTTGAGAAACCTACCCGAATAACGAAATGCGTTGTGGGTTGAAAGGCCAACCAGCAGATCTGTCGAATAACTATTAGATAGAATGTACCTGTATATCTGCAAAAAATGATGAGCAAGCCTTTAATCAAATTTATTCATGAAGTTACATAATTTCACCCGGAATATGCCACATCGCTGCCCCCTTGGAGCGGTGAGCACATCTAGTTCACAGAGGGAGGCATTGGCAGATACGTTTACTCTGGATACAGAAGCTGACATTATACGATTACATTCTTGGAATAACATTATATACTAAGAAAATGCCCTTACCTTGACAGATGTTTCAAAATTTGGTTTTTCAAAAGGGAGACCATTGTGGATGAAGGAAAGACACGCAGAGAATTGGGAAACGTCTACATCACCATCATCACGAAAAGTAGAATTTTGTAGTTGGAGGATAGTTCCTCTTCGTTAACTCCAACATTATTTATAGTAAAGATGTTCTAATTGAGAGTAAGCGCGTGCATACAACCGAGATATACCCAAAGAGACGTAAACATTCAAATGTTGTCATTCTTATTGCACTTTATCACCGTATCACAAAACTTATCTTTTATCGTACGTTCCGATATCAGTTCAAGAAGTTTTTATGTATGTGGAAGAATCGAATTTGAATGGAACATCCAACTCAACTGTGTAAAACACGGAGCTTCGGGCTCCATGCTAACGCTTCGAGCGGCGAAACTACGAACCAGGCTTATTGGAATTATACCAGCTATTATAAGGTATTCAATCAACCAGAATTCGGGTAAGAAGGTATTCAAAAAAAAAAGCTTGAATAAATTGAAATAAATTTTTGTAAATTGGCAGGATGGGAGGACAGAGACTCAGTTTCAGAGATTGGAAATCTTTGATGTCTAGAACTGAATCTTTGTTTTCTTTGTGAATATGGTCTCTTTAGATTTCAGAACTGGTACCATGGTCACTGTAGTTCTTCCCATCAACATCTGATGGTTTTGAACCATCCTCAACACACACACATTTGGCTTCCAGTTCCGCCGAAACTCTCAAATAATCCATGGGTGGGATGGTTACACACTTCTTCACTATGCTTGGGGCTTAAAGTGGGCCAATCAGAACTTTTACTCTTCAACAAAATTTGTTTTCAGTAACAGAACTGAATTGAGGCCTTCAAGGACGAATCCTATGACAGGATCTGGGCACTGAGATGCAGTTAGGAGGCTAATGGATTGGGGTTATGGGACCTTGCAGTCATTATCCAAGTTCATTGGGGCTCAGAGTCTAACTGATGGCAGACTGCATACACCAGTGAGGAGTGAGTGCGTGTAGGGTCTAAAGAATAATGCCCATAGTACGTACAGCTCCCCAAGAGGCACAAACCTCTTTTGCTTCGTTTCTTAAATTTTTTTCAACCTTGAGATGGAAAAGCTTAGTTTTCTCATTCCTATTCATGAATCCTCTAAGTGTTGCAGGAATTATCTGCATTGTGGAATGTACTACTACATACAGCGTTTCCATCCATGTTCAAAAAATTGTTAGAACCCTTTAAAAATGGCAAAAAATTGTTAACAGAGAGATTTTACATTTATCCATACCATCATTTTTATCTACCAACCAGTATCCATCCATTGGTTTTTACCCTAATAAACGATACATCTTTCGAGTTTGCAAGAGAACATTATGAACAGAAGAGAACATTGCGTGAGGCAATGTTACGAAAGAATAATTTAATTAAACATGTAAGCCTTGAGTGGGACTACAAACAATGAAGAGCAGGAAAATATTACAATGTCTATCATATAAAGAGAGCCTGAACAAATGATCATATGTTCATGTAATAGAAAAACTTCTCTTCTAACAGATGATATAAAATAAAGTTTTTACAAGAGAAGGTTTCAGGAGGGTTACAGTATATGTGAGTACATTATTTCAATTACCTTGAGGAAACATATGTAGTTATTTCGTTACTGTAAGTTAATCACTGCTCATGACTTCATATTGAATTGCCTTTGATTATAATTTTGATGGTTATTCAGTTATACTTTGACTTTCGAGGTTGGACACTGTTATTATGTAATATGTGAATACATATCATTATTATAATCGTGTATAAAGGATGCGTGATAGCTGGACTCATCGCGCTGACCACCGTGGCGCCCCTAGCGGCCAAACCTCTTTGAGTTCCCTTCTCATCAATACAAACAATTTCTTACATGGAAGTAGCGGCATAGAGTAGTTATACTCATCGATCCATGACTGGTAGTCAGTTCTTGATCATTTAAGGTAACTTCATCTCAATTGATCAGTAAGAGTTAAGATCGTAGCGTATGAAGAAAATATTCAACTAGGAAGAAACAGACTTAGTGTTTATTTTTATCTTCCTACATTTGACAAAACATTTTTCGAAATGCCATTTTCAGCGTGGAAACGCTGTGACTTACTCCATCATGTGGTGCTACCTGTTAGCCGATTCTGAAGTTACTTATCTCGATTATCGGGAACTAAAGTTCGAGGTCCGCTTAAAAACGTTAAGTTCGCTGAGGTAGTGTTTTTCAACATGTCGAGTTCGGGCGCGATAAAAGGCCAATAAAGGCGTAAAAATAAAAGTGAATTAAGACGAGTGGTTCCAGTTAAGAAATACGAGTTTGAAGGGTGCTGGGGTGCCATTTATTTCTCAAAAAAGAACCGAGCTGCCGGGGAAACAATGTCCAAGACTGGTAAGTCTAAAAACGTTAATTCTCCATAATCAACTTCTAACCAAAATTACTTTGTCATATGTTGTTGCGGATGAACTTTTATGGCCAACGTGTGGTACATTCGTATGTGAAGCCCCACTTATCGTATTGCATTGTTTATTCTTCACTTTCTACCGAATTGAATAGGAAAGTGAAGGAAGCTAATTCGTAGGATCCTGTGTACCTATAGCAGTTCCAAGTCAAATTCAACTTTTTCACCATTATTGGGGAAATGACGAAAAATACGCACAAGCCGTAATGTAATACCAATTGCTTGTCTGTCATTGGGGACAGGGTGAAAACGATGCTCCAATCGGTTTTCTAGTGTCATTGGACTGTTAGGGACGATCGATACCGATGGATATGTGAAAAGTATCGAATATTTCATTCGATGCCAAGTATTTTTGGTATCGATACCATCGATTTGAGAATGATTAGTGGTATCGATACTTTGGCCTATATCGAAAGAAATACTCGAATGGTCGTAGCTCTCTCTAGCAACAGATTCGTTGACTGTAATCGATCACATGGCTGTGTTAATTTCCCTAATGGGTCATAATTTCCCTAATCATGGTTAAAAGCTTGTTTGGGTTGGAATAGGTTGAATTGAATTTTGAAAAGGTTGAATTTGACTTGCTGTATATACCTGCAACTGAACGCGTCCGGTTCTCAAACCTCTGTATTCTGTACAACTTCCCATCAAGAGTGCAAAGAAATCAGACCTCCTGAAGATGGCTGGGTATTTACCAGCTGAAAAGAGGCAATTTTATCTTAATTTGCTCTCTGAGTTAGGATTCCTTTGATTCTATTCTTAATTGATGTTGTTTTTGATTTGTGAAATCCTTCAAGGTCGCTTCCTATTTTTTCTCAATTTTATTCATCTTGCACTGCCAGTCTACTGAAGCCTAAGTCATTTTTGTTTTGCGTATCTGATATTCGACGTAACCGTTTGATTCCTTTTTTCTTTGAAGTATAGTTTTACTTTCGCGTTCTAATGATTTACCCTTTTCCTTCCGTTAACTCAAGCAATTTAAAACAGAAAAGGCGATTGTTACCTTCAATCATATTGGCTGAATACCTTGTAAGTCCGTCCTTTCTCCGGGGAATTTTCGTGCTATTTTTCAGTTTGACATTATAGTGGTAAAAGTTTATTAATATCCTACTTCTTGCCTGCATCCGAATTTCATTTTACAGCTCCACCAACATAGTGTACACTATTAGAAAGAGGGGGGAGATTCATATACATATCAGGCAGTGGTGAAGCGTTTGGTCATCTCTAGATTCGGCGATGACCAGACGATTTACTAAATGTTAAGAATTAGTTAATACTAATGTTGAATATACAATTTCCTCTTTATGAAAAAGAGATGTTCATGGTCGCAGTTGGCGCAATTACCTCCTCATTGGCGACATTAGCGCTTGTGTGGAAGCGCTGTCATTCTGACTATTTCACTATTATTGTAGAGCCATAATTATTTTGGTTCAAAAAGCGTCATTCAAAGCTGTATTTGCACTGATTTCAACAAATTTGATTACAAAAAATAAAAAACGTGAATTTCATACGTCAAAAACACCTTAAAATGGCGTTTTTGACATCTAATTTTTCAAAATTCCCCGGGGGGGGGGGGTTGCACCCCAGAACCCGGACCCCCCCCCCCCCCCCCACTTGATGACCTAGCAAAAATGTCACGCCTCGTCACGTCTACCAGGATATTATTTCCTAATCAATCATTCCCAATGTTCAATTCAGGCACCTACCTACAATCTCACTCGCGACGTTTCACCATAAAAACGTTCCTACTGCACAAAAACAACGTTCTTACGCTAAAACTTAATAACTTCTTTCTATATATGAACCTGATTAATGTTTTTGTGGCTAAAATCATGAAATATCACTTTAAAAAACCTATTTTTTCTATTTTGAGAGAAAAATATACAGAAACTAGTTTGGGAGGGCATCACTGTTTCTATAGTTTCCTAGAAAAATTAGCTTTTCAGAAGGAACGTTTCTAGAGGGACCCCTTCGCTTGAATTCTCTCCCTGTTCGTTCTCTCTAGTTTCGTTCTTGTCCAGTATATTGGTCTTTTCATCGCTTTTGTGATTGTTTCTTTTCGTTTATGATTCGCAATTATGTATCTTTTTAATAAAATAAGTAAAGAAATCGAAATTTTTTCGACTCTACTCTTGGTATAGTTCTCAACCGATTTCCATAATTCCTATTTTGTTTGACCCGATTTTAGTCCAGCTGTGCAACAAACCTCGGAAAATCTGCGTTAGCTGTCATAAGGGGGATGGAAGGAGTAATAGCCTCCTTTCAGTCGCCGCTCAAGCAAAAATTCTCGATCTATCCAACGGATCCATTTTTTCTCCTATTAGAATTTAGTTCTAGTTGAAATACACATTCCATAACATTCAAAGTTCATAATGAAAGAGGGTAAGTGGGGGGGGGGGGTACAGATAAATGTTCACTATTTTCATCTATCTTTTTATTGTTCGATCCCACTTATTGTCTAACAAACCTCTTTTGTGGAAAACACTTCGGAAATTATAAATTGGCTGTCGGGAAGGCGAATGGAGGAGGTATTAGTCGATCCATTCTAGCTCTGCTCAGTCTTGCTGATTGTCGTTAATAATTTCTCCTTCAATTAATAACTTAGCCTAGTTGTGGCAATTATTTTAGTATCACATTTCATTATAAAAGGATTTGAATGAAAGAGGTCTTTCTGTTTAAAAAAATGTAATAACGGGTTACAAACGGATTGTTTAAAACTGCGATAATATAGAAATCGGGCATAGGTTCGTCCCTGTAATGCATCCATTACTTACCACTATGTTTTATTGCAAGGGCCCCTCTGAGATCGGTGAATACTAAATGAATATAATATATATTATCTAGTAGATATCATCTACTATTCATAACACCGTCTATCATGATTAAATTCGATGTGAAGGACAAGCATTGTCTCAACTTGTACAATTAAGCAAAATTTACCAAAATTGCGCATAAAAACTTTGGTAAACCCAAAACGTGACGTTTAATATTCATTGTTTTTCAATGCTGATTCACGTTTTTTCATTTGGCTAAATTTGAAATCTTTCACTCCCAAAAATGTCGATATTTTCAGTGATAAACTGTAATAATTTAAAATGAGTGTAGCACACATGTTTCTCAAGGTCGATTTGTATCTCAACGCTGTGCATCTCGTTTTGGTGATATTTGGCCCATGAGCTCCTGAAAGGAGCATAGGCGCTTGGGTACCCCCAGCCAATGAACCCAAGAAGATAATAACTTTCAGAACCCATAAGAGTTTAAACCAATTTAGGTGGGAGGGCATAGGCTCTCCTGAGATTCTGTCCAATCAGAAGTGAGGTGTAGATTTAATCTGTGCACCCATGAGGCGGAATTTCAGTTAGAATTGAGGCGAGCCAATCAGAAAGATCGAAAATCATGGGATGGAGCAAAGTTTTTCCTGTGCTAACCGCTAGGAGCGCTTTTATTCGTTTTGGTTATCAGCGTCTTATCAGAAAACCGGTAAGGTCAAGGCTTTTTTAGCTGATTTTTTTCTTCAGTTGTGTTTTCTGCTTCCATGTTTTTGAAGTTATTTATATGTGTTAAGGCCCCACATACACATACATATACACATTGTTCAGAAAGTGCCATCAGCAAGATGATCGGGCAATGTGAACTGTCGCTCACACCAAACTGAGTTTGGGAACGATGTTTGTAAATGTTCGAGAGCGTTTTGCCACATCATTAAACCTAGTGGATCTGTTACTCGGTGCGGATGACTGACACGTCAAAGGGATTTATGTTTGTTGCGAAATTTTTGAAGTCTGGTTGAAAAATGAAAAAAATAGGAAAATCTTAATCTGAGAGTTAAATGTCGGCGTAAATGATGATTTTTCACTTAGTTGAAGTTCTGAAATTGAAGTTGTGGGGTGATGGAATGGTATAATTGCCCCTTCCATTGAGCTGAATGCGGTTTAATGCTCCGCCAGGCTCAGAGGATGACCCAGACGCTTTAAGGCGTCTGATACAACTCCCAAGGCGGTGGATTCAAGAACCGGTAAGGGCCAACTAACCACGTCCATCACAAAATTCATTAATAAGTTGGTAGAGATTTATCGTAAGTTCCATTTATTTTCAGGAATATAAGTAACGAGTCTATATCTGAGGGACTTGCCTTCCCAATCTTTCCTTATTAGAGGAGTACTTTGCTGCATTCTAAATACAGAAACCCCACTTTGCTGGTAATATGCACGCATATTTCAAGAGCATAACCCAAATCTAGAATATTTTGGCAAATTTGATCATTTCTTATTCCAATGTATAAATGCTATTTCTAAGGAAATTTGGTTTTATTTCTCTGTTTAGGGGCTTTTATTACCTGGTATTTCTGTATTATTGAAGTCAGGATCCTTGTTCATCATCGCTGATTTAGCCACCTATTTTAGGATTAGTTTACAAGTAGTTAGAGTGAGGGTTAAGATAAGGTTTAGGGCCGGATTAGCGGTGTTCATCAAGGGTTTCTTGAGTCTAAAGTTAGGATTTAATGTATTAAATTTTGAGATTAACACAAACAACCGTCATAAACCTTTTTCCGAAATGAATATCTATTTACGGCGTCACATTCTGGACCTCAGGCCAGTGCGGTACCTCCACAAGGGGTGCCCATTTTGAAATGATTTTATCATAATAAACTCTAATGTCACCAGAACTATGTTGTTCGAGAGAATCGTTTCGAAACTCCTGCGTGTGATTCACCTGCAATAAACGAAGAAACAATATTCTTAAAATTGAGATAGCTGTTCGAAAGTTTCCCCCTGATCGCCTTTGGAGAAAGAAAGGTGGAAGAGGAAAGAGCAAAAAACGTAAAGAATACTTTATTGAGCCTAATCCACTTCATGTTACAAAATCGTTTTTGACAAACGAATAGGACAAAACAATTTTGAAAAACGAAAAACAATAGCTAAAATAAAATAAAAGTATCGCGCCTTCAAATAATAAATTAGAAAATAAAGGAAACGTGGTTCATAAACATGATTTTTGACCTACTCTCAATCACGTCGTTGCTTCGTCACCAATAGCGTACCTACGTAGTTTGTCTAGTTTTCTCATTTCGAAGGAAACGTAAAACAACTAGACGAGTGAAATGACACAGAACTTAATGTAGTAGGTACGAGACTAAAATAAACTATTTATTACATAGTAAATACTTTACAAAAATGTACAACCTATCACATTAGCAACTGGGCTTCGTTGCCCGCAGGTATGTAATTGTTATAGGCACACACCTAACTATCACTTTGACTATTTTCTTTTACAAGAGTATACCTAGCTAATTACGTTGTGTAGATGTATGTCTATAGCAATCGAGACCTAAAATAACTCTAAGAACATGCCTACTTATTAGCTATCCATTTATTAATGCTATTAATTTAAAATTTTCGAGTATAAAACATGCCGTAACAAAGTATACATAACCTAACATGCTTTGAATGAGCACAGGTGGGCACGTCGATTTTTTCAGCCCTCCAACTATTTTTTAGAGGTAATTGACAGTAAGTAGAAGGTACCTATAGGAAATTAATCAATATCCAACGAAATAGTAAATTTACGTGTTCACAACGAGTTATTTCAATATGATATTTCCATTACAACAGATCCAGTTTTTGGAAAACAATTCGGTTCTTCGCCATTTGGCCTCCTGGACCAACATATGGCTCAAATTCAAAAAACATGGAACATGTTTTAGCAGCGGTCCCTACTATCTTACAAGGAAGTATTTTGATACATCTGCGTGTTTCAACTCCCCTAAATAATCAACAATTTGAAGAAATTGAAAGCTGAAAACCGTTATTTCATTTTATTGAATTTCATTTCTTTCATTTGGCATCCATTTTATTTTATTCAGTACAATCGTTAGATGTTACCAAGAAAAGTGAAGATGAACACGACTTTCCACTCTGTTAAGGCTGGTCTACACATTAAGTTTTGCTCGTTTCACGCAGTCCAAGACGTTGCAGACAAAACGTTGCGTGTGGACCGGAAAACTGCGCGGTTTTGAGTCCGTTGGGAGGACTGCACGGTTGCAGCGATAACTGAGCTCGTGAGCTGTGAAAACCGTGACCTGTACAGACATGTCGTTGCGTGTAGACACTTGTTCCGTTTTCCAATCGGTTTTGTTCCTCAGTTTTCCCTAATCATCCAACCATGGCAGATCATCGGCAATGTTCTCGCGAGTTTATGACTGATTTGAAAACTGGCTGAGCGGAAAACACGAGACTGCGCCCTCAGCACTGTACTGTCTGGACGTTCAAACTTTCAACGTTTCCATTCAGTCCTAAAACTGTGCAGATTTGAAACGTTGTGCAAAATTTAGCTTGCGGACCGGCCTTTACACGAAAACGCTGCAAACTATTTTACAAAGATACTTTATTTTTGAAGAGGCAACCCTCCCCTCCCCCCGCTTCCCCTAGCTTTCTTGACAGACAAGTCGTCAAAACAGAGGGACATTTTTGCACTAAAAATTTTCTGAGTCCGATGTGCTAGGACTGGTCTGGGGACCCATCTCAATCAATTCAGCCCCCAAAATTACTTGGGAATGAGATCCCACTTGCCTACCAGCCTTTCCCGATCACCTAAGGATGAAAAGTGATCGAGATGGCTAGATGTCAAGACCAGCTGGACCCTAAATAGAATCCTTGTACGAAAGAACAGCTTTTGTACATCAATCATAAGGCTTTTATAGGCCGTACGGCAGTCGGACATTGCAAATTTGGAATCTACGTACGTTGGAACGTAAAATGACAGGGTTTGAGGAGGGTTAATAGAAATTTTTGCTGTACGATTACAAAAGCTTATTGAAAAATAATGAACTAAAATTTACTCTGTTGAGAATGTAAAAATGTCACATTTCCGTGTTATTTTCTCTTGTAACGGGGCTTGTCAGGTAGTTAGTGCAATGGTATAGCATGTTCCTTACTAAAAACAGACAGGATACAGTATCAATTTCGCTAGGTTTTGTTCATTGCCTACAAAATGGGTTGATATCAGATAAATATGGCTTAATTTAGAAGTGAATCTATACGATAACATTGGCTAGTATCAAAGTCTTTTATACAACGTTGAAAAACAACTAAGTTTTCTAATCAAATTGGGTTATAAATTTAATAAGTACGATTTTTAAAAGTCTAGATCACAGAAGGCGTTTCATCAAAGGACAATGTCGTCGTTTGAAGTGAGTTCAAGGTTTTTTCGGGTTCCGAGGCCTCCTTTGGCTGGACTGTACGTTCCTTTTGTAGTAGCCGGAGAACTCGGGGTAGGCCTGGGGCGGATACGCGGGGGCCTTCACCGTTTGGGGAGTCAGAAAATAGAAATGTCCCCCGCTCCCGGGTAACTGGTAGGATATGAAGGCGTTACCTCTGGGCCTCATGTACGCCGGGTCGATGAGCTCGGCGTCGGGCTCAAGCTGCGGCGGAGGGCGTTTCAGGTTGACGTTGATGTCCGAGTGGAGGGAATGCCCCGGGGACACCAGCTCCTCTTCGTCGTAGTTGCCATACGGATCGTACTGAGGACTAGATAACCTGTAATAATTTGGATACGCCACAGGCTGTTGGTAATTGTGCCTATTCTGTTGCCTGTAGACAGGCTTCTGGGGCAACTGGTAGTACGGTTCCTCGTTCGGAGCATCGTAATAATCATCACTAGGGAATTTAACGTGTTTATTTTGTTCCTTTGGTCTACTGTAGCTTGGTTTCCCGTAGTTATAATATTGTTTGTCAGAGTTGGAAGGCGATGGAGTCGTGGGCTCCCGCAAATCTTCTTCGTTCAACTTTTGCCCGAATATGGAAAAGTATTTCTGTGTGACGTCTTCCAACGGCAAATTTTGCTCCTTTGCTCTAGGAACGTACGCCGGTTTGCCTTTATAAACCTCCCTACCATACCCATCAACTTCTCCATAACTTGGCCTACTAGTAGAATAATATTGCGGTGCAGGTGTTGGTTCATGCCTGTAGTAATTGGCTTTTTGTGGAGTTTGATAGTCTAAATACGTGTATTGTTGTTCATTTTCGATTGGGTAATTGATATCAAAAGTGACTGGCTTAGCCGTTGTTGCGAAATTCGTACCTACCTTGGGACTTTCCACAGTACCATATCCTGGGGCTGAATAACTGTACTCAAATATTGGCGGTTTTTCTGTAGTTGATTTCAACGGAGGATTAAGATGTTTACTGTTAGTTCTAAGCGATTTATGATCCTTTGAATTCTGCACATTTACCTCCCCGAGATTCAGGTTAAGGTTGGGGCCCTGAGGGTTAGGATTATTTTTGTCGAAATAATAAAAGTTTATCGGGGAGGACGTTGTTGTGGATGGCTCAAACTGCTGCCGGTAGAAGTCAAAGTGGGATTGCCCAATATTCCCTATATCACCAGGCGATTTCACTGACACGTCGTTGTACAGCTCTGCTGGAGCTACCGTGTTCACTTCATTCTCGTTTTTGCCGCCATAATCGTAATAGTCGTTCAATGGTCTTTGTCTGTACTGGTAATTATCTAGCTGTGGATCACCGTAGAAATAATAGTTATCTGGTGTTTTGATAGAATTGAAAGTGCTAGTATATACAACTGTCGACGGTTTTTGAGTCGTTGAAGTGATTACGGAAGGTGGAACGTATATGGGCTTGAACCCCCTCAAAGGAGCGACGGTAGTTGAATACGTTCTCCCTTTCTTTTGAGGGGGCGTGTAATCATATCCTCTGACGTAGTCGTTATTGCTCAGAATATTTGTGGAATTTCGGATGTTCCATTGAACCGGAGGAGGGAAATGCTTCATTTTATTGCCAACCCTCAAATTCTTTAACTCTGTTATGTAGAACGGACGAGGCGCAGGGATAGGTACCCATTCACCCACTGGTGTGTCCGCTGGAAGTGTTCTGGGAGGTAAGATTTCGTTTTGGCTGCCATCAGTTGTCGATATAATGATTGGAGCAAGAGTTGTTGGTGTTTTAGGGGTAATGATGCTGACGGTCACGGTGTGTTTAGGCGGTTTCGTGGGTCGCGTCGTCTTTCTGGACTCATGAACGTACTGAGGTGGTCGAGACTTGATTTTAGTCGGTTTACGAGATGAATGGTGTTTCATAGGCGCAGACTTGGTTTTGTTATCAAACGGAGCAAAGAAGTTGGGCGGTGGTGGTAACACGATGCCTGGCACTAGAGGTCCGGGTGGAACGAAAGACGAGTTGTCTTTGTGGTAAACGAAATCATACGGAGGAGGATAGTATATGCTTGGGTCGTCTTCGTCCAACTCTGTGAGGTTTCCTGGGGGAGGTAAGAATGCGACGGCGGGCGGAAATAATCCGCTCCCGGGCGGAGGCGGCAAGGGGAACGGAGGGCTGAACCCGTTCCCCTCCGAGGAGTTTCCCTGATTTCCATTTGTGCTTTTGTTGTCGCCAGGTCCTGGGAACGGTGGTAAAGGGAAGAAATTTGGGGGCCCGAACCTGGGATCGAAAAAAGGGAGGATCGGTCCGCCTGTCCCATTCTCTCCCTTCACGAACTCGATCGGACCCCCATCTTTTAACTGAATTGGAAAAGGAGGCGGCACTTTGGGGTTTGGAGGGATCTTGACTTGTCTCTGTGGAGCTATATAATTGTCTATAGGTGGCCACACAGGCTTGCCGTTTTGATCGTTCTCTCCATAGATGCCGCCTTTCAGGACTAACAAGTGATTTTCAGCCAGCCAAATTTCTTCAGCTTGTAGACCTCCCAGGTTATTGACATTGTCTTTCGGAACTTCCGGGTTTACTTCGTAGCTGATTATTCCTGGCCGCTTAGCTGGACTAGCAAAAAGTTCTTTTTGAATCAAACCGTACTTCCCGTCTGCAACTTGCTGGGCTAATGTTTTCTTGTCATCGTCGTCGTCAGGTGCTACAGTCGTAGTTTTTTCTGCAGTTACTTGTCTCAATCTTTTCGTTCTGTTTTCTGCTCTAGCTTCATCAGTATTGTGTAATATTCGTCTATTGTTACTTCCTTCGAATTCTAGATCGTCAAGTGCTGCTAAAACTCCAGATGAAAGGGCGATGGCCAGTATCGATACTCCCAGTAGATGTATGTGCAGCACCTGAAACAAAAAATGATAAACGTTAGATATTTTCAAGTTACACGATAAAACATAATTAATTTTCTCAATTTATCAATAAATACGTGAGCAATACGTTCACAACACAATTCCCTCACTGGAGTTTCAATAAGATTGACAATAATAAGTATAAATAACGTGTACGCATTTCTATTGTAATATACCTTCCCTGACAGTTTCAATAACGTTTCCTAAACTATTATAAACAGTTCGACGAGACATTTTCCGGATGTAACCAGTTAGGAAATTACGTTTCTTTTGCCCGAGATTTGATGGTCTCGGGTTTCGAAAATCTCTGAACAGTCTCGTTGGCAAATGATAGCTTAGAGGTTCCAAGCTGTCGTAACCGTAAAGTCTATGCCAAGTAGCTCTATCCCTCATGTTGGCACTCTTCTAAAAGTAGGTAGATGGAATGCATTTTAAGTCGATGCATCTGACGTACAGAACGTTTTTTTTTCATTACCCTCACCAATTCCTCTCATCCGTCGTGAAATTCGAAATTTCCGGAGTTTGTTGCTCAGCTAGAGTAAAATTGGGACCGAACCAAAAATTATCATTATTGTGGTTAGTTGGCCCTTCCCGATTCTTGAATCCGTCGCCTTGGGAGATAAATCAGACGCCTTCAAGCGTCTGAGACATCCTCTGAACGTGGCGGAGCATTAAACCGCATTCAGCTCAAAGGAAGGGGCAACTATACCATTCCATCACCTCACCTCCCATGTAACATAACAGAAGCAGGGAGTAAGCGCAGAAGGTCTTCGTCAACTCAACCTGAAACTAGAGATGCTGGAACTGAAACCGAAAAACGTTAAGGTAAAGGATCACTGGTTGAGCAGGAAAATCTACGCAAACAACCAAAGAAAGCTCCCGTTTCCAAGGCATCATCAGAAAGTGAATCTGGTTGTACCAGCCCAGAATGAGACCGTGTAAAATGCCATTCTTCTGTGGAACCTGGAGTCAAATCGAGACGCAGGGACACCAGGAGAGCATCACCTGAATGACCATCCAGTGATGATCGAGACAGTACAAGAAAACGATGAGGTTCGAGGGCTTTTAATTTGGAAGACGATTCCCCATCCCCCGCCAAACAGAAGAGGGTGGACGAACCTCAAGCATCAACTTGAAGAGCCATCTCAACCAGTCGAGTCTCAGTCCAAGATGCTGATGCGTAGGTCTGATCCTTCTGCTGGAGACATTTCCACTGCACCTCCAAGTGTCGGGGTCATCCTATGAGCGTGACGGAGCAATAAACCGCATTTACCTCAATGGAAGGGGCAACTATACCATTCCATCACCTCACTTCCCCCCCATGTGGTGATTATTTACCAAAGATCCCGGATGTGATGCTGTAACGTGGTTTAGAGGTAGGGAGAAAAGCCGCGAATTTGTCTTCAGCGCATTGTTATAATCTTCTCTGGCCGATTTGGCTAGTTATTTTCAATAATGAACCAAAATCCGTCCGTCCACCGTTTTTTTTTTTTTTTAACTATTGAATCAAAGTTAATGAAAGTTGCATAAAAAATCATATTAATTATGGGGTCTAGTTTTGACTGAATTCTCGTCATCGAAAATAAAAATCGGTAAAATCGAAAACTTTCGAAATAACATAATTTATTTCTACTTTCGTTATTCATGGAGGTCTATTCGAAGAATCGAACTAGCCCACCCGGACGACTTCACGTTCATCTACCTACCTGCTCCTATTGCATATGAACAGTGCAGGGCCTACCAATATGCGGATGACACATCTCTTTTAATTTGGGGTACTGACTCTCATCTCTCTTCCTTGATATCCCAGGCGTCAATCGAAATGGAGAATTGACGAGAGGAAGTAATAAACTGGTGCTAATCTCAGTAAAACAACGAAAATTGATTTATTTTGGGCCCTACCATTTATTTGGGTGGATCAAGTCATGAGACCTTGTTGGGACTTGTTTTATCCAGTAGACTCAATTGGTCTCCCCACTCAGCGGAAGTTGTGTGAGCAAATTTCGTTTCGCGAAAACGTGCGCACCATGCTTCTCACTCCGTCCTCCTCACCATCTATAGAGCTCTAGTTGATTCCCAAAAAACTAATGGCCTTCTTCGGTGGGGGGAATTCCTATAATGCATAAACAGTTCTCAGGAAACAGAGGGCTGCTCTTGGAATTATCTTGAGACCAGAAATCTCGGCGACCTGCAGGCTGTTGTTTCCACGGAGTGTGGTATACAGCTCATAAACTTCTTGAAGAGAGCTAACCACCAACCCCAACCAAAGCCGCATTCGTACAATACTTGGCAGCCCAGCATCACATCGGGATCTTTAGGGAGCGTGGTTACGACCACTGGCCCTGTATTTTTGATTGTCATGACGCCCCTATTCCCTCTCATTTCCCCCAATCAAATTGCCTTTATATATGTCCCCCCTAGTGACATTTATAGCCCCTGCCCTGATAATTGAGAGTCATTCCTCCCATCAGCCTCTCCCGGCTTTCCTCAGATCCCTGGGAGTGTTATGGATAAGGTTAGTTGGCCATAACCATATCCGTCACAATACCACAGATACTTTCTTATACTCGCAGAGATCCACCAATAGTTTTTTCACGGATTCGGTCTTGGGCTGGTCTGAAAAGGATTTATATTTATTTAGTTCTCTGCTCTTGATTTTGCCTTCGTCCTTGCTTCAGAAGGTGTCAAAAACTCACTAACTGTGCCAACAAGGGTGCCCGGGCTTAGCCAATTCTATGGTCTCCCAAACGTTTTTCAAGGTTTCGATTGCAGTGCTATTTTAATTCGTTTCAATGAATTTAGATATTTCGTGTTCGACTCGTGCCCCAGCCCACCAGTCTGTTACGTTATGTTCTGTTATACGCCTTGGGCGCTGTATAAACCGACAGGTGAATTAAACAGCTGAGGTTCGACTCACATACCTCGATCAGATATCTGAAACGGCCTCCAAAGATTCCATCTTGACGGACAAACCTCAATGTCTCGCGGGAAAGAAATCATAATATCCATGATCCAAATAACGTGTGTAATCACATAGCTGCGTTGTTTTCGTAAGCGATAAGGCATGGTTTGAGGTGAAAGGAACTGGTGGGCGGAAGGAGTTGATGGATATAATGGAGGGGCCGTATAGGTAGGTCGGTAGTAGGTTGGTAGGTACCTATACTGCTCAGGGCGGCCGGGGCGCCATCGAACCGGTTACACACTAACCCATAGAGCTTATCAGGTTATGTCGCCCGGTCCAGTGGAGTTGAGTCACAATGACCTTCCCGCTCTGGTTCGGCGAGACTTGCTGTCCTTTTTATTTTTAATACCATCTCCCGAAAAAAACCAGTTCCATTGGAAGACGTCTTCGCGCAATAATTGACCTACTCGAACTCCGGTGGGCTTGGGGACGGAAGACGACCCGAGGAAGAGCACCTCCCAACCTGCCCCTATTAACTCCCCTTCCACCGCCAATACCTCATTACCGTCATTACAGCCACTCAATCCTGTTGTCCTTCTAGAACCGTAAAAAGTATTACGCATTAAATATCTCTTGGTTGATTATTTTCAATAGGTTTTTTGTTTGTAATTGAGCTATTCAAACGAAACACTCATTTCTGATCAAATAGCCCTTCTAGCTCCGTAGTCTGCGGTACATTATCTCACGTCTCCATACCTTGTAATTGTATTGTTGATGCCTTAACAAGAGTTCCATTTATATTTTAGCCCCATATATCGATTAGGAACGAAATTAAGAGTCACCTAGCCAATCAGTGTCGTTCTACTTAATGCTTGAATTCCACCGAAAATGGTATCATGCCTTTGTAACAGCCAGGCATGAAAGTTGAGGTTTAAATGGAGACATAGGTGATTATCGTTTAATATTGAAACGTTCGTGGAATATTCATTCACGCTAAACTTGCTAAGAAACCTTGTGGTGCAGTATGTTAATAGCTCGTGTAAACAAGACGACTTCGAACAAGCCTCCGCTTGTCTTGCAAGCGTGAGTAGTTGACTGCAGGTGAATTCTCAACATTGCTGGCTGCCGAGGCGGGAGTGGAAACAGATTTATCCTTTCGTCACCTCATCCAGGGGCAGTGACGCACAAAAAGGATTTTCCTACCTGTATCATGATCGTCTCTCTATCATGCTGAAAATACCAGCTGCCTGGAAATGCGGTTGGATCTCATCTCCCGGTTGATGTATCACTGTTTTCAGAGACGCTGTAAAATTATTCAATATCGACTTGCCAAGTCTTGTTATGGTTGATTTTGCTCACAAACGATGATTATTTTTGAAATGGATAATGGATGAAATGGAGCTCCTCATACAGCGCAAATCACCGACCATACAAATAAACGAGTATACTTGTGGACAATGCTTCCTAGGTACACTCAGAGAAGAAACTCTCGAATAGTACAACTTACATTACTAGTTTATTACAACAGAGTACTACTGAGAAGAAATAATAGCAGAGGCAAAAATAATGCTTCCGCTTGTTCCCCTCGAACCACTACTCAACTGAACTGAAGCCTGGGAGACAGCGTTATGGGTAGTGTATTCGTATACAGGGTGGCCTAACATGAACACCCCTTTTATTTTCAATACAAACAGTATATTTGAAAATCCAAAAAATACGTGTCCAATGATTTTTGACAAGGATTCAACAAATTATGTGTGCGCAGTCTACACTAACTTCCTGATTTCGAATGAGAGCCCCTATTTTGTATTCCAGATTCGAATTCTACGCCAAATATCATGAAAACTTGACCCCTCAACCAATTTTTTTGGTTGAGCGTAACCGGTTCAGCAAGCACCCAAAGTTGCGCAACCCAAAATTTGTCAAATAGTGGATGATGGTGAACTGTGAAGTGTGGCATATGAATTTTCATTGTTTTTTAACGCTGATGCTATCCGGTTTTTGATTTGACTCAATTTTTGCGGAATAATGACCGAAATTTGTTTATTTTATTACTGTATTCGAGTATATTCGTATAGTATCCATCCTGCTCCGTGACTGTCGTCAGCCATTTTTACAGCACCCCTCTCGTGTTAAAGACAAAATTGCGATTGAAGTCATTCTATTGACGGAACTAATTTTTTTCCGAATCAAACCAAAATTGGAGAAAAACTCGCGGTGTACGGAGTGTAAATTTTTTTTTTTTTGAGAGGAGTTAGAAAAATGTTTTTTTTTTTTTTATTGATAAAAAAGGTTCATTGTTGAAGATAATAAAAATTAGAAAGGGTTAAAATCACGGAATTCTACGAGAATAACACAAACAGATTTCGATCAAGAGAATTTAAAAATAGCATTAGCTTCATTTTCTAAGAACGCTTTCATTGATAGTTAGGTGCCGATTGTTATGTCAATTAGGAAGAAGAGAAAGCAGTTGGGACTCTCACTTATATCACCTAATGGACATGATATCATTTATTTCCTCACTTCTCATCTCACGATCCTCATTCAATAAATTAATTAGCAGAGCTCCGCAGACGAGCTCGATGGACCGACAAAAGCTCAATGAATGGGCCTCATCACGGAAGCCTAGTCGGGGATCCCACTGCTCTTCCGCCCCTGTCAGCGGAGAGCTCGATTGTTCTGCGTTGGTTATCCGCCTCTTCATCCTCAGGCCCTTGAGAAGCCGCTGGAAAATAGTTCAGAGCATATCACTGAAAGCAAATACCCGCCGATCCTCTTAATCAATCCAGGCTGAATCCGGAGGCAGTGAATGGCTGGTTCAATAAAAAATAGTTCTCCATTTGCGTTCATCTTCTGCACCCAGCTTTGTATGTATAAAAAAAATCTATGCTGGTTAAATTTCCAGTCAATTTCATTGAGCTCCTGAGGTCGCACATGGGTAGTTTCACTTTTTATAGATATGTGTCTTTTCCTTCCAAAGAAAAAAGGTTTCAAGCAAAAAATCGGACATCAGGAAAAAAATGTGTACCCTGTTTCTCATTTCTCAGCTTTAAAAGGTTTCTCGGCTCAAAAAAAGTAACCGATAGCGTTCATCCGTGAAAATTGAAGAAAAAAGACAAACAATTCTTCACAATTTATCGGACAATGGCTTATAAAGTTGGTTCATCATTCGGCAATGATTAATTCCAACTGTGTCATTCATAATTTTCCCTCAGAAATGTAGTGGTAATATTAGTTTGAAGAAATAATTACCAATAATTACTCAAAAACTCGAAAAACCTTCTCTGGGGCGCTACTAACTAGGTAGGCACATTACGGAAGGCTGGGCTCCAAATCAAGGTGAAGTGGCTATGCGTAGGATCAGCGATTCGGAACCACGCGTCCAGGAAAATGAACTTGGACGAGTAATTGAGATAATAAGTGCACATTAATGGATTCAGACTTGTGTGAAACTTAGGCAGCACCTGGTCAATGATTCTTTAACTGACCTGCTTTCTGGATAGGCACCTCTTTCTTAGGTTGTGTTGAAAGGAAAGTTATGTTGCTTCATTATAATCTCATGAAGGATTTCAACTTCAAGTTCACTTCTCACAGTAAAAACAACGCACTGCCTACGTATTAAGTTTTTGCAAGAAAGTATTTTACACCGTGGGAGCGTGGTGGGTTGTTACAATCGGCAATTCCCACGCGACTTTCAGGTATAACTGAACCATCTTGGTTGTGCGCCTGTCGGTTTGGATGCCCACCGACCTTCCTGTAAGAAAATGTTATAAAGTTGATGAACCACCATGAACTTCATTAAAGTTTTCTTCAATGGAACTTGGAAAAAAGTCCACCAAGTTGAGTAGGTAGTATGGCATTCTCACATGGACCGATGGACTTTTTGTTATGTTTTCTCAAAATCGCTACTTTTTATCCGAGCTTGCCAATCATCTTCGGGATTTCAAATCCTTGATTGCTTCTGTAGATGGTATGGTTGAAACAGATTAACTTGATGCCAAAGTTTCGAAATTATTTGTAGACGTAACGGATGAAGACAAAGTGCAGGCCGAATATGATACAGTTTTTAAACCACCACTGATATTTGGAATTCCTTCAGTTGTTTATTAAGATGCACACCATGATGAAGAATTTTCGCTGCATGTTTCTGTTAGTTCAGATAAACAGATCGCAAAGAATGCAGATCCTCGAAACTTGAATTCGTAAAATACGATGAAAATACCGTTCTCCCCAGTTTCCTGTGGAATATTCGCCAAGGTACACAATGATTAGTCCACAGATGCTGTCGACAAATTTCAGTTCTTCCCAAAACCTGTGTTTCCAAATTCTGCGGTATGGAAACAAGTAAATAGCTGCCCTCCTTCGGAGGATAATAACGCGAAGGTAGTTGCCCGGTTCGCTAGAAATTATATGTTGATCAAAGTTTGTGTGACGGACTTGCTGATGTTAATAAATAAACCAATTCTTGAAATATCCCCCTTCAGTAGTATAGGATAAACTTGTGACCCAGTTTCCCTCTCCGGAACCCTCAGGTCTAACGGACAAACAAGCAGCGATGGTGTATTCTTTACTGGAGTCACCTATTCCAGATGACAAATTCGTAGAATTGAAGCCATCTTGCCCTAGGCGTAAAGGAGGATATTCTTTTTCTATTGGCATTGGTACGGTGAAGGATGTCCTCAAAACTGATGTTGAAAGTTGAGAAATGGGGGAGCAAGTGTCTGCTTAGTCAGATCTGGGTTCAATTGAGAAGAAAAGTCGACCCAACAGTCGAAATCCAGGACTCTAGCCAAATATGAACCCACTCCACCTTCCTTGTTGACAACCAGTAATATTGTTAATAGGATATGTCTGTTTGTGAAATCGAGACTAACTGTTCACTAATTGCTGGCTGGGATCAGCTCAAGAAGACCGGATGCTAAACTTTGCTTAAGGCAAAGCCTTAGTTTCAAGCTGAAAGCTACGACTCTGCTATTATGTGTTAGAAATTGGAAAATTCTTCTCTCGATCTTGATATACAACCTCACTGGCAGGATGTTGCAGGGGCTGATAATAGTAATCACCATAAGACTGAGTTTCTATTGTCCAGACATATATGTACTACATTCCCAACAACTCCAGTATTAAAGGTAGGAGCAGGAAATTGAGAATGTATAGTCAGAGGTTAAGTAGATCACGGCTCTTAACGAGTATGTTTGAAGATTGAATTGCTGGAAGCCATCAATCCACCTATTGTAGGTAAAGAACTAATGGTTTGTTTGGTGGTTTGCAGACTGAACGTGTCCCACGTGAGATATCTAACATTTCTTTGCTAAATCGATGGAATAATTATAAATTAAAATATCAATGTACTTGTCAAAGCTATAATATGCTTATATGTTCCACCGTTCAAAGACCATGATCACAGTGATATTTACCTCACTCACCCAGAAGTAAAGCGGTGTATGGAGCGTATGTGCTAACGAAACATCTCACGTCCACGAACTAAATCACTCGCGAAACCCATTTCCGAATTTTTTCTTTAAATTCTGTTTTAATCTCACGTCCGATGCCCAAAAAATTAGATGAGGAGTGGCAGTAAAGACTCTGTACCGATGTCGCGACTAGCTCGTGTAATTAGGTGGGGGAGGCTGAACCTCCTTCACCCCTCTTGCTCTCAATAAATCAGTCTTTCTCGCATACTTGTCTAACGTTTACCTGTTACCCTGTGTCGCCCCTAATTATTTAATATAAGTCTAAGAGACATAAAACAGACTCATTCAAGTTGGAAGATGGATTCAGAATAGAAAGTGTACCTGATAGCATCCTTGATTTTTAATACCTACCCAACTTAATTTTTCAAAGGTTGTTTTATACATTAATGTTTAGATGGCAGGAAGATGACTAACATTCAACAAGGAGGTCGGGAAAGCAGTTGAAGCCTCGCGATGACCCGTACGCCTTTCCTTGAGGGGCCTTCGGCTATTCGGAGGTAAGTGGTTACTTGCCTACCAATTCAACTATCTAATAATAAGGCGGACAGCGGACATTTCTTCATGGCAAAAGGATTCCACTGTTTCCGCTCGCTGTCCGAGTCCAGTCCACTCGGAGAGACAGAAAGGCCTTTTTTTGTGAGTGTTCTTTCCTTGTTTTTCTCTTAATACCTATTACCTACAGGTCCCCTGATGTTGTCATGGTCAGTTTCTCGAAACACCGCACGGTTCTCACAAATACACCCTTTGCCTACCGATAAACAGTAGGTACCTGAGTTTCTTCATGTTGTACCGCCAGGTTACTCGTGCATTGCCCACAAATAAAAGAATCCCCAACCTTGTATCGCTGATATGTATCCATTCATTCGACGAACCATGCAAGAATGTTAACGAACTTCAGTGTACGCACTTCGTCTCACGTGTCAGATAGATGATGTATGAACTAGGATTGTGAAACATTTGGATCTACAAAATCTCCCAAACGAAATTCAGCTTTCATGGTCATGTTGTACAATATATCGTCTTCATGAAGCTACATTTCGGGGCAATGTAAAGTTTAACCACCTATTTCCATGTGCTCTCCTTCAATCCTAGGGATCCTTATAATAAACTGTATTTCTTCAGTTGTCAACCAACTTTGATGACAATTTCAGAGAATGTTTGGATGGACTCCATGAATTTCATTGCTCACCAATTAAGACATGAGTTTGCGCATGGGCAAAAGTAAAATCCATCAAAGACCATTTTCATCACATTCTAATCTTTCGATTTCGCTCAGATTTGGAGGGTAGGGAAGGGAAACGAGATTAATGAACATATCATTAGTAGCTGCTGTACATGTGCATACGTTACGTGCTTGAATCTCCCTTATTTCGACAGTTTTCATCCGATTTTGATGGAATTCGAGAGTGAAAGAACTTTGAGAAATCATCCTAGAACTATGAAAAATAAAAAATAAAGATGGAACCAGTCAGCAGATGCTCTCTTTGGTGAAAAGTACAATCAGCAACCAACTGCAGCGGGAAGCGGTGAATACAGCGTGCTGAGACTGAGTACACTGATGGGTGCTGCAGTGAAGATCCGAAGTGGTTCTCTGACGATAAGAGTCAGAAATCGAGGGGCTCAAGACAGTCAGGTTCAATACTTTGTCGAACAGGGCGTCAACAAATTGCATACCATCCAAGTATGCGGATCGGTCAGTAGACCACGTTCAGGAAAGCCCAATACTTTGCTGTTGCTATTCGTGGACAGAAGAACGAATTGTATGATCGAAGTGAGGTGCATTTACAAATAAGTGGAAAAGGGTACAGGCCTCGTTCTTAAAACAAAACAAAAAAATCAGGCTGTTGGACCCATTGATGTTCAGGTTGCACGAGGGTCTGAAAGACTACCGCTGAACAGTGTATATCAGCAAAAGAAGATGCTGCGTAGCACCACAGAGATTCGTTGTGGACCATGGACATTGAAAACACATCAGTTCAATTGGTTATGGCAACTGTTACATGGAAGGGAATCTGGCATTAGCAATCTGTCCAAGAATTAAAGAAAGTGGGTTCCCCTGACTTCAATGCATTTTAGGCTGTGAATTGTGCGTTAAACGGTGCTGCGTTCATTCGGTAGGCATTTGTCCTCGTGGAAGTAGGATGGTACTCCAACCGTATGGAGGAGAGTTTTTCATTAGATGGATGAAGCGTACTGTAGCGAATTATATTGTAAATTGGTAAATTTTTTTGTGAATGATAGAATTTTTAGGGAATGAGCAAATGTAGTTGTTCTGCTATGAATCGCGTCGCTCAAAAATCAATACTTCACTCTGCGCAGGCCCAACAGTAAAATCAGTCAAGCATCATTTTGTCAGGTTACAGTGGTCCGATGTCAAAATTGGGAAACCTACGTAAATATGGAAAGCCGATTTGATCTTGTTAAATCAATTTCAGGTCGATCGTATCGTTATTGGGTCTGCTATTGAATTAGCTCGAGAGCACCCACAATACATGTCGAATCACCCATTTGAAGGGGTTGATGTCTGCAGAAAATTCTATATCTAAGATTATTAAACGTTTATCGATTAGATTCTTGTTTTAGATACGAGGAAGCTCAATAGATGTTGAATTTGAATTGCAATGGTTCACAAAACAAAAACAATTCGTAATTGAAGAAAACAAAAACTCTCTTTCTCTCCCCACGTTTCTTCCCTATTTCGTTTCACTGATGGAATTCACTACGTAGACGAATCCTTACTTTCTTTAAAAAAGCGTGCGTGAACCGAATTCTTGAGTTTCTCCCCAAAAAAGTGGTAAGCCCGAAAATGAACTTCCAAGGTCTAGCAAACCGAAAATGGGGAGAAAAAAACCTCACACCTTCAATGAATCGTTCATTATCTATTGCGCAATAGGGCCGTTTCATTTAGGGCAGCTGCCAGAGGTTCTTGGTGGAGTAAGTAGGTAGGTAGGTACCCACCCATACCTGTGTTTCCATTATCTCACGAGGTTGAAGAGCCGGGAAAAATGAAAGTTTCGTGGGAGTGTGAAATTGTAAGCGGACGGTACGTTGATGCATCTCGTGTACTTATCGGCCCTGCCTCCTTTTTCTCAGGGCGAGAGAAAATGGATCTTAATGCAGGAAAAGATTATTTCGAAACATGCGGGTGATCGGAAGTAGGGAAAAAATGAATCGCTGAACCATCGCTTGCATTTGGTCAACCATTAGCTAGGTAGAGAGAGGGTGCAACACGAGTCTTGTCTAACCGCTCTTCCACGTGTTCTACACCTAATTTCCGACCGATCGTGGCTCCTGGAGATTTCATGAACATCCTAACTCACACCCCTGAAGATTTCATCAAAACTGTAGTCATTTCTATCTTAATTCAACAAAAAACTACCCTCCTACTTCGAAAGTTTTAGAGGTTTTGATAGGAATAATCCTTAAATATAACCGCTTAGGGTTGATTAACAAGACATTAAAATTACAGGCACATTCTATATCGATTATGAGCCAAATTTGGCCAAAAACTTTGCTTCCGAAGTTTCGAAGAAAATCTTCGGGCAGCGGACGGACGAATTTTTATTGCACATTTATTATTGAAATCTACGTTTCTTGAAACGTTAAAAAACAATTGGTGGGTATTGATAAAACGTCGGAAATTTCCAATTTCATGACGGAAGAGAGGAATTGGAGGGAGGAGACTTAAAAAAACGCGTTTTTCTACGAATTTTGTCCACGCAACTCCCGCTATAATTTTCAACCGATTTTCGTGATTCTTATTTCGTTCGATCCCAATCGTAGTCTAGTTGAAATACAAATCTCTGAAATTTCAAATTTTCAATCAGGGAGTGGGATTTATTTTATGTTTTAGTTTTTTAAATAAAGAAATTTATTTATTTATTTTGCGTTACAACGCAGCCTCAAATAGGTAACAAGTCTTAACTTAAGCAACGAAAAGAAAAAAATCAGTACATATTAGGAGGACAAAATTGGACTACAGAATGGACTAAAACCAAAAGTTCTCTTTCTATCAGGCAAAGATTTTTGCTCGTCCATATCGTATACACAGGGTGTCCCAGGAGTTACGCACTACACTCCGACTCCTACGTGTTCTACAACTCATTTCCGACCAAAAGTTCCTCCTAGCAATTTTTCGCCAGAGGCCTCGTTTCCTAGGCCTAGGAATCCTATTCGTGATTTAAGATTTTTTCAAGTGACGATTTAAGTTAGTTTTGTCGGATGCATAAACCCGCTCGTTTGTGAACAGCGTCTACGGCATTTCTAAGCTATCCGGCCAAAGTCAGGATAATCGAAGAGCTGGTAGTAATAACCAAAACCTTAGTGACAAAAAACAATTAGTAGATAAAAAACAGATAGTTCACTAGATAAAGAAGGATCAGTGACATAAACAATATTATCTACCAATATTTTTTCCTCATACTATCCGACGTGTTCGCTAGGGTGTGAGTTGTACGCAGGAGGAGTGTGACTCCCTTGCTGCTTCAGAAGCATGACCATTGGCAAAACCGTACACAAAAATCATGTCAACATACTCATTTGTGGTATAGCTACTCAACTGAAAGCAAATTATCGCAATCAATCGTAAATGAACTCAAACAATAGCAGTCTCTCGGATCTTCGATTATCCTGACTTTGGCTGGACAGCTTGGAAATGCCGTAGCCACAAACGAACGTTTTCATTCATTAAATTAATTTCATTTTTCATTTTTAATATTTATTTTTTAATTTAAATCTTAACAATCTTGTTTAAACTCTAACTCTTTGTATGATCTCGATTTAAACCCCAATATCTTACCACTGTCCAACAACTAGATAACATGTTCGAGTCAATAAACATTTTACTTAATCTGAATTTGGTCAGAAACAACAAATTATCAACATTGCAACACCCAATGCTACGCTCAAATCAGATTGGGGTTGATAATACACGGCGCACAAAGCAACCCCTCCTTCAAGACCAGGGGGTCGTGCGGGTCATTGCATATCCTTGCCCCTGACCAAGACAATGCCTCCTCCGTAGCTTTCCCAATTTTCAAACATTAGGTCTTTTTTAGTGATACAGGGTGTCCCAGGACTTATGCACAATCCGACTCCTACGTGTTCTGCAACTCATTTCCGACTGCGATGAGTTGCATTCATCTTCGAGACTTTTAGAAAAACCTAAATTTTAACAGAAAACACACGTTTTTCTGCAGTTAAACACTATTTCCTTAACTAAAAATATTTTTAAAAACCAAAACGACTACACCGTTGGAAAACTGACATTTTGGCACACGTTTTACCAGGTCTGCACAGTTCTGCGTCAAGCATTCATGGGGTTTCTAGGCGAGATGAAAAACAGGCGATTTTAAGATTTTGACAAAACTGCCATTTTCCGCAGCAATCGCACATCTTCAATTCAATTAAAGAAAAGTTTTCTGATATCAAATAGATAGAAAATGTAACGCTCTATCCAACGGTGTCATCAAATTTGAGCTATCTCCAAAATTGAGGGAGTTATGACAGTTTTAATGACTTAAGATCGAAAACACGAAAAAAATCTTAAATTGCGAATAGCTCGAAAACGAGGCCTCTGTCAAAGAATTGCTAAGTCGTGTACCTTAACCCTGAAATATATCTATTAGTAAAATAAGTCAAATATTGTTAATGAGTTTACTCGGTGCAATAAAAGAGTTGAAAAAAATGTATAGCAGAATATTATTTTCCCATCCTTTAATAGTTTAATAGTTTCTGGACACAAAAAGCAATGACGTTTCCTAACAATTTGACATGCATATTGTGAGAAATGTCCGAAATTTGATCATAAGGTGATGCGCTTGGCTGGAACTATTTTGTGGTTCCTCCTCGAAACAGTCCGTTGTGCAGTGTAAACTACTCTGCTCCAACATAACCGCTAATAGTTCGCGTCGGGCTCAGGGAACCGTCGAACGAAAACAACTCAGAAAATAGGCTAACCACAATAACTCGCATTTACCAGATTGGATCGTTTCGCCTCTATTTGTATCACAACATGGGTTTATATCTCGGAAACCATGTTCGGGGAATTCGGTCGCACGATTTTCTAGATGTTGTTTAGGACTAAATCTTTTCCTTCTACCGGCGGTCCACTTTCAACCTTATTATTGAGGAATTAAGAGCACACTAACGGCCGGTTTAAGTATTACCGAAAGCTACATAACTGCAGTATAACTAAAGTATAACTGCAGGTTAGAGATGCCAAGTACAAAGAATGTGAGCATTTGTGTGTTTATCAATGAAATGGAAAAAGTTGTATTTCGCAAAATAAGTAAATAAATACAAAATGAACAAATTTCAGAGCATTCGCAAATCAAGAAATAAATGAACTTTTTTTTCTTTTTACAGTTTTTTATAAAGGGTGTCCCTCGAGTTGTCCCTCCCCCCACTAAAATCGTCCAAATGGGAGTAAACAATAAAAGTTTTTCTTAAATCTTGTTTGCTTCGCGTCCGTCTTTTTACTTTAGAGCCTGTTTTCAGATTTTTACGGGGATTAATTTTCGAGGTTTGGTTGAAAAATGTAAAAATAGGGGATTGAAACCTTCTTCAGTGATCATGTGAAAAATCATCTTAGTCTGAGGATTGAAAGTCGGCATAAATGATGGTTTTTCACGCGAAATAAACGAATTTCGGTCATTATTCCGCAAAAATTGAGTCGAATTAAGAAATGGATCACGTGAATCAGCCTTAAAAAACAATGACTTCATGTGCCTCACTTTAGAGTTCACCATCATCCACTATTTAAATGATGAAAATTTTGGGGTTGCGCAAATTTGCGTCCTCGTTAAACCGGTTGCGCGCAATCTAACAAATTGGTTGAAAGATCAAATCTTCATGAAATTTTGGGTAGAATCCGAATCTACAATAAAATTTGGGTTCTCATTGAAAATAAGAAAGTTAGTGCCACTTGCGCATGGTTGCGCTGTTGCGCGGGGTGCGCAAATATGATATTTGAGATCCTTGCAAAAAAAATGAAGACACAAAAAAATTGTTTTGTTTGCTCCCATTTGGACTATTTCAGGGGGGGGGGGGGGACAACTATTGGGACGTCCAGGATAAATTACATCACATTGTACAATTTCCAAAACAGAAGATTTGTGAAGGCGAATATGGAATCCCTTTAATTATTAGCTATACTTTTCCTTCTATAGATCTTAATTGCGAATCACCTAGCTGATAACGTTATATCTAATAAATTTTGACTCGCCGACAGCGCCGTTATCTTCCAAGTTGATGTGCGAGGGCAATAGAATAAAGGCAATTCACGCATGGAGCTATATTTTTTCGTGGACCAAGTATTGAAACTCGCACATTATTCCACGAAAATGTATTATTTTTTGAGCCTCTCATAACCTTTGCTCTTAATGTTTCTTGACTGCTAAGCCGTCCAAACAAGAGAAATAAAAATTTGCGATTTAAAAAATTGAGTTTTTACACCCGTTTCCACCCTTAGAATGAGATTTTTCAAGTCAGATGAGGTCGGACTTGCCTGGACACCATCACAATCGATTTGACGTTCGGAATTAATTGAAAATGACACCGCACTTTCTTTTGACGTAGCATCAATGCGTGTTAAGTAGACAGGCTGGTTAGAAGTTTGGACCAACTAAACCCAAGTGCGAAAGAACGGATTTTTACATCAACTCCAAGGTCTTTTATGGCCCGTACTAGATTCATTTTTTGATTTACGTTGGTGTATATGGATATAAGTCAATTACGAGGTGTGGATACTCACTGCTCAGCTGAAGAACTCTTGTGGCTAATTTGTTTTCTAATCTATTCCCGGAGGCGGAGTATAAATGGAGATCTTTTTAAGGCATCGTATATCTTCTCTTGCTATATAAAGACGAAACTGTCAGAGTATATCCGTTTTTCAGGGGGTGGTGACGCTGGGCGGTTGGAATTTTAACCATAATAAACAGATCAGCGGCAAACGAAGGAGGAATAAATAAATAATCCACCTTTGTGTAATAATCTGTAGCGTATTCCTTGATGCAGACGTAACACTGATTCCAGTGCATTTGAACATTTACCTTGGATATTACGTTATTGTTGATGAGTGTCCTAAATTGCTCAAATAGGTTGATATTCATGAAGACTAAGTACAGAATCAGACAAATTGTGGAATTTAAAATTGAATTTAGTGAGCTGGTTTTTATGGAGGCGACTGCGCAGAGCGCCTGTGGACAGGCACATATGGACAGGCGGTACTGTGATCGAAAATTCGGCAATTACTGGAATTTCCCGTTCCACCAAACCTTAACACCCGTTCTTTCACTCACAACAATTTTAAAGATGATATGATTTTATAGAACTTGCTCTGAAATGAAATAATAATGATTGATAACTTGCTCTTAGGGGCAATCTGATCTCTGGTTATGGCCAGTTGGACTTGATTACGTTACTGGAGCGAAGGCGGAGGGACGTGGACGGCTGGTGGACTTCTATTCGTGATTCGGAAATGAAATATCACGAAATTACGAAACTGCCGCGCCGGCCCGCAACTCATCAATCTGGACGGGGCGAGCGTCCGTCACTCCTGCGTTGAATGTCCAACTGGCTCCACGATGGACCGGACCGGCGGATTCCATTTGACGAACGCCCCGATATTACGACCAGAAATGGACAAGACATCAAGAATGCTTTGGGACTACTCGCACTACGGCCCGCAACACATTTTCAATTTTCATAAAAGACCCCTGTTTTCGGTAAGGGATTTAGGTTTCGTAGCATTCGTATGTGGGTACGCGTAAGCGATATCTTCTTGGGGGGGGGGGGAATAAAACTCTCCATGAGTCAAACAAACCGACACAACTTTTCTTGACTTACAAGTCGTCAAAACGAAAGAAAAAATGAGACGAAATAAATTAACAAACTTCTTCAACATTTTTACCTTTAGAAATGAGATTTTCTAAGTTGAGTGAGCTCGGACTGCTGTGGGACGCATATCAATCGATTCAGCAGCGAAAATCGCCTGGAAACGACACCCCACTTGCCCTTGTTCGTAAGAACCCCGAAAAGCCACGTTTCTGACCAGTTTTCGGACCGTAGCGTCTGTGCGTGTAAAGCGATCGGGCTGGCTAGAAGTGAAGACCAAGTGGGATCCTTAAGTGGAATCGGGGAGTGATGTGATTTGTTCAGTCAACTACTCTGTTTCCAACAACCACTACTAGAGCATTGGTTTACATACACCTCGAAACCCAGGATTTCGCCTCTGTTTGACCAGTTTTTGTGTGTGCCAATATTTGACCAGGGTGTAAAAATGCTTGCTAAGCGATTACAAAGGGTTTTTATTAAAAATAATGCACTAAAAATGGGCTTTCTCATTCAAAAATTTCCAGTTGAGCAGCATGATCGCATGAAGGGTTTTTCCAATATTATCCTATTTCTTTCAAGTTACATTGAGTGATCATTGGTTTGCAGAGATGTTTTTAAATATAAATTTTATTGCGGGGAAACTGTTAAAAATGAATGCTTAACGATTACAAGGGCTTATCATTGGAAAGCATAAACCATTTGATGAAAGTTGCCAGTTTCAAGAATCTCCTTCGAGATTGAAAAGTTACTTACCTAATGGTAATAATGCAAGCCAGCTGTCTTACACACCAATGGATAATCGTAGTGCTTCACTTTTGTCACGTTGGTTCTAGTAATTCTGAACGTTCAGGATGGTTTAGGATCTTCAATAATTTTTGTATTCGTAAAAATTGAAATCTCGTATCAAAACGAGTAAGTTCTCATAGGCAAAACTAAGACAAATTAGAAAATATTGTTGGAAAGAGTGCAAAGTGAATAGAATTATAACGAATTTAGGATTTTTTGCTCTCCTGATAAATTTGCAAAATCAGAGATATGTGGTCCCTAATCTTCACTGTCGATTAGAGGAAAAAGATCAAGAAATATATTTTAATCGAGCTTGGTTCGAATGAGTACATTCTCCAATCAGTATTGTTGGAGTATTATAAAGAAATAGCATGATGACATATGCAGAACACGTTTTACTGTGATACAGCACCGATTGTTTGACTATTTGCTTCCTTTAATAACCCCGGTAATCACTAAGGAGGAGGGGCTAGAGCAGTTTGAATTTCAGATTTGATTTTAGCATTTGGGGAACTCCAAATTCACTCAAAATTTCTCAAATGAGTGAATCAATGTTTTTCTATGGAGAACTATGTTGTTTTAGAAACATAACTCTTGTTCGTTACCCTCCTCACGCGTAATAGTATGTGCAACTTAAACACAATATCGGAAACTACGAAGTATCACATTTTAATAATGAACATCGCAAGTATCAAGTAGAGACATTTTGACGGTTTTGCTCGACCTCCCAACTTTAGGATGTCCACATCAACATCACATTCGCACGCATCGGAGGAAGAAAGTTTCGTGGCCATACCCTCACCTGCTTCGACAACCAAACTCCCACGGATTACGAAACGTGAAATAAACCCTGGAAGGATTCCAGTCGACAATTAAATCCTTTCATCATAATCCCAGGACATCGGACTTGGGAAAACTGGGGAGCGGAGTCGGTAGAGGCAGGAAGGCTAGCTATGTGACTGCGCAAGCTTCCACCGATAAGGAGGATTTATGAGTGCTCGAGTCTAAGGCCCTTTATGACGTGCGATTGTCATCTTTAGAGACCTGTACGTGTTTAGTGACTGAAGAGCTAAGCCGAAAAGAGGTACATGTCAATTTTGGGAAGTTTACATTAGAGCCAAACATATTAGTAAGTTATGAGTGCATTACGTGCCGTTCCCATGTGCAGTTTCTATAAAATCAGTATCACAAACACTTGAGAATATTTTTAAAAACTGTAAAGCAAGTCTTGATCGAACAAAAAAAGCGCGAAAACCGACTGATGGCAGTCTTGCTTGTTTTTGAATGACATCGTTGAAGCACTCGAAGTGGGCATAAACATAAATGGATGGAGAATTAATGTGCTGCTGTATGCGGATGACTTCTTGCAGATAATAGATCGATACTGCAACAAATGATAAATAGACTAGCGAGCTACTGTAAGGAGTGGAACTTGAGAATCAATTCATCTAAATCAAAGATTATGGTTTGTCGTAGACATGGGGGCCGCTTGGCAAGAAAAGAATAATGGTACTACAATGGAGAAGAAATAGAAATAGTTGTTTCTGCAACCTTGTCACTGCAAGAGCATTTCAGAGAAAAAACAACAACAGCTAAATATGCACTTTTTTTAGAAAACCGCGTCTCATGCTCCTTCTTCATCAAGGGTCACTCCCAATTTCCTTCATGTATTAAAAGACTGCGAGGAACATCGACGATATGCTCAATGTCACAAACGCACCAGAAAAATTTGCATTAAAAGCGACGATAATAGTTCTACATTATTTGTTTGAATGATACATGTATACTTGTGTACTTCAAAAATTCTTCTTCTTTTTACGATTGAATAGAGTATATTTGAAAATAGTCAAACTCCACTCAATCTCTAACTCGAAATCAAGGAACCACTTCTACCGCATGACTTTATATAATAGTAGCTGTTTCCTAATGGCACCTGTTTCCTCACTTTTCAACAAAATTTCTCTTTAGTAGTCTTATTGGAAGGTAATGACGAAATATTAAAAAAAAAATTCGAAAATACACTGCCAAGGAGATGGCACAGGAGCTTCCTCGTTACATCCTTGATCATTTGAGCTAAATTGAATCAAAATTGTGAAAGTTATACCTGTTTCAAGAATTTCACGTTAGAGCTGCGCAGAGCGTACCGCTGATTATATTGTGATGACATTTGTATGGCACCTCAAAGGCCTTATCCGCATAGTCCCTACAAATATGAGCTAAATTCATTCAAAATTGTGGAAGTTATGGCTGTAACAAGGAAATGCGGACGGAAATACCGACAGACAATGAACCAAATTTGTTCAGTAGACTAAGAAACGCAAAATGCGAGTGGAAATTTTGAGCTCGGACAACAAAAATTGTTTGGCTCCCGCTGCTTCGCAGACTGGGAAGCAAAAATCATCCAGTACGTTCTTAGGAATTGACGGGTTAGACCAGTGATCAGCCTATATAGGCTGTGTGCTGGAGGGATAGCAAACCTTTGCGTAATAATTTCCAACGATTTTCCATTTCGGTCGCAGTGCGTGCCGTGGCCGTGGCCCTGACCCGAGCGAATTTCATCACGGGCTGACAATGTGAGGACGTGGGGTAGGAAGGTGGGTGGGGTAGGTCGACTATGGGGGAACTACCGCTTCTACTCCTATGGGAACTAGCGGAACAAAGAGTATGAGTGTGAAAGGTCTGGGTAGAGGTTGCGAGGTGACTTGCCGGACACCTACGCCCCACCCCAGCATCCCGCATCCTGAGATCCTAGCGGTATAAGTTATTTATTCAATACGGACAAGCACAATACAGCATTCCTGTATTAGTAAGTTCGATGCTTTTTATGGTCCGTAAATGGTTCCATTTGATCTTCCTGAGGCGAAACATAGCCAAGACGTCGGTGGTCCGTTTCTCAATGGAGAGTTATAGCAGCCCACAGGTGACGACAACTCACTGGGGCCCGTGATTGGTAGCTAGACCGAGCAAGAGGAGGCATTCCGTTCTCTTAGTTGCGTCGAGGTATACACTAGGGTGGTGCGAAAAAAGTCAACTTGCAAATTTGAAATTGCTATAGTGCGGAAAAGTTGCGAGTGGTTCATAGCCAAAAACCCAACAAAAATTATTCAAATCGGACTTCATCTTCCGATCGCGCAAGTGAGTTAAATGCATGTAAAAACTGATGAAAACTATTATAACAAAACCAAATCTAAGAGCCAAATGTATCCTGCCTGCAACGCCACTGCGATAAACTCGCCAGAGTAGCCATCGATAAATCTTCCGAAATTTAAAAAGCAGGTAACGATAGAAAAATCTATCGAAATCACGCAAATAAGAAGAACTCTGCACAGGTCTTACGACATGAATTCATCAAATGACATGAGTGCTTGAACATTTTTTATGAAGGTAATTGACTTATGGAAGTTCATAAAATCTGTGCTTCTACAGGGTCAAAACGCAAGCAATTATCACATTAACATTCATTGTTTCTCTATCAAAGATTGGGTTTAGTTCTTTCATTTTCCACAAAATTGGATGAAAATCAAAACGGCATTGAGTATTGATCAAAATTCATCGCCTGAATTTTTATGTTCTACCTCAAACACTGATGCTCGACGAACTTATCAACTAAGAGGTGTACACATAGCTTGCATTGTCTCTAGCCAAAATACACTTCATTTAATTGTTTAGTTGTTGCACTACCTTCAAATTCGGCAGCAATTCTATATACACTACAGCCATTATAGTCACCATTACGACTGAACTAACCATTTTGCGACCTTTCTGTCTCAGATTTATAGCTCTAGTTTGAAGCCAGCTCGTGATGGCCAGTTGAAGGTGTTGTTGCCGAACCTGTTTTTATTAACCGCATTTACCACCAGAGAAAACATAGAATGGGGAAAATTGGTACCATAGATCATAAGGAATCAAAAAAACTTCTCGCCAGAGATGAAAGAAAAGATTACACTTTAAAAAGACAGCCATCAAAACAAAATTTGTTTATTCTATTTAATAGAAACTGAAGCAAATGATGAGTTGGGCGATTTAGAAGACGTCTTTCCTGCATCTGTGGAACCTGATGAGATTGATGAATACAAGCCAAGCACATCTAATAATAAGACTAATCCATTGCGAGTTAAGTTATCATGGCACCTCGACGATTCGAGTTGTTGTGAAGGTAGTGCCGTCTATTTAACTTACCGGAGTAAAGATCGTTATTTTAGATTCTCCACACTGGATAATATTTTAATGTATTATTTTCTGCCTGCCATTACTACTTACATTCCAATCGATATGGGGTATCTGACCGTGGTGAGTTCTGGGTTGTTTCGATATTTGATGAAATATCAAAACAAGCGAAGAGCTGCAGTTTGGCAAAATTACGCGTTTTTCCGCTAATTTCACTGGGTCTGCGCGATCGGAAGATATTCAATGAAGGCCAAATAATATTTTTTTTCTCAATAACATTTGCCACTACTAACTACTTTTCACTATAGTAAAATAAAAATTAAAAAAATACAAATGTTGAAATTTTTTGAAAATATGTAGTTTTTATCAGTTTTTACATATATTTAACTCTCTTGTGCGATCCTATTTGAATAATTTTTTGTTGTTTTTGTTTATACTCATAGTTTATTCAAAAAAAATTAAAAAAATACAAATGTTGAAATTTTTTGAAAAAATGTAGTTTTTATCAGTTTTTACATATATTTAACTGACTTACGATAATTTTCGTGAAGATAAAGTCCGATTTGAATAATTTTTTGTTTGGTTTTGTGCGCAATGGACACTAACTTTCTGAGTATGAACCAATCGCAACTTTTCCGCACTACGGAAATGTCTGACTTTTTTCGCACCAGTTGACTAGTATAGTCCACGTCAACCGCTAAAGTGACGCCAATTCGGTTTTGGAGTTAATTAAGAGCGAGTTGTGGTTGAATCTGCTCAACTTCAATTGTCAGCCAAAAACGAAATGGAAACCATTGAAAATATGATCATCCAATTGAAGCATATTCTTGGTGAGAGAATCAAGTCAACACCACTTATACTATGAATGAATCTGAATTACTGTCGGGCACTAGAACTTCAGCTACTTCTAATATTGCCTTGCCCCGTTGTCGTACGGAACTTTATCGGCGAAACGCTTATATTGCAGCACTTGAATTTTTGTTCTATAATCAAATTAATGTCAGTAATTTTTACTCTGCTAAAGCGCTTAACAAACACTTGATTCATCTGTTGTCAAATGGTAGGTATAACAATAGGTTGAACCCTCGTGTTGATTTTTCGAGGGCCGTAAGGGTTGATGTGAGGTGCAACATTACGTTTTATTAAGTTCTAAGCAAAGACAGGACTCCACTGGGGAACGCAAGTTCATCTGAACTTGGACTTCGGTGGGCAAAAAGCTTATCAATATTATTTTGGAGAACAACTAATTTAATTAAATTATAAGCCTAATTTAATTTAATTTCTTATTAATGGCCTCATGTAATCTTTGGTGTTTTTATAAATAAACATACATCAGCGTACAGCGTGTGTGAATAGCGTATATATACAGGGTGTCCAACGAGACGAATGCTCTCCCCATGAAATCGTTAACACCAACTTTGGTTTTTTCAGATGGCAACCTGTACCTTTAATTGCCAAATTGAATTCTCCGCTCAATTTCATGAAAATTCGACCCCTTTAACGATTTTTTGATCGCCCGCAAAGAGCTCTGCGAGTGCTCAAACATGCGGCCCTGCAATGTGCCGCACCTTTGGTAACAACGTTATTTTTTGGGATACAAGCGATTCTAAATCTCGGCAGATGTGCGCATCGCACACCAACTTTGTTGCTTCATATGGAAACCCTCTTTTTTATTTTAGATTCGGATTCTAAGCTTAATTTCATGAAATGTTGACCCCTCATTTGATTTTTTCGGCCTTCCACAACCCGTTCAGCGGTACGAGACCGTCCACATTGTAACCTAAATAGTCGCTGAAAAAGTCATAAAAATCGGACGAGAACTGTTGAAATTAACCTTGTTAGTATATACACAGATCACTAAGCTCATATGCTTACAATACATAACATTGATCATTGAGTGAAGAACAGGCGCTATACCCTTCAATTGATTATTAAGACACTCGGAGGGA
Source organism: Creontiades dilutus (assembly GCA_031894815.1). Taxonomy (NCBI): domain Eukaryota; kingdom Metazoa; phylum Arthropoda; class Insecta; order Hemiptera; family Miridae; genus Creontiades; species Creontiades dilutus. Next base: position 217,151 of record JAVIWC010001954.1, read on the forward strand.
TTGTGCGGTCTGTGGTCTGCATAATCATTCGTGAAGTGATTGGCTTTAGATCAAAGGTGGTTCTTGCCCCATGAGCAAACATAAAACTCTTGTAGTAAACCACTTTCACAGTGAATTTCAACATTATCATCCGACGAAACGATACTTTCCACAACCGTGACTTATCATTCAGTTTGGAACAATGAGTGTGGCGATTGCATTCGAGTTTGTTCATCATGTCTCAAAAAGTCGGTCAGCTTTGATGTAAACGAAAAGTTTTCGGGATGTTTTCGGTGCCCTCACGACTTTGCTAGTGAAAATGATCCAGATAATCAATTCGCTTTTGAGCATACGTGAGCATAAGTTCTTTTTGAATCTACAGTTTCCAATGATTTAGAACATTTAGGATTGTGCGGCTTGCAGCTCATTTAATCATGATGACCTTCGCATACTTTTTAATGTTTACAACCCTGACTAATCAATTGGATTTTGGAACAATGAATGTGGTGATTGCATTCGATGTTCTTTATACCTCAAAAGTCGGTCACCTCTGATACAAACGGAATGTTGTCCGTCCGAACACATTGATAGTGCAAATGCCATACAACGAATTTCTTGCAAGTGACGTCAAGGGAGTTTCCAAAGCATCACCTGGCCACCGGATCTGTGTTAGCTCATCTCCAAAGCGAAATTCTTGTAAAGATTCCATCCCCTCTAGCTTTCAATTGGTCCCAAAGATACTTGGAAGGATTGTGCAGTTTGTGGTTGAAATAAGTTGTTGGCTCCATGTAAAAAGGGTGCGCAAACGCATTCATCTTGTATCAAACATTACTTTTACAGTTTTATCGAATTGAAACATCGTCGGAGCGATAGTTTTCACAATCCTGACGAATCATTGAGTTTTTAACGTTGAATGTGGTGATTACATTGTTTTAGCAAAATCTTTCAAAGTCGGACACCTCTAATGCAAAGGAAAGGTTGAAGGAATGGCCCTGTTGTCCGAACGACCACGTTGCTAATGAGATTGCCATACAACAAATCAATTAGCTTTGACGAGTAACCAAACACAATGACAACATTAACAATCATAACAAGCTGTAGCCTTCAATGAGCTTATTTCTGTGGTGTTCCCAATGGAAATCTTGATAATTATGAATGCGTATTTCTCCTAATATACTTCACTACTTTATGTTATCGCTTTTGTTACCAATGAATTCTGTTCTACATTATTCAATCATTTCCTAAGATACTGGGGACGACCGTGTGATCTGCGGTGTACATACTCGTAAGTTATTGGCTTCTGGATAACGATTTGTTTTGAGCATGGGCAACCCTAAACTTCTTTTAACAAACATGACTTCTACGGGTTTCATCCAATTTCTACATTACCACCCGATGAAACAATACTTTTCACAACCCTGTCCAATCGTTGAGTTCGGAACAATGCATGTGGCGGTTGCATTCGATGTTTGTTCTTCATGTCTCAAAAGTCGGCCACCTCTGATGCAAATCGGCCTTCTCACGTCCGTACGACCGAAGGGAGGTGATGATAATGAAAAGGTTATAAAAGAACCGAATGCCTCAGGCGCCGGGTTAATACGAACGCTCTAAGCTCCCTGTTGAGCCACCGTAAACACAGAATAATTTGTAGGTCGTTTTGGATGGTCGAGTCGAGTCCACTAGGCCGGACAAGGTCGGAGCTGGGATCGGGGTATTTCTCTCTCGCTCCCTCTCCCTCCCCGCTCGCTCATACTCTCTTTCTCCCTTCAAGTTCAGCCTAATTGATGTTTCATCATCGGCGCCTCAACCGGTAATTTCGCCAAGTGGAGCCGGGTTGATTCCGCCGTCATTGAATGTGTCCGGTGCGACAGATCGCTCGCCCATTCCCGTGAGAAATCCCCGTCAACAGACCTTGATCTTCGTCCTCAAACAAATCAAATCCTATCGCCATTTTTTATTTTCACCAATTACACGTTGCAAACGATTTCAAATTTGTTAATAACACAGGTCTACAAACAAAAAAAAAGGTCATGCCACAAAGTTGCAAAATATAACCTCAAAATTGCGATAATATATTTTGAAATTTAAACAAATTGAAGGCTAATGAGGACAAACGGACTTTGGAATCGTTTTCAGCGCATCGAAATACATAGAAAAACCTAGGTTCCTCTAAAATTCAAAAAAAATTTTTTTGTAAATTAAAGGCTAGTCAATTAGCCCGTTACACAGGTCTACAAAAAACAAAAAGTCGTGCCCTTTTGAGGAAACTAGGCCTTTTCTATGTGTTTTGATGCGCTGAACACGATTCCAATGTCCGTTTGTCCTCATCAGGCTCCACTTTTTTTTTTTTAAATTGAGAAATATAACCTTAAAATAGAGATATTATATTTTGCAATTAAAAAAAAAAAAAAAAAAAAAAAAAATTGTAAGCTATTGAGGACAAACGGACTTCGGAATCGTGTTCAGCGCATCAAAATACATAGTAAAACCTGCTAGTTTCCTCAAAAGGGCATGACTTTTTTTTGTAGACCTGTGTAATTGATGATATTCCTAGATTCCTTCACCTACCATCCTAAATTGAGACACACAGCATACCTATTTCAAGTCAGATATCTTTAACGGAAATGAGCGATAGGCGACGCTCACTCTAGTAGCAGGTATTGGAACCAAACAGATCAGTTGATTGAATAGGTTACATGACTCCTCGCTTCATTTCATTCATTCACATTTTTTTATACATTCAATGATGATGATATTGCGATCTCACTGTCCTCACTATATGTTCTCGAGGATACCGAATCCGAAATTGAGGTCTATATGTCTCCATCGGGTCAAGGGTTATCTATTACCTCAAAAGAAGGTCGAGTCAAACGGCGTGTTAGAGGTTATGGCCACACACCTGATGGAGCTATACAGACCTCAGACTATGTACCAGGGGCGCAAACTGACAGAAGCACAGGTACATCTGCACCACCTGGCCAAAATGAAAAATATACCTGATAATATTTAAATTATGTAAGTATAAGCATGGAAATTCCGAAGATTTACTGTGGCGGAGTTTAACTGCCATTTTTTTTAAAAGCCACTGAGGCCCTGGTCTGGAGGAGGAGGTCGTGACCTCCAACTCCTTCCCAGGCACACGTCTAGGTAGGCATTTGCCTATCGACTTAAAGAACTCCAAACCGAGCATTGAATGCCCAGTGAACAGCACTTGTACCCATCGTCAGGAGCTGCCTGGGACCCAAGCACTAACTGCTTGGTAATTACTGTTCAGGCATTGACAAAGTCTGTTGTGGCTACCTAATGTCGTCAAAAGACAAAGCTGGAAGGCCCACCCTTCCCCACCACGTTTTGGCGAATGAGAAATAAAATATAACCTCTCGTTTTAATAACCCGGATCAACGGAAGCCTGCCCCCAGGTTATAAAACGCTGACTTGCCAGCACAGGGCAGTGGCAGATCACATGACACACAGTCTCATCCACAGCCCCACAGAACACAGCAGAGGGTGGTGTCAGATTTTCCCAAATATTGATGGACATTAAGAGCCCTGTTACTATACGTATCTCCTTTCTTCCTAGCTGAACAGCTCGTTAGCTCTATTCCTGGAGAAATCAACAAATTGCTTTGCCTGTCTCTGTCCCCTAACATGGAGCCAGCAGGCAGTACTCTTCTTAATCTCCCATTTGGAGAGCTCCCCCCGAAGAAAGCGTACCGTTGTGCCCAGAAAGGGTTCTGGACCCACCGGGAGAGAAGCAGCACCTTCCCTAGCTATGTTGTCGGCTTTTTCGTTCCCCTCAACCCCTTGGTGCCCAGGGCTCCATACCAATGTAACCTTATTGTTACTGGCAAGCGTCTTGAGGTTAGCCAAGCACTCCTGCACCAGCCTCGAGGAAATTGTGAAAGAGGCCAGTGCCTTAAGCTCCGCTTTACTATCTGAGAGAATATAGATTATCGCTCCATTAACTCATGCCTTAACTGGCATTAGAAACAGGAAAAAAAAAAAACTTGGGTTACTGTTGTGTATGCCTCTTGGTGCCCATTATGCTTCTGGGCCACAGTATATTTGCTAGCTATTGTTGTTATTACTTAAATTATTCTTTCTTTTTGTGCTAATCCTTCCTGTTCACATTAATATTATTTCTATTAACCTCCGGCAGACGGTTACTTGAACAATGCCATACTGTTTATTCATTGAAGGATTATTGCTTGTCGATGCTGACAATTTCGCCAAATAAACTATTCATCTATCTACCTATTTTGGTTTCATCGGGAGTGTATTTAATAATTAGCTTTTGCCCAGTTTTATATCATCTTGATTGTAATTGTTTGTATTACTTTATCTATTATGACTATATTTATATCAGGGTTGGGGACTAATGTGCAAGGGGAATGTTAAGCTGTGGTTTCAAGAGAAGCGATGGTGGAACTATCCACATCCATAACACGTAGTCAGTTGGAAGAGAAACAATGAACAAGGCGAATTCTTCCAGCTCCTACCAGCTCGGAGAGAAGAGAAATCGCCGACTCAGTGGATGTCAAAGTCAATTATTGTAAAAATTGGTTCGTGGAGCGGTTGTTATGCGATTGGGTTTCTTCCTCGAGATCCTCGTCATCCGTGATATCTGTCTCAGACCGTGAGCTGATCACATCCGGAGTACGTGGGGCCATTTAAGCTCGTTCGCGATGATTCAGTCGACACTTGCATCACTGGTAAGAATAGCGTCGTCGAAACTCCAATTCACTACTACTTGGAATTCTCATGTTTTCCGAAGGAAACAATATTAATTCGAAGTAAGATGTTTCACACCGCTTTCCCAATTCATGGGCAATCAGTTCACATAGGTGTAATTTCGAGGTAAGTAAGCTTGCTCGCTTCTCAACGTCGATTAGAGCCTCTCAGATTGGTTTCACAAGGGAAACAGAGGGAAATGAGAAGTGAGAGGTTGACAGACGAATATTCAACGGTGCTTTCATGATTGAGATCTCAACAGCCAAACTCTTCCTTTCAATATTAAAGATTCTCGTGTATGTCGAAACAGTGTTTGAATAAAATTTGATAATGAACACTTATTTCCACCCCAAAAACCTAATTTACCTCTTCAATAATCATATTAAAAATAGAGATGAATGCTCTATCGGGATCTTTCATGAATAATAAATCGGATTGGAGTATAAACAGATACATGTACTCTATGATAAATAAATTCTATAAATTCTGATGTTCGTCCGAGATGAATTTGATCAAAATCATTGGTCAAAAGAGGATTTTGTATTTTAACCCTCACACTACAAGGTGAATCAGAATCGCTCGCAGAGGTGCTCCGACATCCCAGGCATTTAACAGCTATTCTTCTTAATTGGGTGACACTCAGTCAATGCTCGCATGTACTTTTCGCGCCAAAATTTCAATCAAACCAACATCAATGCCAATATTTCTCTGGATTTTTTTTTCTTCAGAAATAACGTAACAATGTAGTGAACGAAACTTTTAACGATAAATATACCTTTTAAAATAGGTTCAGTATTTGCTTATACCCTTTTATCTTCATGCTTTATACTTCGCTAAATATCACAAAAATGAAGAAGCATTGTGGACTGAATATAAGAAATCGCAAATTTCAATGGTACTAAAGCTAACTTCGAACTTGAGACAAATGAGAACTAATTCAAATTAGACAAAAGAAAACTATGACAAACTTGGACTCTCAAAACTATTTTTGCAAAACTTCACAACCTTCTCGTACACTCGACAAATTGGTTCATTGGACTCAGAACAACAGCTGGTCGTATTCTTATCCTTCTTTCGGTAACAAAACTTGCACCGCTTGTATTTTTTGGCTTTAGGTAGGAATTTAGGGAGGAATGAAATCTACAAAAAATATTGATTATTATACCAAATTAACAGAAATAACACCAGAATTCCATTAAAAAAGTATATTATGTTCACATAAAAGAGAGTGGGGTGCTGGCGCTCCCCAGCTAGGGTTTTTTTTTTTTTTTGGAGAATGCAGTGAAATGAATAGGTTACTGATCTCTCCGAGGGACGAGGGCCCATCAGGGGTTAGAGGACAGCTTAAGAGGAGGCTACAGGTGACCTGGGCCCCATCCGTTCAAAAATTGGTCGCTGTGGGGTGCCTGGACACCCCACCTTGTGGTGTGAGGGTTAAAGGATACTGCAAATATGTAGTGAACTAGTTGAGAGATGGCAAGGGGAAGACTAATCTATCAAGTCTTTCATACCTGTGACGATGAACTGGTATCGTTCCAGCGTCCGCGGAAAAGTCCCAGGCTCTGCTCCAACAATTTGACTGTTTCCCTAAATGTATCGTGTTACCTAACGAAAGGTAGGAAATAGTAGGGAAGTTTTGTCTAATATGTGCCAAATAGAGGGAATTCGTTTTTGATGAGCTGAAACCAGTTCAACGTATGATTAGGAGGTACCGCTTGACTATTCTCGGGAGGAGGAAGTTAGTTAGGTGTATGGTTCACGTCCAAGACGAATGGGAGGCACCTGTCTGCGGTAGGAAGGCGGGCAGGTACCTACTTACCAACCGACTTACCTCTCTCAGCTCTGGCTAACTACAATATGATTACTCTCCTCCTGACGAAATGGGGCGGCCTTTTCCTATAACGAACAAATCTCTTTGGATATTCCGAGTCAAGTAGCTCATTTCACCTCATGTAACTTCTGTCGTGATGAGACCCCTTACACGCTGACTCGGAGAAGCGTTGCACAGAGGTTTGCCGCGGTCTCTGGCATCACCGCAGTACAAAATATCAGGCGGCAAGTGATAAAGAAAATCCAGTTTTATTTCAGCTCGTTCCCTCAGTCAAGTTGGATGGGCAGTTAAGCTTCTTCACTTATTGATAATTTACCACGAGGCAAAATGATTGAATGATAAATAAAACAGTAATCAAAAGGTAAATCAATCACGTATGTAAATGAATAGCCCTCTGAGATTGACCTATCGGAGAGCTTGGAATTCAAAACATCTGTTATGGCCCAAAAAATACTGACATCTTCGACAGAGTTCGAACTCGTATCCTTATACTAAGGGGAAGCTTCTTTTTAGTTGCAACACTCTAAGCAGTTGAGCTGAGAGGTAGAAATTTAATAATCCTCTTCTGTGAGTTATCCTCCTTGAACATGAAATTTCCGCGGAATCAAATACCAGCTGCTTGAGCTCCAGGATGGTCGAAAGCGCTTAAAACTCAATATTTACCGTATTGTTGGAGCCGCAAACCTAGACTTTATCAACTTCTCAAGTCTAATGAGCAGAATTAAGGTAATATAGAAAAAAAGGTGTTCGTCAAAATTTATACGATTGTTTAATTCGCTAAAATGAAAAAGCTGCGGAAAGCGCTTTAAGAAAGGCTAACTAAAATAACACCTGAAGAGTTGGACGGGTCTAAGACCTTGGGCTCGCCCGACTTTCCAAGTTGGTAAACGCTGCACAACATCTGAAAAATAAAAATGTACTTCTTAACATCGTCGACGTTTTTGACGCCAGCATTTAGTAAAACACTCGCGAGTTCGCGATTTCCTACCTTGGACAATTTGATCCGCCTCTCTCACTGACAAAATTGAGTCGAATGATCGAAAAGAAGAATCTGATGCCGACCGGAGATGATAAACATTGGGCCGGAGATTTGAGGTGACAGTACCGCCTTCGTTTCGATGTTGACGTGAGAGCGAGAACTGTGGACGGGTAAGTTCATGTTTTCCTAGTTCATTCTCAAATGTATTATTCAAAGGGGCGGATGGTGGCTGCTAATTATGATCGGAGATTTTTCTGTGAATGTTAACGAAATATTTCAACTTTGAATAAAAGAATCATAAAAGTTATAGGGCAAATCGAACTGTACATTGGCTTCAATTGAAACTTTCATTAGGGACCTATGTAAGCAATTTTTTTTTTCTAGTACCTACCTATGTACGTTTTGTCTCCGAAATTTACATGTTTGTGAACATTTATTTAGCATGTATTTGTTCAAAAATGTACATGTTAGTGATTATTGAGTCAAAAGATTGCAAGAAAGTTCCTTCATTTTTTGGGAGCGAAAATTCTCGATTCTTCATGTCCCAACGATTGCCTATGGGCCTTCAATCGGAGTTAGCACTCTGAAAACCAAGAGATGATATCCCCAGAAGGTAACAAACACATTTTGGCAGCCAGCAACTCTCGCTAAAGTAGATGAAAAATCCGAGTTTAAGCGCTTTTTGGCGATTCTGTACCACTGTGCCCTGGCTCAGCAGATGCTTGCTGAAAGAAATTCTGCTGTGGAGCGAGGTCATTGTCACGGTGTGTGTACAGACTGAAGTGAGTGAGGAAGTGACAGATGCTACGTCAGGGAATTCGATGTTTACAGCCTTTTGGATCGAGAGGGATTTATGCAATTATTGTTTAGTGTTATAGTGGCCTGTGCCACTTTTACATCCCAAAAATATCTGAATCTTGACCTTCCTACGAAGGGGAAATTTCTCTTTAGCGACACTCTAAATAGGCTGATTTAATCAAATCTCTTCGATTGTAAGTTATTTTGCTTGAAAATTACACTATGAGCAAACTTGTTCGCACGCTCTTCTGCTAGAGGAGTATTTGCTTTTGCTTCTCACAGTTCTCGGTATCAGTATTTTCTTCTCGCTCGGTCTTGCATCAGTTAAGTTTGTTTTCTGGTTTCTGCGATAGTGTTATCTAAGTTATTTGTGAGTGTCAGAAAAGTACAAAGTCAAATTTATTATTACAATTTATCAAACTAAACTATTCCCTATTTTTTAGGGAGACAAATTTTGGTCCATCTTCTTCAAAACTGTTTAGACAATCTTCCAATTGTCATCGTCAGCAATGTCTAAACAAAATTGAAAATGACGAGCTTTTGTAATACTTATCAGATTACAGACTAAACTACGAGAGAGGTGACTAGAATGGGAAAAAGGACTAAGTGATAAAGGAGAGACATACCAAGTTTATTGTACTCACCAACAACAACCAGATGGTCCAGTTGATCACAAACCAAACACCACTAGAAGTGATAACACACGTTGTCTGTTATCACCTGCAGGGTAGCCAATGGTTCACAAAAAACTCAAGATTTTCAATTTTGTTTAGACATTGCTGACGATGACAATTGGAAGATTGTCGAAAGCTCCAACGAATAAACAGTTTTAAAGAAGCTATGGACCAAAATTTGTCTCCCTAAAAAATAGTATAACTACAGGAAGGTCCTCACTAAAGAAGTTTGAAAACTATTCCCATTTGTCGGTCATATAAAACTGGAAGGATCGCAATGTTGATCACCCCTGGGCTGCGGCGAACATTGAAAAACTGACATCTGTATTGAAATCTGAGATATTTACACAGATTTATCCCATTCGCGTACGGTTGACATTTATATTTGGTCAAGAAAAGCACCTCTTCCGTCCGTTTGGAGATAGCCCCTGATGTTCTCTACGCATCGTCTGGACAGATGGAGCTCAAATAAAACCATTGTCAGTTGCTCTGCTTTCTTTTTATAAACAACCTGATCAGCATTACAACGGGAAATTCTCAGAAGAAACCATGTTCCCAGCTGGAATTGCACACCTCCATCACAACCGCATTTATAACCCTAAAACTATTAGCACCATCGAGACGCACAATCAATTTCGGTTTTTCCGGACAGAATGCGTGATTTTGACAAAAACATTCTTGAGAAAATTAAGGGAAACCCTACAACGGAGGCGGATACGGAATCAAGTTTGCAATCAAGACTAAGTACAACATTCCTCGCCCAGCTTTTGTTACGTTCTTTCGTTTTGTTTGCAGTAGTAAACCCCTCTAGCTCTAGATGGATCTAGGTGAAAGAGGTTGAATACGCAATAGTAGGGCATCTCATTTTCTCTTCGATTGCTACATAAAGGGTAAATAAGGAATGGAAAAAACAGAAGTTTGTTCTGAAAAAATGTAGTTGATATCCAAAAAAAATTAAAGAGTTGAAAACATCAAATCAATTTCGACTTTCAAGAAAGTCAAAAGTCTTTTTTGGGAGTATTTTTTTTCTTCATCAGTAACAGAACAATAAATTATTGATTGAGCAATGGTGAAAATCCCTCAAAATGCTACATTTTTCCTAAAAACCTCTTTGTTTTATTGTCATGTGGTTCCGCAAATTCGTTGCGATTGATTTAGTGCGTATCCCAAGGGATAGTATTTTATAGCACCCGGATATTGTTTTAATTGATAAATGATCTAGGTAGACGAGCTATCTAATACATGAACAATAAACCTTTGTGTAGCAATTTCCGTCTTCCCTTATTTAAGTGACATTTCTACAATCAATCTCTAAATTTCTCAATAAAACAATCGGTTTTCATTACAGTCTGATATGTGTACAACGAGTTCTACCTATACGGACCATTTTCCTAATCTGTGTCTAAAGTACAGGTTCAGGCTAATGCTTTTGAAAAGTCCCGGGACAATGCCACACAATTTTCCCCACTCCTCGACGGATGTTGGGCAAGTACGGCAAATACGTAGATAGGACTTGGAGTGCGATTTTTTTGCCACATGGCCGTCCGAAGAATGTTCTCAAAACGGTTCAGATGTTTCAGCCCGAGAAGAAATTGGCTGGGGACCAAATGATTAACATGCACAGAAAGCCGCATTCCGGCTCACGGGCTTCTAGTTCAAGCTCGACCTAACGGCAGCTCAAGGCCGTTGATTCGGAATAATTAAATTATCATTGAACTTGAGCCCTCATAATGGGCGCAGGAATGAAGGCCCTCCTGGAACGACTATTTCAAGGTAAATGGACGTTTTAATCTCGGATTCCCAGGCTAATGCCATCTGGACTGAGATCAGGTTGAGAAGTCAAGTAATCTGCGAATAAGTTTAACAGCGCTGGTAAAAGTGGCGACCCCCAGGGCTGGAGCCTTGGCGAGGATTTAGTTAATTTTCCTTTTTCAACCTTCAGGAAGCTGGTCAAAATGCCAGCAGATCCATTCAGTGTGGGATCATTGTACAAACTTTAAACTTCCTATATCTAAGACAAATTAAATTTTAAAGCTTAGGATCAATCCATGGATTCAAGAGTGAAATCATCTCTATCCTTAATACCATGGGTGGCACTAGTTCCAAGTATTGATGAAGATTTTTTTTTTCAACTCTTATACTGCACCGAGTAAACTCATTAACAATATTAATTTGGGTTTAGGTACACAACTTAGTCCCATGTCTCTTTAACTTTCACAACCACTTCCAACACAAGTTCATGTGGTTTTACGCGCTTGAGGCGACGAGTTATATCTTGTACATTCAGAAGCTTGACAGCTTCCTCATTTACATGATATTTGAGTCTGTTAAGGTGAGCAGTAGCTCGCTTTTTAATAACTCCGTCCAAGGTGGAGGGCATAGTTTCGGAAATACCACGGTGCATCCGTGATACATCGTAAAACGGTGTTCTGGAACCTTGGATTATCTGTCTATTGGTTGGAGCTGTGCAATGGTACAATAGCAGCTTGTTACCAATGGTCATGGTGGATCTCCGGCCGATTAGCCGGTACATTCTTCTAAGTTTTAACACGAGTTCAGATTTCTTTTGTTTGACGTGTTCTTTCCACCTGAGCTTAGCGTCAAGCGTCAGGCCCAGGTATTTGGCTTCATTCGCTAGGGAATTACCACGTTGTAGAGGAAAGTAGGGATGTAGTTGATTTCCCGATTGGTAAAGTCAACGTGCACTGACTTGGCCTCATTCAATCTAATCTAATTCATGAAGATAGGACGTTCATTGGTAGATTCATGAAGAAATAGATAATTTAAAAGTTAAAGCTCAAATTTATGCTGAAAATTGTGCTTCAATTTCATTAGAATGTACAAAAAATGGATGGAAATTCAAAAAATCCTAAATCTATGTTTGAATAGATGAATATTATTTAAAAGAAGTGTTTTTCACAATAGCATTGGCTTTAGCAATTTTTTTGCACACAAACTTCTCAAATTTCAACCCGATTTAACGTAGGTTAACCTAGTACTATAATTTTTTAAAAGTACGGTCATACGATCATGCTGCATGACTGTAACTTTTGTGCATACAGTAACAACTGTAAACATCTATTATGAAGCCTTAAGTATTAGGCATTTCTCTTAAAATGGGATAGCTGTGTAGATCGAACTTACTCCTACATTGTAAAGCATGGTAGAGTAGTACAAATAAACGATTTTGAATCAAAGAAAATCCGCCCATACGATCTTGCTGTAGGGCTTTAAGTTTGATTTTCTGGGTTCCGTGTTCAGAATGCGATTGTGGAGATTTGCGGAGATGGGAGCCGCAGATAAGCGCGAGCCCCGCAGCTCTCGCCTGCACCCGCTTTCCACCTTGCGGACTTTTCCTGACTTTTCCTGATTGTTCTTCCAGACGTAATTGTAAATCAGACCACAGACCGTACAAAACACCTCACTAATGACCCGGCAGGTCATTAAAATTGCGGCAATCTTGAGGATTAAGTGCATAATAAAAAGGATCATAGGTGGATAAATTGTTGTCCGGGTCTACAACTTTTAAGGGGCGTCCCGCACTTGGCGTAAACATTTCTTCTATTTTGGTAAAACTAAACTGAAAACAGACCTGATGGACGCATAATGGAGCATACAATCAGGAACCGGTTCGAGTCTTTCTCATATGATTTGATTGAAGGGTTTTTCAAGAAAAACACGTTTCGTGTCATAAAAACCACCTTTATTCACTTGAGAACAGCTCTTTTTCAACTTTTGACTTCATTTTTGGATTCAACTTTAAAGAAAGTGAAGATGAATACATGGACTACTGATACCAGGGAGAAGTTACGTCAGTCACTTAATAAACAATGATTTCCCGGTATTTTTGTTTGCCGTTGATTTGTGTTTACAACTTTGAAAAGTTTACATTTCAAATAACTCGAATTAAGAATCACAGGGCTGTGGGCGTTTTTCCCCTGTGGCCTTTTAATGAAATTGAAACTATTGACAAGCTCGGGGAGAAAATTTTGTGGCAAGATGTAACTTTTACAAACTACTATGATGACAAGAGCGAATAGAATAGGGGAGTAGACCTTTCCACGCATTAACTTCCTGAAGAAAGACATATCCGAGAGGCGTCTACGATCACTAGTGCCCAGTATCCCACAGCCACGACCAAGTGCATCATAGTTCACTACTGAGGCCGGGGGAGAATGAAGCTTTAAGGCCACATATCTCTGGAATCTGCTGTGTACGCTTTCAATCTGACCAATGTGGCAACTATAGTAGGGACTCCAAACAACAGATGCGTATTGATCCAATGACCCATGCTCGCACCAGCGCCAGTGTTTTCATTTAGAGGTTCGAGTTGTATGTTGTCTAGAACTAGCATTATTTGTGTTGCTTTTTATTTTTGCATCTATGCGTATGAGGCTAAAAGTTGAGACCGTCTAGAACAGCGTGGAACCACGTGCGATAGAACGGATTTTTCACGTCAATGCAAAGGTCTTTGATGACCTTGAGAAGGTTCCTGCAATACATCGCCTTCAAGCAGGGGACATCTTCGGATGAGGTGAACTATGAGGTCCTACGTGAGGGTTGTCGCCTTTCCTCCTTGGAAGGACGACGATCTATCTCGGACCTCACCCTTATGTGGAAGCTGGTCAGCAACAAATTATCCTGTCCGGACCTGCTCTCCAGATTGGGTCTCCAGGTTCCCCGCATCTCCTCCCGCGCACCTCTCCTCTTCAGCACCCAGCATACGCAAACGAACTATCAAATGAATGCGCCACTTCACCGCCTCCCACGAACAGCGAACCGCTACCTGGAGTTACTCCCCGAATATGACTTTTTAACGTTTCCGCCTCCTTACTCAAATTTCACATCTTATCTCTGCCTACCACCCTGTAAATCATTTCTTTGTCACTATCTTTCATTATTTTGTTTTCTCTTTTGTAACACTACATGTAATTGGGCTTGTCCCGTTCAATAAATAAATAAATGACCCGTACGGCGGATGGACGATGCAGATTTGGAATCTGGGCACCTTGAAGTGTAAAACGACAACATTTAAGAAAATTTTGAATAAAATCGTGAAGAGGGAACGATTAGCTCAAGCAGCGTGAAACACTCAATCTTCAACCGCGCCGAACGACGATCGAATGAATTGCGGAGCATTGAAAATGCAAACGACGCCGCATTATTCGAACACCATGAGACGGATAACATCGGCGTGACGGTCATCGAATAGTAAAAAACTCTTTCGGCTCGTCTGTTGTGGGCGGGGCGGGGAAGATGCCGCGATAAGGGAATCATCTGGGGAAATCCCCGTGACCGCTAATGGTCACCATACCAACGTGTTATTAACTGTGATAGAACAAGTGGTTATCATAATCGTAGTAATCACACACGTTGCAGACGGCCTTGTCGCTAAGAACTATCCACTTGGCTATGCAACGTGAATAGACGTGTGCAGCTGGGAACAATAGAATAGGATTGATTATAGTTTCCGAATCCACCTATAGGTGGCAGAAACTACGAGTTCGCTGTTCGAAGATGACAGATTGTCTTCCTTCAAAATCAAAATTTCCAATAGCTTTTTCTGTTTAAGACTTTTCAGCAACTTTCGTTTCTTGTCTGTCCCTACGTGTGTCCGCATTATAACGAACCTGATTCCGACAATTTGTATTCGATTTTGATTTTCAAGGAATGTGCGGTTTAGGCTCTAGATGGTCTCCTATGAGTTTCATTGTTCACCCATCAATATATCAGTCTGCTCACATGCAAACGCAAAATCCTAGTAAAAACCTAGATGATATCCTTCCACCGCTCACATCAGTTCATCTCTCACCTATACCACATTGAGGGTCCTTAGCTCAACCGTGTAACTACAGCTAAGGACCTTAGAAATTCGGTTCAGCCACGACCATATCGATTCATTGGTCTGCCGTGCAATGTGTGCATCGGGTTTCCTGAAGATAAATACCAGTTAATTTGACAGTGTACCAGCTTTGCTAACCCTCTATTCGACATTGGTCAGACCTATACTGGACTACGGTTCTATCGTTTGGTCCCCGCACTACCAAATACACGAGGACCAGCTTGAGAGGGTTCAGAGGAGGTTCCTGCGATATATTGGGAGGAAAATGCGGATACCATGCGATGGCTACAGCTCCCGGGCTGTGGCCGACCGTTGCAATCTCGTCACCCTTTAGACACGTCGCAGAATCACCGATATGATGTTTCTCTTTAACCTCCTTCACGGCAACATCGGCTGCCCTCTCCTTGTGTCTGAAATCCAACTGGAAGTTCCAATTTCAACTTCGCTTCCACCAAAAACCTTTGTAATCAACCTCTCTATAGAAAACCTCGCCTAGCCAGTAACTTACTCCAAAATAGCCCGGCTCTTTTCTTTTTCTCCAACAAATCCATAAACTCCTTCCGTACCGAAATTGTTAAAATTATTCAACTCCAATGGAGGCAACACTAGTAACACTTTATAAATTTTGTAATTGGGCATTAGCCCGTTTTGTAAATAAATACATAGTTCAGTGCATACGTTTCTTGCATAAATGTTCGAAAATTCTACTTTATAATGGTATATTTTTTTCGAGTAATATCCTGCCTTGCAAACAAATACTAATATGATTTCGTTCCTGAATCTACCTCCAGGTGGCATTAACTTTTTTTTTCTGTTTCGGGACATCAAAGATTTTCTCTCCAAAATTAAAATGTCGACTCTCATTTAGCAATTTAGACCATTCTGAACTACTTTCGTTTCGTGTCTGTCTGTCCGTGTGCCCGCATATCCTCGTAACAAAATTCCTACGGTTATATTCATTATATTTTGAAGACATTTTCAGGTCACTGCTCGCCAGGGTTGATTTGTTGGTCCCACTGCACCATACGCGAGATCCACCTGTTTTCCACACGCCATTTGCAGATAGGAATTACTTATTTAACCGCCCTTTCCTGAGAATGCCAAGGGAGGCAAATGTGGTGTGTTCGGTGCACAATTATGTCTTTTTTAATGAGCCGATTACAAAAATAAAAAATCTGTTGAGACCATAGGTATGAACACTTTTCGTCACTATTTATTAATACTCTTAATTTATTATTCTCGTTTTCTCTTTATTCTGCTGCGTATATTTCATTGTCTTTCGGTGACATTGTCAAAGTCTGAATAAAATAAATGATCAATTTGAATTTTTCATACGAAATAAATTAAAATTTTAGTCATTATTCCTCAAAAATTGGGACTCAATTCGAACTACTTCTACTACTTAACTTCTGACATACAAATTCGAGCTTTTGGCTTATCAATTTATAATTTTCACAAATCCCAACTAACCCAACATCAAATGAATAAATGTTTTCTCTCTCTCTCTCTCTTTTTTTTTTTTGTTTTACGCTGATTCTCGTGAGGCTAACCGTTCCTTGATTCGACCCAACTTTGCGGAATAATGAGCCAAATTTGTTTATTTCTCAGTTTTTCGAATCTCCCTCATACTGCCTGCATATACTTGCTCCTTTTTTAGTTCAATTAAGAGTTTCAGTCTAGTTTTATACTCTGAAACATTTACTTCAATTTTCATTAGGAAAGGTGTTAAATGGAGAGGGTAACCAATAACAATAGCATTCATTACTTTCTAATATGTTTCTAGGTCGATTACGTTACTTCATTTCGATCCGTGAAGGGTTGTTGGCGTAGTAAAATGCACATTCGCACTTCCTCTTAAGATGAGGAGGGTCGCTTTCAACCATCTGGAAATGAATCAACATTCTCAGCGAAGATAATGGGCCGGAGGACATTACGAAATTGAGAGTCCTCTAGTTCCGGCTGGCGAGTAGGTAGGAACCCGGGACTTCTTCCCTCCGCGGGACCTCCGACAGGCGGACAGCGGTTGATGACGGAGCTCCTGCATCCGTGGGGCAACTCGCCTCCTTTGAATTTGAGAGTCATTAAACTTTGCATAAGAGCGGGCATGTTCGGCGCCCCTCGTTTCCACTCCAAGGTTTTCGGAGCATTATCGTTCGGCGAGAGGAGCGAACAAAAACAACGAGTCAACTCGGCGGTCGCAACTGAAAACATTTCAGAGTTGCAAAACGTATTTAACTCCGAGAACGAAAAATATCATCGTCATCCGTCTCAATATTTGACTGAGAGCACATCTCAAATAGACTTCAAGGTACAAAAACCTAATGCTAGGAAGAGTTTTGGAGGAGAAAGGAGGGTACATGAGCCGTAACGCTGGGTACCACTTGTGGTGAAGGAAAGTTCATCACAATATTCACTTGCAAATATTTCAATTTGGCCATTTGAGTCATTCTTGAGAAAACTTGAAATTCGACTCCATTTTAGGATGTCCCTCTAGGCAACCCTACCAATAGTCCGTGGATCACTAAAGGAACCTTTCATAGTTACTGTTCTGTTGGCAATCTTGTCGGCATCCCTACGTCGCCCTACAAATAGTCGGTAGATCACCATAACGAACGTTCGAAGGTTCTATAAACTTTAGCTCATGAATCCCAGCATGTGAGATCATGTGGCATTCCATATCCTTTCACGTAGTCATGGGGGAAGGAAAGAAATTCGAAACAATTTTCACATAGTTTTTTTAATGCCGTCAAATTGTTTTTTTAATGCTCCACAAAAGCTATAATTAAAATGTCAGCTTTCTAGATTGATTGGGGCAAAAAATAAAATACTGAAAATTGCTTGACCGTTTTTCGTAAAGCACGAGCTCGCATTTTTCGTTGCATACGCGATAGGTACTAATAATTTATTTATTACCTCTTGAGCCAATTTCGAAACAATTATACAATTATTTTACATGAAATAGGCACATTACAAAATAGGTCATTGAAAATTATTATTGACTAAAGAACTTCATTCAATTAGGCGAAGTAAATATTGAATTAGGGTAAATTTATTGTTATGCAGGAGCATAACTTGAGAAAATAAAGGTAGCATGTTCAACTGTTCAACTATAAAATATATAATAAGTCCGAACAACTGAAAATTTCATATCAAAAATATACCAAATAAGTTGAACAATCCATGAAAATTTCATCGAAATCGGTCAAGAACTCCCTGAGTTATGCTTGGAGTTATGCGCGTAACAAGGATTTCACGTTTGCGCATGCGCAGAGACTACTATTGATCCGGGGGTCATGAAACTATAGGGGACCATCTACACATCAAACCGAACAATCCCTGAAAATTTCATCAAAATCGGACTATAACTCCGTGTAGTTTTGCCCGTAACAAGGATTTGCTGACAAACAGACACGGAACCAAAATTGTTCAGAAAGGTCTAAAACGCAAAATGTGAGTGGAATTTTTGATTTCGGAGACAAAAAAATTTTCACATTCCGAAAGTGAAAACAATGCTTCCGCTACCTTAGTAGACTCGGAAGCAAAATACAAGTCGATTACAATTGAGTATAAAAGCAAATCAAATAGGAAAAAATCAAAATGAAACTTTAAATAATAGGTAAACAGTCAATTACTTGGAGGAAGAGGAATTCAAACAATTCAATAATTAAAAATATTGTGGATGATGGATACGGATGTTTTAATCGAAAATAAAGAAAGGCTGGGAAGAAAAATCTACCTCGTGGCTTAGGAAACCAACGGTCCCACAAGGTGGGGGCCAGGGAGGGACGATTGTATAGGTGATTGACGGCAGAGAGTAGAAGGAGCGAGTTACATGTTGAGAGACCGTAATATTTATCATCGATAATAATTATGGACAGCTGTTCAGAAGAATCCGGCGAAGGAACGACTCATCGATCACAACTCTCCTGTCTTCTAGAGGGAGACAATCCGACATCCGATACTTCAAGCCCAACCCGGAAAAATCCAGGTTCTGCAAAAATATACCCGGCTTGCATACCAGGTACATCACATCTGAAATTTTGCGAGCAGAACTTCATGCACACTGTAATATGGAGACCACGCAACAAAGCCAAATTGAAGCAATTTGTACAAAAGGTTTACGGCGTTGTCATTTGAAAAGTCACAGGTATTTCGGTTTAGAAAACCTAATGCTCGAAGGGTCTTGGAAGTAATCGTGTCGATATGTTAAGAAAATGTCAGATGGGAATCGAGCGTTACTCCGAAATCACAAATGACAGAGTGAAGTTGAAGCTGATGACCACCGATCTTTTAGTCAAACCTCAAGAAATTAAGTGAGCTGTTACTAGGATGTTCGTTATCAGAAGACAATGGTCAGGAAAAGTAACGTGTCGACATCAAAAAATATATTAGATCATTAAAACGTAAATAATGATGAACCTAGTAATTAATTTAAATATGGTATGTTTTTCTATCTGAAAATGTGCAAATGACAATGACAGTGCTCGAATATTGTTCGTGATTTTGGCACCGGCACGCGGCATGGTTTTCAATGCCTTCATAAATCTTCTTTTAGTTTTAGATGAAATCAGGGGTGCTTACAAGTATTTTTTACATTTTTGTTTTGGATAGAGGGTACCAACTTATTGTATACACCGCTGGTATATACAAAATTACAGTTGCCATCCACTGATTTGAATTATATGAAATGGCAGTATTTTTCTCAGTGGTCCCTTGAAGGTAGCAAATCGATTAATCATCTGTATATATGTTGTTTTCAACGCGTCCGTTTAAAATTAGTCGGATATCTGTTCAAAGGTAATGATGATAAACCTAGGGAACTGGGGTTTTCTTTGCTCAATTTGAAACTCGTCAAAGATAAAACCATTGAATAACGGAACGTTTCCTACGGGTCTGGTTCCAAGGCAAGTTCGGTTATTGAGCAATCGAAACAAATGGCCGGTTGTAAAAGAAAAGAAAAATGTTACGAGCTCATGGAAAAACAAACGCTCACCGAAATGGGCACCGAAAAAACGCTAACTGTTTTCCCCCAAACGTCTTTCTGGATTCAGGTCTGGAAAGGCTCATGGAATGGATTGATTTATGATGAATTAAGATGTGCAAATCAATGTATTAAAACCATGTTATGCTGATACATAGTGGTTGGTGGCGTTAATCAATGAATCAAATATTTCCAGGGATTTCAGGGAGTTAACTCACGATTTCGGTTTCTGTTTCTTTATTCTTATTTTAAGTTAAACAAAATTTGATTCTTCTTCAAAGGAAGATGAGTATTTGGAAGAAGGGGACAGTTCTTTTAATAAGGGGGGGGTCTTGTTTTAAAAAAAATCAAAAATTTGGTACGGGGGGTAACTTGATTGTACTGAAAAACGAAAATGACAATGACATTGCTCGAATAAATTATTTTAGCAATTAATTCTTTGATTTTGTTCTTATTGTATACGTACCTGGCACTGCTTCTTGGAACTTTCTTGTTTTCTAATTATTTTGAAGTAACTTTTGAGGAATGCCTTACTGAAAAATCACATTCTTTATAGTTAACTCAGATGGAAATGACCGTTTCAACCTGGTGCTAACTTAATTCTCATTATATTAATACATTTTTGTTTCGGGAAATGGTACCTCTAAAGTCACGTTTATTATTGTATACGACCGATTCTGGTATCAACCTACATCTCTCTGGAAATGTTACCAGTTGCCATCCACTGATTTGAATTACCATTGAAATTGGCATATTTTTCTCATGGATCAGAACGAATATCCCAGCTTGGGAGTTTGAAGGTAGCAAATCGATTAATCATCTGTATATACGCTATATGTTTTTAACGCGTCCGTTTCAAATTAGTCGGATATCAAATTTACGAAGGTGAATGATGATAGGCCCACCGTAGAGTCGAACAGGGGTGTTCAAGCGTCGGTGGTGAATGACTGCGCTGAGTAAAACCATTGAATAACGGAACGTTTCCTGCGGGTCTGGTTCCAAGGCAAGTGCGGTTCACACATGGGAAATCAAGAGCGGCAAACGAAAACAAAGCGGTTGCTAAAAGAAAAGAAAAATGTTACGAGCGCTCGAAATGACAGTCAAGCTCACCGAAATGGGCACCGAACCGCGATCAGCTGGCGGAACTGTTTTCCCCCAAATCTCCTTGTCTGGTTCAGGTCTGGAACAAGGGGGCGATGGAATGGATTGATTGCCCTATCCAAGAATTGAGGAGATCAACCTGCAGCAATCAGATGTGCAATGAAAAACTCCGGGTATATGCTGATACATAGTGGTTTCAAGATAGGAGACTTGAGCATGGACTTCTCAGGTCCTACTCCTAGACTAATATCCAGCAGCTTGGGAGTTATCCATGAGTTATCAAGCAGCGCAGAGTTACTGAAACAGTTTTAATACATTTTCAAACACAATGCCTCCAAAAATTGCAAGTAATCTGAAATGTTCTGGTTGGAACTCTAGTTTGAGGCATTATGAAACGGTTAATTTCTTCATGTATTTCAACTCTTTTCCAGAAGTTGGTTTATTCGTCGCAGTATTTATTTCAAGCTATTTTAAAATATGTTTAAAACGTTTTATACTGCGTCTTTAAAAAGTTCTTATTATACGTGGCATGTTCGGAAAACACCCGGAATTTTCAAATTCCGCTCGTTGGAAAACAACGAAAATAGGTGTGTCAAATTATGGGTTTACTTTGTTTGCACAATTTTGACTCGGTAACGGATCGTGGGTTGCTGAAAAAAATCCAATGAAGAGGTCAAATGCTTAGAAATGATCGTAATGTCTATCGTAAAATGGGGTGACCTATTAATTGAGTACACTAGCGTACCCTGGCGGCACCAAGCATAAGTTTGGTGGGTTTCATATTTTTCCTGCATCGATTGACGTTAGACGTCATTACCTCGGTTTCCGAAGTCGGTTTGGGGCTGATGGAGCGTCATCTCTTATAAGCATTTTTCTGGTGTTGTTTTGTTCGCTCGACTTAGTTGAATCCTGTCGTTCTACACGGGACTTTCAAAGTGCTCGTAAGTTTTTTTCCGATAGCACTACTTTCTGTGAAGTAACTCGGAAAAGAACTCTTTCCAAAACTGTTTTGGAAAACTAGTATGACGTGCTTCACCAAATGGGACGATTGTAGATTGTAAAAGTGCCACCCATCTCTCAACGATTCTTGTTGCTTTTCTCAGGCATGCCACGAAAGTATCAAAGAAAACTGGGTAGTCTTATGGCAACTATACCGACGATTTGATGGACGAAATACTCCGCCAAATCGAAGTCAAGAAGATTTCGGCATGGCAGGCTCTGAAAAAGTGTCAAGAAAAAAAAAAATATCGTGGCATTTCTCCTGAACGAGTTTTGCCGGATTATTCAGCGCTAAATTTGAAAGCTAATGCGATTTTCGTGAAGCAAATTTTCTCTACTTAAAAATATGGGGTCAAAAACTGCCATAGTCCTCCGCAAGCTCTTGGAAACTAGAAGAAACAATGTGGCGCTTTGTCAACCCACCCAATGGGGTGAAAACGTGCCACGAATTCTCGGGCCCCCCACGCCAACCGTATCAAGAAAAAACTATTTCAGCGCACATGTCGAAAGCTGAGATATATAGCTAGTCGTGCTGATATTTGAAGCTCTGAATCTCCGAAAATAAAGTTTTCAGAGTAAAAAAAACCTCAAAATGTGGCACATATATTTTACGGTACCTTTTCGTGATACCTACTGTACTGTGATAATGATATTATTTGATATAACTGGGGTTCATCAATGAAAAAACAAAGTTGGTGTGTGCAGCGCAAATGCGCAAAACGCAACGTCAATATATTCAAAATCCTTATCAAAAAACATTTAATATGCATGCAAAAAAAAAAAAAAAAAAAAAAATAATAAATAATAAATAAATAAATAATATATTGTATGTGGATAACGGCTTGTGATGTGAAAATCAGACGTTTTCAACCGTCTGGGTCATCCACTGAGCGTGGCGTTGCATTATATCCGCATCCACCTCATTGGAAGGGGCAACTATACCATTCCATCACCTCACAGGTTTAACGATGTTAGATCCTTAACTTAGTAAACACCTTGTACGTCTGTAGCCGTACATGCCAAATAAATCCTTTATTACTTCCGATAATGGCTAATCCTACCGATGCTATTATCAAATATCCGTATTAATCATTTCGCTAGTGTGTCTGCCGTTACAAAATCGATTTCCACCGAAAATATTGAATTTAAAAAGAAGTTTATTTGGCAGATCGTTTGTATTCATTTACGACTACTTTCCCATGTTGAGCAACAACGAAAGTCTTAGTAAGCGTTTTTCCATTGAAAAAGGGGAAATTCCCCTTTAAAAGGGTTAATGATATGCAAGGCGATTGACCTTGAGTAGGCAACATTAAGGCCCAGCGCCTCGCTGTCTTGCTCGGCTATCGAAAATGGAAATCACCACCTTCAACGGAATTGGGTTGAGAAATCTTGAGCTTCTAACGAGTCACTAATTGCCCACGAGAACTCGTGAAACCGAAAGGTAGGTGAATCGTCAAAGGGGGATAGGTGTCAGGCCTCGGGGGGTTTGTTTTAGACTGTTGTCACAACATGGACATTACGGGCAGGGAGTCTATTTCTTCCTGACCACGATGTTCATCCTCGCAATGGGTGATTCTCATTTAACGGGACAATCGAGGTTTTGATTCTGACTAAAAAATTTTGTTCTCCTAAATTTATGATTTTTTTATTACACAATCTAGATGTTACTCTAATGGTATAGTGATGTACAAGCACGCATCATTTTCGTTTGATTCCTCAAAATTCAGGTGTTAAAATTTTATAGGTTACGAAAATAGTATGTATCCATGACAATGAGCTTTGTCAACCAAATGACGATAGAATTACGTAAACGATGTGTAGGTAAGGTTGAATGAGACAGATATCTGATTTCAGTTTTTCCTGACTTTGTGCTAGAACAAGTATCACATTTTAATATTAGTATTTATTTAGTATCAAATACCAAACTTGGGGAAAAAAATTGTTTCACAGCCATGACGGTTTTTGTGTGGCCACAACAATGAACTTTAAAATCGCCACGAGAAATCAACATTAACCTTCTGCAATTAGGAGTTTAATGAACACTTATAGAAATTGAACTTGCATTAAATAGAGTTTTTACATCTCTATCCCAAACTGAATGCTAAACGAATCAATAAGATTGATTAAGAGTGATTTTCAAACCTGTAACAATGAGCCCCAACTGTATAGAAATGGCGGAAGCATGGTATTTCCCCTAAGGGCAGGGTTACCAACGCTGAAAAAACTTAGTATTGCCAAAAAATGCCCTCATTCGAGAGAGCTACGATGATTTCTTTCAAACCCATGACAATGAGACAGAAGGTTTGGGACAAACTTTGAGCACTTGATTCGTACAGACTATCTAAAAGTTAGTCCCACTTGTAAGCGCACTAACATATACTAGTTAAAATATTTCCGGTAAAACGTACTTTGAGCGGATAAAATTTCGGATCAAGTTCAAATTCTGACTCACGGACACACCATGACAATGAGATTTGAGGTACATTTCGATCAATTACCGGCATGTAAAATGAAGAGTAGCCGAACTTTATGACAGCCATAAGTAGGCCTAGTTACTACATAAAATCTACAAAAATAATTTTTGGAAAAAGTTGAACAGAAAATTATTTATCAATGAAGGACAGCGATTGTCCCGTAAAATAGGAATCACCCCAATACATTCACGGAATTGAACGTTCAATAATGAAATCGATATACCTCAGTTGGCCTAAATGAAATCTGACTCCTGGTTTTTGTGACAGTTTCAGATCAAACCTTGGTTTCGCTCAGAGGAACTGTTACTTGAACCGTTCGTTACTGTTACTCGAACCGAAAGAACGCCTAGAGAACCAACCTGTTTCCACTCGCCCTTCTCATATCTTCCGTGGTCTCTACTAAGGTAAGATGTATTCTTATCGTGCAAATGATTATCATTCATACCCTGATATATTCGTATATAGTACCTAGGGTTGGCAATCGGTTCTCGATTTTCACAAAAGCTCAACGTTTAACCACCGAGTTTTTACAATCGATTTTCATGGGTCGGTTTTAGTCAACGATTAATCGATTTTTCGTGAGATTAAATCGGTTTTCATAAATGGCAAGTTCAGGAATGTTAGTAAAATCGGGAGCGAAACATCCATGACATGAATTCCACGTTCATGTCGGATATAGCACTTATAGTACGGCCTTTTTGATTTTCAAGTTCTCAAGTGAACGTCTTTTCAAGCTAAGAACGCAGCAAAGTCCTTGCCTCATGGATTTATTATTCATTTGTACATGATATGTGTCTGTATTATAGACATATATGAAAAGAGCCCCTTTTTTTCTCTTCAGAGGAGTATTTCGCTGCAATTCGAATCATTCGGACGATTTTTAGAGCATTTTGGTTTCTACTCCTAATTTTACGGTAGTTATGGGAAATTTGGATCGGTTTGCGCAGGAAGGATGGGACCTGTTCTTTTCTCGAAATTCATTTATAGTTTTTACCATAATATTCCTGTACACTCATACAACATTTCCGAATCATTCTGATGTTTTTAGAGAAGTTGAACCTGTTCAAATATATCACATTTTCAGGCGACAATTATCGCACGATTTTGCTGAAATTCGAACTGTACCTTTACACAATTTCAGGTTTTACTCGCAATTTTACGTACTTTTGAGAAATTTACTTGATTATCGATTTTGCCGAAAAAACTGAGGTGAAACAACCACAGCTTTTTTCCGATCCAGCTGAAAACTTTGAATTTAGGTCAACATTTCAAAATCATTTTCACCATTTTTGAGGCAGTTACCGATGCGTGACACCGCGGACTGACATTGAATTTTTTTTTTTTTAAATCTAGACATCTTGAAAGTTTCAAAGTGAACCATTAAAAAAAATCGATTTTAATAGATTTTGTTGGCATTGATTAATTGGTGCGATCGATTCCAGACTGCCGATTGTGATTGTGATCCCAAAATCGATTTTGGTGGTTCGATCCATCCTACCACAATCGTCGTCACAATGAGGATGAATTTTGAGGACAACAAATTTTTTGACCCACACTAAAAGTCATTATGGTGGAAATACAAACCAAGGTCTCATTGATAAACTGCGTTGATAATCCTATAGGACCCCAAATTCTAGATATTTTTACAAAAACTTCTTCCATACTTTTGAGACTTGTCAAACTTGAGGTTTCGGCTGGTGATAGTTTTGAGCCTTTCAAATTTCATTGCTCCACAACAACTTTCGAAAATCAAAATTTTGAAACATTCAGCACACTCTCCCGCGCAGTTTTGTTCAATACAAATTCTTTATATCTGTTTTTGTCTGGAAGATGTGAATCTTTGGGCCTTGGCGTCAACCTCATTTTCTAGTGGCTCCTTTTTTGCTTCCGAGTCTAAGAGCAGGGGACGCCTTGTATTCACTTCCGGGGGGAAAAAATTTTTTGTTATCCGAATTCAAAATGTCCATTCGCATTTTGCGTTGCATAGTCTGCTGAAACAAATTTGGTTCCGTGTCTGTCGGTCTGTCTGTCTTTCCGCATTTCCTTGTTACAGCCATAACTTTCACAATTTTGAATAAATTTAGCTAATATTTTGGAGGACTATTAGGCCTCTTGAGGTTCCATAGGAATTTCATCGAAATATAATCAGCGGTACGCTCTGCGCATGCGCTAACGTAAAATTCTTGAAACAGGTATAACGTTCACAATTTTGATTCAATTTAGCTCATACGATGATGGATGTAACGAGGAAGCTGCTGTGCTGCGTGTTTGAAGCTTTGTGTCCTTGGCAGTGTACTTTCCATAAAAACACTACCTATTGAGTAACTAATAGCAAGAGACGAATTTCTAATGGGGTCATTTTGATTCATCGATGATATTCCAGGGTTAAGGATAAATCGTATAGGTATTGAACGGCGAGGACCGTCCTGTCGCGGGCTATACTGCCCTACCGGCCTGGCAAGACTTCCAAGTCATTTGCCGGCTTCCTAGACGTTCGCTCTCACGCCACGTAACGGGAGATTCTGCTCCGCCGACGCCTCTAGTTTTGGCTAATCACGACCGACCGGCTTTTAATACCCTCAGCCCCGCGATTCCGGTTTCACATTAAAATAATCGCAGCGTTTTCTTATGAATCTTCATAATTTTTTTTTTCATAATTTTTTCCAAGGATCTCAAATATCATACTTGCGCACCCCGCGCAACTGCGCAATCTTGCGCAACTGACACTAACTTTCTTATTTTAAATGAGAACCCTAATTTTTTATTACAGATTCGGATTCTACTCAAAATTTCATGAAAATTTGACCCCTCAATCAATTTTTTTGATTGCGCGCAACCGGTTCAGCAAGCACGCAAAGTTGCGCAACCCCCAAAATTGTCAAATAGTGGATGATGGTGAACTCTAAAGTGTGGCACATGAATTTTCATTGTTTTTTAACGCTGATTCACGTGGTGCTATCCGTTTCTTGATTCGGCTCAATTTTTGCGGAATAATGACCTAAATTTGGTTATTTCTCGTGAAAAAATCATCTTTTTTCGCGCTTGTGTTTGCACATGAAATTTTATAGGTAATTATCCATTTCCTTTCCGTCCTCCTTTCTCAACCGGACCTCGAAAACTAATCCCCGTAAAAATCTGAAAACAGGCGCCTAAGATTTAAAAAAACGGACGAGAAATAACCAAATTTAGGTCATTATTCCTCAAAAATTGAGACGAATCAAGAAACGGATAGCACCACGTGAATCAGCGTTAAAAAACAATGAAAATTCATGTGCCACACTTTAGAGTTCACCATCATCCACTATTTGACAATTTTGGGGTTGCGCAACTTTGCGTTCTCGCTGAACCGGTTGCGCGCAATCAAAAAAATTGATTGAGGGGTCAAATTTTCATGAAATTTTGAGTAGAATCCGAATCTGTAATAAAAAATTAGGGTTCTCATTTAAAATAAGAAAGTTAGTGTCAGTTGCGCAAGATTGCGCAGTTGCGCGGGGTGCGCAAGTATGATATTTGAGATCCTTGGAAAAAATTATGAAGATTAAAAAAAAATTTTTTTGTTTACTCCCGTTTGGACGATTTTAGTAACTGTTTTGTGGAAAAGTCGTTTTAAAGCGCGGTAGAGTTAAGGCCATGTCGTCTGCAGCTCTAGTATAGACATTATGTGTTGGGAACGAAAAGGCTTTTTCTTTAAATAATTGCTTTACACAACTAATGTCAACCACTTTAGGGAAAGGCAAAATGGATAAATTCCTAAAAATCGGAAGGGATGGGGCATTATAAGGGGCACTTGTCATCACTCGTAGAATTGCTTTTTGGGTGGTTAGCAGCGGTTTATAAGCGGTTTTATATCCTCCACTCCACGCCGGTAAACAGTAAAGGAGAACAGAACCAACCAGCGAGGAATAAATTATTTTTAATAGTTTTTGGGAGACGATATTTTTTAACTTTGCAAAAACATAAATCATTTTCCGTAGTTTTATATTTGTTTCCCGAATTTGAAGTTCCCATTTCATATGTTCGTCATAAATCAGCCCTAAGTATTTTGTGTGGTTTACTTTTGACAACACTGGGCAGGTTAGACAAGTGGAAGGTTCACAATCCGAAGTATGAACACTCAATTTGAAATTTTCGGGTTTCGTCTTTTTAGTTAAACTAAAAGTTAAATAATTGGTTTTTCCCCAGTTCAGCGTTAGCCCATTACACAACAACCACTCGGTAATTTTACTCATTCCTAATCCCGCTTTACAAAACGCATCCCTCCAAGAGCTAGCACTTGTATAGAACACGGTATCGTCTGCAAAGATTATGAGGGAACCAAGGAGGCAAAGTTGGGATATATCATTCATATACAGGATGAAGAGAATCGGGCCCAGTACCGTCTCCTGAGGAACTCCATAGTTTCCCAAAGTCAGTTCCTCGCTCCTAACTCCATTTACACTAGTACACTGTTTTCTTTTACTTAAGTAACTTTTCATCCAATTTAAACCATTATCAATGATCCCAAGTGCCTGTAATTTTGTAAATAATTTCTCATGCGAGACGGTTTCAAAGGCCTTCGCTAGGTCCAAAAAGACCGCGATAGGCTTCATATCATTCTCCAAATCGTTTGTGATTTTTGTATTCAAAAGGCAAGCTGCGTCTTGGGTACTTCTTCCCTTCCTGAACCCGTATTGATTGTTTGTTTAGTACTGTACTTAAGAACGGACCGGCTACTTGTCCTACTAAACTAAAAGAACGCACTTGGTAGGCTCAAGTAGAAACATTAGGTATGAGAACGAACTATTTATTCAGATCGAAACTGTACATTTGATAGAACGTTAACTTGTACTTTTAATCAAGTTTAGAGCCTCCCGATTAACAGTTTTAGATCGCGTTTATGAACGGATGTACGGGGATATTTTTGAATACGGGTTTTGATATAAAACGACAACACAACAAGTAGAACAATAATGGCGAAGAAAGAAAACCATCCAAATAGCAAAAAGAGCAAAAAGGCGGGGGGGGGGGGGGTTACCTTGGTACCGATCCACCAAGAACAACCAACTCAAATGAATTAGTACACGCCTATTCCGTCAAAGTGCATAATTATTATTTTATAATTTGAAATTATTTAATTTCAGTCGATCGATGTTCTATTAGGTCTTTAGAAAATGTTAATGAAGGGGAATCATCATGGAGTGGAGATAGAGGCACGGAACAGCGATCACGGAAGCACCCACAGAGCATCATAGAAACAACAATAGATGTCGTTCAATCAGTTCTTCTTTTAGCCTGCCGCTGAACGAGTCTTATATACATAGTAGTGATTTACGTAGAAGGGCTGTCTAATACAGAAACAATAAACCTTCGCGTTTTTTCGTGTTTTCGACCTGACTACATTGAAAATGTCCTAACTCCCTTATGTGATGGATTTGGTGAGTTGGCCCTCTCAGTTCTTGAATCAGACGCCTTCAAGCGTCTGGGTCATCCTCATGACTGCATTCAGCTCAATGGAAGGGGCAACTATACCATTCCATCACCTCACAATTTTGACTGAAAGTTGAAATTTGAGGACACCGTTGGAAAAAGCGTTAAATTCCACATCTCTTGATGTCTAGTTTTCGGATAGTGATTGTCTAGGGTCTCCTAGTACTACAAATAAAAAATACTGTGCCAAGGAGATGACACAGCAGCATCTTCGTTACAATCAAAGTCACACCATTATAAAATAGAAAATAAAGAAATCTTCAGATCAAAACGACTCGCCAAGCTCGTCTTATAAAGTGCCACTGTTCAAAATCTAGGATGCTTTCTCAAGATAATCTTAATTACAGCATTCTGGATACCCTAGACCTCAAAAATAACTCCGATTAACTCACTTTTCCGATTAATTTTTTCACTAATTGAACCGAACTAAAATATAAATAGAATAATTATATTAAACGCTCTTACCAAAGGTATAATAAAATTTGAATTTTCTTAAGAACATAGGGAGTTATCTCCGTTTCAGTGAATCAAGATCGAAAAGACTCCTTTCCATGCTAGGTACATGAGTTCTTTTCCCTTCTTCTAGTTGATTTTTGGCAAAGGGGGTGATGATAACAACACACATGTGCAAAAGTTCATAGAACTCATTTGTTGGTGGGCGGGAAGTTTTTGCATTAGGTAGTTCGGATGTCATTTCTTTCTTGCTATTGCTGTATAACTAATTACTTGAAGATAATATATTTTGTATTTCTTGTAAGCATACCACCTTATCATTTTTATAACTTTTCGGCCAATAGATCTTTCATTAATTCATTCATTCGATTTAAAGAAGATCGGGGTTAAGTTCTAGATTAATTGATTACGTTATGTAATGGCGATTATTGGGAATTAAAATTATAATTTTAATCATGGTGGCGGTTAAGATCCTAATGTTCGATTTGATGGTGCCCAAGTCTGGTTCAGACATAGAGACCTAGGAATGAACGAAAATGGTGCAAAGTTAACCATCCTGAATGTAAGTCCATGTTACAAAAAATGTGGTGTGTTCATTCTTCACCTCGACTGCCAGATGGTTTCTATACATAATAATAATAATAATAATAATAATAATAATAACGTCGATGGTAATTCACTGAAAGCTGCCAATTATTAATGTTGACACCGGCGCTCGGTTGGGGCCGTCGTAATGTTCTTTTAATGCGAGCACTGAAATAAATCGAAATCCGCTTCACACTCGACGGATATTTGGAACGGAACGCCCGTCAGTCTCGAACGTGCTCCGTCATCTTACAACAGGGAGGAGGTTCAAGTGGACTAGTGACCCCTTCGAAGATGAGAGACGATTATTCCGCACTACCCAGAAACCCTTCTGGTATACAGGGTGTCCAATGAAATGCCCCACAGTGGCAACGGCGGCAAATACTCCGATCATCCAAGTCGATTGTAACAATAATTCAATTATGCAGTTCACATTCAGGTAACTAACGCTGTCCAGCTTAACTACTGAGCTCTGCAAAACCCTGTGAATGTGTTGGGGACCTAAGAGAAACCTTAAATGTGATATAACGAAACAGGCAATTTGAGAGGCCCCCCCCCCCCCCCAGAATTTCAATGACGCAGTGTGCGTCATAGCCCCCGCCCCCTTTGGGCACCCCTGGGGTCACTTTTCCTGGTAAATGTCCAAGACCCCAGAGCAACCGGATAGAGTTAATATAATTCGGCAAGTATGCCCGTACACATATACCCAAATAATTCCGAAGTTTGAACGAAATCGGATCGATAGATCATAAGAAATCAAAGATACGCGAAATCCTTGTTAGCGCTCTTGAACACCATACAACTGATCCGTTGACAATGAAATTGTTCGGCGACTTAGGAGCCAACTCGCACAACACTTGAAAACGTCATCATAATTCTACTAAAAACTTTCCATATTATCTTCAGAATTTGAGCGGCATCTGACAATAAGAAATTGATAAAAATGATGCTCAATGATTTTACGATAGTGCTTTCGTAGGCTGAACTGAAAAGGTTCATGCGTCAATTTCCACTTTCCCTATCTATCTCTGCTACCATGTCACGCTTGGGGTTTGCTTAAATTTATTGGCACAATTTTGATGACTCCTCAACTGTGCGCTCTCGCTGAAAAGGTTGCGTAGGGGCGAAAAATTCAAATGTGCGTTCGAAAAATCAAACTAGAATTGGAATCTGCAATAAAAAATATGGGTTCTCATTTGAAAAAACCAAGTTGATGTGAGTTGTGCACATTTCATGTTGAGATTTTCACGTAAAAGGGAGTTATGGTCATTTTTGTGACGTAACTATACGAAAATTCTTGGAAGTGAAATATAGCTTTTCCAAGTCGAATTGAGAATTTTCCAAACCAATATGAGAATTTCCCCAATCAATTTGAGAATTTTCCAATCTAAGAAACGTTCACTACTAAAATGGAAGAGGAAGTTTTCCAAACCGATTTGACAATTTTTTAAGGCAATCCTTGTTGAAAACAAAATTAGTGAAGAAAATGAAAGAATAACACTTTATGAACAAATTAACATTGAAATCATAAAGACAAAATGAACGAAGAATACTTCATAAAAATTACGCTCTTGTTAAGAACAGAAAAAATCGAGGCTACTCTGCGTTTGCCAACGAAATTTTTTTTTATTTCAATGTTAATTTGTTCATAAAGTGCTATTCTTTCATTTTGTTCACTAATTTTGTTTTTAATAAAAGTCTTGGATTGCCTTAAAAAATTGTCAATTCGGTTTGGAAAACTTCCTCTTCCTTTTGATTTGGAAAATTCTCAAATTGGTTTGGGAAATTCTCAATTTGGCTTGGAAAAGCTATAACTCGGAAAAGAAGCCGTAAACAGAAAAGTCTAGGAGGAATTTTTGTTGGAAATGACCAGTTGAATTGATCGATTTGTGACCGTTAGGTCTGCAACACCCCGTGTAATAGTTACGACTGGTGACCAGCGATGAACGGCTAATACAGAAGCGATAAACGTTTTTACAATAATTTGTTGTGTTTTGGAATCTAAGTGGTTACATACGCTGACTTGGCGAGAGCCCATAACTAAGTCCCGAAGCCCGTCATTAGGAATTCGAAGCGCGTCTCCGCACGCCCGCCTCGTTCAAGCCCAGTAAATAAGTCCGATCTATCAGGGTCGGGGTAGAAGATTCCAACGCCTTCTACATACAACTCGTCTAACAGCCCATTAATCGTATCTCGGACCTTCCACACCGTGGTTTACTTTTTTCCACATTTGAATGAACGTTCACCGAAAAAAATCGCGCAAATCACAACACTAAGGTTTACTATTCTTATACTAGAAACCTCTTTCACATTAATCACTGATTAACAGTTATTAGAAATTGTCTATGGTACAAAACCTAAGTATGACTAAACCATCTACGTGCTGATGTTCTTGTGGTGAAAAACTGGTTTGATTCCAATGATATGGCGTTAAATATTGAAAAGACCACAATTCTTAGATTTTCAGTAGGTAATAGAAATTTCCCCGAATATCATAAAATTTGTTTCTGTCCTAATGTTGCGCTTCTAGGCAGTCCTGATGGATGCAATTGTAGTCCATTGCCATTTTCTGATCAATGCAGATACTTAGGTGTTATTATTGACTGTCACTTAAATTTCAAATGTCATATAGATGCAATACTTGTTCGTTTACGTAAATTGTTTTATTTATTTAAAGTTGCCTCAAAATTTCTTGATAAAGCACATTTGAAAATTGTTTATTTTGGTTTAGTTTACTCTGTTATTAAATATGGAATTATTGTATGGGGGGAGCGTGTAAAACATATGTTAAAAAAGTTCGAGTTATGCAGAATCAACTTATTCGAATTATCCTTGGAAAAATTTCAACATATCCATCAGCTCTGCTTTATAATCATTTTAGTGTTAAGACAGTTCAGCAGATGTTTATTTTTCATTCTTGTCTTCATGTGTATGATACCGGTATCTGCATTGATCATATGTCTCGTTTTTCAAGAACAAGGAATTTTGGAACCTCACAAATAGCTCTTCCTAAAGTAAACACAGAGTTTTACAAAAGAAATGCTTACATTTGTGCCTTGAAATTTTTCTTTGATAAAAAAATTAATTTGGGTTCATTTCGTAATAAAACTTGTTTAAAGAAAGTGTTGAATAATTTTTTGTTGAAGGAGTGAAATTAAGTTTTGAAACTGTCTCATGTAGGTATTCTTCTTTTTTATTTATTTATTTATTTATTTATTCGTTTTTTGTTGTTCAAGTTTGCTGGTAGATTATTGTATTATATATTTACTGTATTATTATTGTATTAAAATTAGATTGGTAGATTATTCATAGTGATTGTAATAATCAAGTTGTAATTATAAGTGGGACTCCACCGGATAGCACAAGTTCCTATGAACTTATTTTCCGGTGGGCATCTGATGTGTTTATATACATTTTTACATAAGCTTTTGATTATTTTGTTTTTCTTGAAATCTTGTATTATTTTATTTAATTTGTAAATTTATTTGATGCTAATAAATTGAAATTGAAATTGAAATTGAATTGAATCTATCGGGGAGAAGTCAATAATATCAAATAAGAGTCCAACACCTAATGAGTGCCCGTGCACATAGCAAGAGCTGTTACTAAATACAAGTGACACTTAGCTCAACCCAAACTTGACATTTTTTCAAGAAATACAGACAAAGTTTCACGTGAACCTCTTCATTTGCGCCACCTTTACTTCATTTCATTGTTTCTCTCTTATCACAAGTTTTGACTGTCAAAATGTTCTGGGTTCCTGAAAAGTCAAAATAAAACTGTGAATTGTACCGGCTTAGATGAAATTTAGGCAGTATAACGTCATGTCAAATTACTAACATTTTCTAGAAATATTATATTCATGTGGCGAATCTCATCGAAGAGAGTTTTCACGGTTGGAAAGCGGGCGAAACAATGAGCACCAGAATGAAAATGTTTTTAGAATGTAAGGTGACACAGGCGCGTCAACGTTTTCGCACTTAATCCTACAAAATTTCATACCCGCGATTTTTGGCGGTCCCACGAAACCAATGACAGGATTTCTGATGGGTTTTCTAGCGAAAATTGAAATTTGATCTGTTGTAGAACCCCTGAAGTTGTACAAATAAAAGTACGAAACGTTGGGAACAAAAAATCCAGTGTTTTCAATCCACTTGACCGCAATTGAACAAATGTTCTATTCCTGTACCGCTAATGTTGTCTCTCATTCATCTTATGAACCCACTGGGGCAATCCGGTCGCTATATATAGGGTATATACGTCCAAGATACCATCCAGCCCCGAAAATCCGAAAAACCACTATTCTCATACTTTTATATCGAAAAATCAAAATTATTCTCTCATCTTTTTGTCTGAGAGATTTCTATCAATTTAATTACTAAATATATATCTGTGTGTGTGTGTGTGTGTGTGCTCGTGCGCGCTGTCGTATGGTTTTAGAGGATAACTCTCGATATGATTGAGATTAAAACTTCGTTTAAAATCAAGCAAGCAAAAGGAAATAATGAGTTCGTTGGACAATACTTTTTCACCATATTAAATTGGTGGTATTCCAAAAATTGAAAAAAAAGACGACAAATGGACAAAAATTGTTAAATTTGTATTGTTTAGCAGAATTTTACCCAAAAGAAATGTGTTCGCTATGAAATAGGTCATCCAAAAATTGTAGCTATTCAATTGTAATTGAATTTCATTAAAATGTGCTGAAATGGATAAAAACGCTGACAATTTAAAAAAAAATCCAAAATCTTTGTTTGAATAGAAGAATATTATTTACAACAAGTTTCTTCGCCATAACATCGATATTTGGAATTTTTTTTAGGATATGGAATTGCTCAATTTTTCACTCAATTTAACGTAATTGTAATAGGATAATTTTGTAAAATTTGGTCATACGGTGCTGCATGACTGGAACTTCTGAAAATTTCGATACTTGGTCGAAAGCGGTTCCGAAAACTCAGTCTTAGATCCCATGTGGCTTTTGACCAAAGATTCATCATTTTGGCCCGGTAGACGGACGAGTTATTATTAATTAAAACCAATTTCAATAAGGGGGGGGGGGGGGATCTGTATTTTGTTCATCGTGGATTAATTATTGTATCTAACAAACTAAAACGTTTGGGTTAAGGAGATATTCCGCTTGTGCTATTGAGTAGAAAATATTGACTTTTAATTTCTGAATTCACTAAACTACAAGCTTAGCTTTTTTTTACTTCTTTCGGAACGCTAATCGGTGAAGAAAGGTAAAACGCCGTAAATGATCATTGATTGGCTCATTCTTTCACGCTAGGAAATCTACAGGTGCCGTTATGTCCTCTTGGAAAGTAGTGTGTAGCCTCGCACCAGATATTTGTTAATCGTCATTATCCACTTCTCTCCTCTTATTGATGAGCCCACATTACAATAGAACCACTGACGTGATCATTTCGGGAACCACCTTATATTTTTTCCAGATTATTAAACACTTGTATTTAGTCACTTAGGATAGATACGAGTTTCGTGAACTATCACGTATGAAAATTTACTAAAATTACGTTGTATTGCACTCAGGCTATGCCCTTAATACATCCATAGATTCATAATATTAATTTATTGCAGATCGAGTGGTGTTAACAGTACATTATCTGAAATCTTGGTAGTTATTGGAAATGAGACAGCGTGGAAGTGCTGGGTTTCTACAGATTCTTTCTACTCCCTCGCTGATCTCATGCATCAAATTATACAATGAAACTATCAACGAGATGTTGATATCATTTGATGATGATGATGACAATGATCCACAGAACTAACGATCATGCCAGTGAATAAATTGAGGAATTATGTACCATTACATAGCTCAAATTGTTCAACAATTCCTATTGTGTGACCAAACACCTTTAAACTATAGTCTTTGTTTAAAAAAAACTTCAAAGGAAAGAGAGTTTAAATATTATCCATGTAAAAAACCTTCGGCGAGGCTCCACACTACTTACTCTTCTTGCTATTGATGAACTGTAACACGAAGAAAACTATTCTCCCAAATTACTCATGTTCTCTGAGAATAGTGCTCTATTGTGTTAGTTGTTCTTTGACGTATATTCAAATTTTTCGTGAATTATTGAGAAAAAAAGGAGAATTTCAAGAAATTGAATTTTCCAATATTTTCTTCACAGAAATCCATTTTGAGGCATTCTGAAAAGATTAAATTTGTAATGTCCTTATCCAATTTTGCACATTTTAATAACATTTAATTACAATTTGTGTGTGTGTTTGTCTTTCCAGACAATAAATCTCAATAAGATTGTGTGTGTGTGTGTTCATTGGTCACCAATTCGGGAACACGATGAAGAAGTCACTAGAATGAGTTCTTTGTAGGTGATTACTTGGGGTAAATTCAACAAACCGTGAAATGAAATATTTAACAAAAAGTTAAAAAGCATCAAAACATCGATACCCACACAAAAATGGTTTGAATGGTCGTGTTTATGTATTTACTAGAAGATTTCAACCCAAAATCACTTGACTTATCTTGACCTCGCGAATCATTCTAAAGTAAAGCGATAAATTGAGAAAATCGGTCGGCAAGTACTTGTACTTCCTCAGTACCAAATGTTCGTACGAGGAGTCGAACAAATGTGTTATTCAAAATCAAAATTTCAACTGTCCTTTTTGCGTTTCAGACTTGTTGGTAAACGTTTGTTTGGCATCTGTCTGTCGGTCTGACGTTTGTCTGTGGTAAACGCTCATCTCGTTCAAAGATGTCCGATTGAGATGAATATTTCA
This sequence comes from Creontiades dilutus, assembly GCA_031894815.1. Classification (NCBI taxonomy): domain Eukaryota; kingdom Metazoa; phylum Arthropoda; class Insecta; order Hemiptera; family Miridae; genus Creontiades; species Creontiades dilutus. The sequence continues at coordinate 254,806 of JAVIWC010001954.1, forward strand.
GGGATTGTTTTAAATCTGGTCGTATATTCGCGAACAAATGAACCGCAGTTAGTTTTGTTTTGTATATTTCGTCCAATTTCAGTTGTTCAATTCCTGGGTTTTTAGGTTTTTGTGTGCCACTATTTTCGGTATTTTGACATCGGTTTGTCTCGTGTAGAGAGGAGGAACTAGTAAAGCATAGGTGTTGAAGGAGTTATATTTATGAAAAGGTCATCTTACCGTCTTTGGGACATCTACAAGTTTGGAATTACAAGGTATGTAAACACTGATCAACTGAGGAGTCCTTGTGACTAACTTCTTGTCCAATCGATCGACGGCGCATAAATATCAACAGAGCTCTTCTTAAGGTTACTATTAGAAAGTATGTGAAATAATTAAGACATTGTATCACAGACTACATCCGATAAATCAGCGATTTTTGTATAAGGAACATCATGAATTCAAAAGTTATAAACCTTTGTGTAGCAAATTGCTATTTTCTGTCCATCTATATGTTCAACGATGGACTTTTGTAGTCGGCCAATAAAGAAAATTTTAACGCCCTTCGACATTTCAAAATGTGCGGAATTCGAAAATCTAATAAGAAAAAGCGTCCGTCTGAACTTTTCCTGGATGTACTGAACCAAAATAAGTGAAACTTGTTTTCTAAAATGACGTTTGAGGTCCACTTGGCACTGAATTCTCGGCATCGCCCTGAGGCTGTTGAATAATTCTAAATATAAAAGAATCTGAATATAAACATTCGAGATTACACTTATATTTTTGACTTCGTTATTGATAGACATTGATCAATTAATCGAATGAGACCACTTTACGTTCATCCGTTCACCGTTCCTTAGGGCATAAACCATGACAGAAAAACAGAACGACAGCGCAAAACGTACTGAGATGTACTGAAAATCGTCTAGTATCATGTGATAACTGACGTAATTGGTATGGAATCTCGTTTCAAGATTTCCTTCCGAAATCTAGTTTTCCAAGACTGACGTTCGAATAGATGCGGAAAAGTGAATCTGAGGTAGGCGTATTATTTGATCTCGTTGAATTTTAGCCCTTCCTTTTGTGGATTTCTGCACCGTGTTCTGCACGATTTTCATTTTATTAATTGACAACAGCGTCAAATTCTCTATCTACCATCTTGTTTGATTGTAATGAAATGATAATTTTAAGCAGATATTGGAAGCAGAGTCAAATAACTCCGCATTCGCCTAAGGTTCCCGGGAAGATTGTAACAAAAAGAGGGTTCCGTTCATCGTTACTTTCCCCGCAACCGAAGGGTCGAAAGGCAGTAATCGTCTTCAAACATGGTTACACTCCTAAATTAGTAAAGTTTCATCAGACCGGCATGACTTAGTGAGCGAATATTTTCACCTTAGAATTGAAATATTCAATTTGAAAGAATTCCGCTCCGATTCAACAGACAAAGAAAAATGAAGTTATTGTGTAGATGAATAAAGGTTTTCAAATAAGATTCTGCACAGTTTTCTGGTGAAAACTTTCAATTTCAAACAAACTTTTGCCTAATTTAGAAATTTTTAAGCACATTTGGTTCAAAAACGTCGCAAATTTTTGGTACAAAATTCTTAAATATTCTCATCTAAGATTGAATGAAGAACTTTTTCCTTGTAATATTCTGTTTTTGAGATTAATTTTATTGCTGAAAATTGATTTTTCAATGAAGTATCACGCTGCTGAAAGTTTGCGCGCTAAAATGCTAAAATTCCTCCTAGAGGTGCCTTTCAAAAATCGTATCTCTCCCGTTTTCTGAAGTTCAACATCGCGGGTGAAACATACACAGTTAAAGGAAAATATTGTTAAACAAAACGAACAATGTGAATTCTCTGAATGAAAACCGATTTCCACAATCGAATAAAATTCAATGAGGAAAATTTTATTGCGTGAAGTCGTCGTGTCATTACCATCTCCAAAAATGTTCATCCAACTATGTTCACTGTCACTAAAAATTCGCTGTAGAGAGAGAAAAGAGAGAAGGTGTTGCAGCATGACCATATGAACGAAAATTTTCTTATTATTTTCCTTTTATTCATATTGGATTATTTTTAAATTTTTGAACAAAGAAAAATACGTTTTTTAAATAATATTACTAATCATAATTAACAGTAATCGACGTTTTCGTCTATTTCTTAGTTTTTCTCAAGGACCATAGATTTCAAGGGACAGCTTAATGAAATAAAAATGCATTTTTTTCGCCACGATTTTTCACTCATTTCTGAAGTAGAAGGTGCAGTAGTGCAGTAGTGGTAGCGGTCTATTTCCAATATAGCCTTTTATTCAATATAAATTGTATGATTCTTACCTCGTTTTAATCCATCTTTATTGATTTCTAAATACATTTTTTGGAATTTTAGCAATTTTTTGGGTTCAGAGAGGCTTGGGTAGCTCATTAATCATTTTAGAATTTAGTATTTTGCCAAAGAAACGGATTAAAAAAAAAGAAAGTATTCTAATGACAGATAATATTACATAAATATTCACACACACACACGTATATACATTGTACTGTCATTTGCATATAAAAAAATATCCAATTCCTGTACCGTTTTAGTACGCTTCAAAATGGATTCCCATGAAGAAAAGTTGTGAAAATGGTATTTTAACATTTCCATCGGAAATTCATTAGTGAGATCCTGTAAATTCAGTTTTATAGCTGAAATATAGGAGGAATATGACTTCCAATAACCCCCCCCCCCCCCCTTGGGTCTTAAAAAAAATGGTAATAATTGAAATTAACAAAAATATTACTAATTTTTCACCGAATGTCGAGAAAAGAAATTAACACTCACTCTATTTGGTTTTGACGAGAAATTTAGACAGGATGATGTGAGTGTCACAATTTAATGAAAATTTCAAAATGGAGAGAAGCCTAGCTTGTACAATTTTTTATTGGTTTTCAATAATTAACATTGGAACGTTGAGGTGGACTTGTGGTTTGTTTTTGGGTTAATACCGTTTATAGATTTGGCGTCATACCGGCTCGTTGGATAGTAAGAAATTGTTGTTATTTATGATATAATATGTAATTGAGAAGTTTTTGAAGGGGCGTTGTTTTTACCTTGATCTTCATCGTAGTCTGTAGGTCTCTCACTTGATAATCACATAGGTAAATTATTAGGTAAAACGAGATAACACCCCACGTTTATGTCACCATTGGTGGATGATGGTTTAACATTCCTCGCGCCCGACTCGGTATCAACTAACCTACTCCAACGAGCGAGCGACTCGAGCGGGGGCCCGGCGCGCCCCCACCTTCCGCCCCGCGGGACCCCCGTCGCGGACCTTCCACCAGATCGCTGCTCCGTTTTCGGCACGCGCCCTTTTTCGCTCCTTCGATGTCCTTCCACGGGCGGGCCGTCGAGCGCTATCGCGGGCCGCGGGGGTCGTCACGCGGGCGGTAAATCAGCTGTCTGCTCTCAAACGGCCCAGAAGCGTCCAGCTAAGGGCCCCAGTATCACCAACAATCCCGAACCACGCTTAGAATGGATCATTATTTAATGGAACTAGAGCTTTCAACGTAGATTTAAACAATAGGTACCATCAATGTAATCAATGATTACACTGTTCTGATGGTCTCGGCAATTGGCTAAACGAGAGCCCAAAGAGAAAACAACCTGAAATATCAACGGGGGTGTTAAGGCGCTTGTGCCAATCGGAACTACACAAGAGTTTGGGAGATTTAGTGAACGAATCAAGGCCAGGATCAAGTTATGAGGATTAGCCAGAGGATTGACGCTCATAAGATTAGTGAAAGATCGACAAAGGGATCAAGTTTGGGACAATTGTCAGAGGATCAACAAAAAGATCAAGTTAAGAGGGTTAACCAAAGGTTTGACATTGAAATTAAGTTCAAGAGATTGGAGAAATAGTCAACAAAGAGATCAAGTTTGGTACAACAGTGGACGGATCATGTTCAAAGGATTAGCCAAGATATTGTCGCTAGAATTGAGCTAAGTGATTAGTGGAAAGTTCGACGAAGAGTTCAAATTGGGATAATGGTGAATGGATTAACTTTTAGGATCAAATTCAGAAGATTAGCCAAGGGAGTGACGATGGAATTAAGCTCATAAGATTAGTGAAAAGATCGACAAAGGGATCAAGTTTCAGACAATAGTCAACAAATCAAGTTTAGATGATTAGCCAAAGGATTAACGCTAGAATTAAACTCAAGAGATTAGTAAAATTATCCACAGAGACATTAGTGAACGGATCAACGAAAAGATCAAGTTGGAAGGATTAGCCGAAATATTGACCGTGGAATTAAGGTAGATACAAACACTAATGAAAAGATCGACAGAAGGATCACTTGAAGATATACAAACGTCCATGGGACTGTGAGGACGACGTTTGCTTTAACAGAAAGAATTTAGGCAATATTTACAAAAACGAACTGAAATCCCCGTTTATCAACAGTTACGAATTTTAGAAGAACACAACGTGAGGCAGGAATTTTTAAAGTCAGGTGTCCACCAACTTGATGACCATTCCAGGAGTTGAAATTTTTTATTAAAATATCGAAAGGATCAAGTTTTTAAGATTAGTGAATTGATCGAGGAAGGAATCGTTCAGAAGATTAGTGATAGGATCAGCGAAGGGGTTCAGCTAGGTTGGTCAGTGATGAATTAAGATGCGACGAAGGTGAAGGTGAAGTGTGATCCGCTGTCATGATGATTCTATTTGGATTTACATAATTGTAAACCATGGAATCGGAACATCGCTATTAGGAAACCAACTGGAGCGAGGCTTCTCACCCACTTTAATCGTGATATCGTTAGTTCAGCGTGAGAAATACTCATTAGCTAAAACCTAATCAATTCCTCAACCACAGTGGAAAATCCAATTATAAAACTCGGCCTTTTGGGCCATGTCCGATGCATTTTTCTTAAAGCATGCTTCCAAAATGCGTAAAACATGGAACAAGGTGTGAGGTGATGGTATGGTATAGTTGCCCCTTCCGAGGAGTTGGATGCATTAATTATGCTCCGCCACGCTCAGAGGATGACCCAGACGCTTGAAAACGTCTGATTTTTCTCCCAAGGCATATCCATCACACAGGAAAAACGCATGCATATTGAAAAATGGCATATTTTGCCCAATCTATATCTGCAAATAGTTCATATTACAATACCAATTGTCGGGTACCTCTTCTTCAACATTTTATATAAATTATTTTTGTATTTGTTGTAGGGTTTTGTATATACTTCTTGTGATTGTATCCGAAAGAATAGCTACGGATGCGTACTAGTATCCGTCGGCTAGCATCTTTATTAGAAGATTTCGGATACAGCTACCTGAACCTGCTAATAACTATCTGTTCCGGTGTTGAAGTGAAACTTTTGTTAATCTTCTCACTAATCTCTTGAGCTTAATTTCAACATCAATCCTTTGGCTAATCCTCCCAACTTGATCCTTTTGCCGATCCATTAACTATTGACATTAACTTGATTAATTTGTCGGTAATTTCACTAATCTCTTGCGTTTAATTCCGGCACCAATCCTTTGGCCAATCCTCCCAACTCGATCTCTTTGTTGATCCATTCACTGATGTCCCAAACTTGATCCCTTTGTCGATCTTTCCACTTATCTCTTGAGGTTAATTTCAACGTCAATCCTTACGCTAATAATCCAAACTTGATCCCTTTTCGATTATTTCACTAATCTCTTAAGCTTAATTCCGGCGTCAATCCTTTGGCTAATCCTCTTAATTTGATCTCTTTGTCGATCCATTTACTAATGTCCCAAACGTGATCCCTTTGTCGATCTTTTCACTTATCTCTTGAGCTTAATTTCAACGGCAATCCTTTGGCTAATCCTCCTAACTTGATCCCTTTGTCGATTATTTCACTAATCTCTTAAGCTTAATTCCAGCGTCAATTATTTGGCTAATCCTCCCAACTTGATCCCTTTGTTGATCCATTCACTAATATCCCTAACTTGATCCGTTTGTCGATTATTTCACTAATCTCTTAAGCTTAATTCCATCGTCATTCCTTTGGCTAATCCTCCCAGCTTGATCTCTTTGTTGATCCATTCACTAATGTCCAAAACTTGTGCCCTTGTCGATCTTTTCACTCATCTGTTGAGCTTAATTTCAACGTCAATCCTTTAGCTAATCCTCCTAACTTGATCTCTTCGTTGATCCATTCACCAATGTCGCCAACTTGATCCCTTTGCGATTATTTCACTAATCTCTTAAGCTCAATCCCATCTTCAATCCCTTGGCTAATCCTCCCAACTTGATCTGTTTGTTGATCCATTCACTAATGTCAAAACTTGTGCCCTTGTCGATTATTTCGTAAGCTTAATTCCATCGTCAATCCCTTGGCTGATCCTCCTGACTTGATCTCTTTGTTGATCCATCACTAATGTCCCAAACTTGATCCCTTCGTCGATCTTTTCACTCATCTGTTGAGCTTAATTTCAACGTCAATCCTTTAGCTAATCCTCCTAACTTGATCTCTTCGTTGATCCATTCAATAATGTCGCCAACTTGATCCCTTTGCGATTATTTCACTAATCTCTTAAGCTCAATCCCATCTTCAATCCCTTGGCTAATCCTCCCAACTTGATCTGTTTGTTGATCCATTCACTAATATCCAAAACTTGTGCCCTTGTCGATTATTTCGCTAATCTCTTAAGCTTAATTCCATCGTCAATCCCTTGGCTAATCCTCCTGACTTGATCTCTTTGTTGATCCATCACTAATGTCCCAAACTTGATCCCTTTGTCGATCTTTTCACTCATCTGTTGAGCTTAATTTCAACGTCAATCCTTTAGCTAATCCTCCTAACTTGATCCTTTCACTATTGTCCCAAACTTGATTCCTTTGTCGGCAATTTCAGTAATCTTTTGAGTTTATTTCTAGAGCCAACTTTTGCCTAATCCTTCAAGCTTGTTCTCTTTGTTGATCCTTTCACTATTGTCCCAAACCTGATTCCTTTTTCGATTATTTCTCTAATCTCTTAAGCTTAATTCCAGCGTCAATCCTCCCAATTGTATCTCCTTGTTGATCCAGTCACTAATGTCACAAAGTTTATCCCTTCGTGAAGTTTTCACTAATCTCGTGAACTTAATTCCAGCGTCAGTCTTGGCTAATCCTCCAAACTTGATCCTTTGGCTTGATCCGTTCACTAAATCTCCCAAACTCTCATCTAGTTCCAATTGGCACAAGCGCCTTGACACCCCCGTTGGTATTTCAGGTTGTTTTCTCTCCGGGCTCTCGATTAGCTAATGGCCGAGAAGACCGTCGGAGCAACTTGAGTCGCCTCACGGGATTCTTCCATCCTGACCTCAACCACAGTTTTTTGTTCTGTTTGCATCTATCATTTAAAAAATGGGTCTATTCTCTCCGATTTTCTGCTCCCCCGTTCACCCCAATGAGTTTTAAAGTGAGTGAGAAGTAGCTTGTACCGGCGAGTCGTTCGAAAACCATTAGTAGATAAATTTGTGGAAGGAAGAACTCACTATTCGACTCCAAGAGAAGGAAATGCGAGGAACTGGCGCTTACCACCAACAGTTCTCAACGCTCGCGCTTTTGATGATGGTTTCTGTTTTCTTATCTCTCGGAATTCAATATTTTTCAATAAAAAAACTTTGAACCTTAAGGAAGATTGTCTTGGAGGAAGACAGGTAAATCGAGGGAAGTGCATTTAATTAACCTGTATAATTAGTATTAGCTATGGGTCAGTAGATAATCAATATCCATGTTCTTCTAGCAGAATGTTGTTTAGAAAAACGTGATATACCATGACATCGACGGACAAATGAGATAGAAAACAAGTTGGGTGTGTCACATAATTTCGTGATCCAGATAATATGGGTGTATAGATCGTTGACATGTTTCAAAAAATCGAACGATGTGGAGTATAAGTTTTTAAAACTCTCTCACGGGTTAGGAATGCTTGTACCGCGGGTATGTCGCGCTAATTTTCTATCGGATGGAATAAATATAGGATCGCGTAGAAATTGATGTGAGGTTATTGGAATCTTGACTCGTAATATCAATCCTATCCAGACCGGGGTCGATTAGGGACAATTGGGAACGTTCCTTTGGAACGATATTTTGACCCCTGGTCACAGCTATTGGTAGAACGTGTTAGTTTTAATGATAAGTTGCACTATTTAAGAGACGTGATTCGCCAACATATCCTCGTCGAGCTCCGAACGAAACTGCAGAGCATGTAATAAGCAAGAGATTGCTTCAAGTACAATGATTTGTATACCATGGGGTTATTTATTACGATATGGTACATCATTTTGTACGACACACTACATTTTGTCGACATTTACAGAAAACTTGTAACTACGGGTGGTATTACTTTATTTATCCAGTTATTATTGAAAGCCACTGTGTGAGCAAGTTCCATTATGGCATGTATTGGTGCAGTGTTGTTAGGTATTTGGCGAATGACGTATTTGTCAGTTTAATACTGTCTCCTTAAAATTCAGATGACTCTGCAAGTACAGTATCGATAGGGGTTGACGTTAGATAGCCCATGCATTGTCTACCGCAATTTTAAAATGGTTTACCTAGTTGGGGAGATGAAATAATGTAGAGAAGGGTGAGAGATAGACCGATCTTATTAGACAGCGCCCCCCAGACAAGACGATCACACTTATGTTGAGATGACTCATCACATGGAGGACAATGATGCCTAGAGTTTCAATATCATGAAGTGAATTCTACTCTCGTGAAACATCTCTTTAAGAAAACCCTCCAACCTCCTCGTGGTACATCCTCAGTGTGAGCTTCAAATATCACAGCAAGGAAGACAGCTGTACAGAAGCCTGATGCAATGTGAAAGCAAAACCAAATATGGGAATTCTGGCCGAATTAAGAACTCAGAAAGGGAAAAAAAGATTTTAATAGGCCTGGAAAGGCCTCCGATGCAATCGACAGAAGTGTACAGCAGGTTTGACAGGCACCAAATGAAAGTTGTTCAGAATCGTCTAGAACGTAAAGTGCGAGCGGAAAATTTGATTTGGAGAAAAACAATTCTCCATCTCTCCGAAGCAAAATCAACTACGAACAAACCGTTCGTCCGCCGTCCGATGCTTTTCTTCGAAACTACTGGACCTAAGTTTACGAAATTTGGCTCAATAATCATCCATCCACAGGGGTTTCCAGAACAATGCAGGTACTAAAAAAGATTGCCAAAGCATTATGGTACTTCCGAAACGAATATTTTCACCACGAGCTTGGGATCCAAAGAATAAACGATGGTATAAAACGACGAGCAGTGGAATAACTCCATCGGACGAAATTTCAGGTCAGCGAGAGAGCTGTGCAAAGAGCCCTATCATTTACGAACTATGCTATATACAATGAATATAGTTCGAAGAAACAATTTGGGTTTATCATTTTCAATAATGAACCTTTGTATTTTGTTTCAAGGTTGAGTGTTGCAGGTCAAAAACAATAGGCTTTCGTCACTACTGAAGGACGCCCCAGAATGACATCAGCTGGTATCCATTGTAACTCACAGTTGATGGTCTCGAATTTGTCAACTGATGAACTTCTCGAGGGACTTGGACCTCTCGTCACCACAACACCCTAGGGGCTAATGATCCCGCCTCCCTGGGAGGTAAACGATGATTCGACCCAGAACAAGATTCCATTAGCGGGAAGGTGGTGCAAATCAGAACAATATGCCGCTTCATATGCGAACACCCGTGTGCAAGCCCGTTGCTTCACGTTCGCGTTACTTTCAAACGGAGCACGCAACGGTTTATTTGAACTGAACACTCGGAAAAGGTCCAACCCGCCCACGCCATCTACGGCGACGGACAAAGTCAACCGGAGCAGTCCAACTCCAAACCGATTGGGTAACTCGGAGAGCTGTGGGTTTCGGGTGACACGCTTGAGTCAGCTGCGCCCGCTTCCTGCCGCTTCTCTCCTGCTCACCGACAAGACTTTTTCAATAACCGTCACTCCGATAATTATTAGCATCGATGCGCCCTCATTTGGTAGCCGTAAGGAAACGTTCTTTGCACTCGAAAACCCCGGCTTATTTATATATTTAAATGAACGTCAAAAGCGTTATATAGGTAGAAAATAGAAAACGAGTTAATAAATTACATCATAGAATTACAATAGGATCAGAAGCAAATGAACAAAACAGTAAGATAAGAAAGGATGCAAAAGTTTGAAAGGGTACAAATCGCTGATGAAAATCTCAGCCAACAGACGCTTCAGGGTGTGGGAAATTTTCGTGGACTTTGAAGCTTCCATGCATGCTGCAGTTGGAAAAGTCAAAGTTTAGGCCAAACAGTTTGTATAAGGCACACCCCAACACTCCCGAAACTTGTTTTTGAAAAATTGAATTGCTCTTTTTATCAGCTTGCGACGTTTTGGACTGCTTCAATGATGACATCATGGCCATTCTTCCCTCGGAGAATGAACGTGTAGTCAAGTTGACGAACTCGTTTTCGACAATTGCATTTCACCTGAGGCATCTGTTCCACCAAGTCATTGGGCCACATTTTCGGCCAGGGTCAACCCTGGACCTTGTTTTTTGTGTTCGATTACATTACGGTTCACTATTAGGATGAGACATCGAGACAAAACATCGATATTATCCTTATCCTATTATCACCTATTAGTATCTTTACTACACGCTACTAACGTTCGCTTCTTGCTCGAATTCTGAGGATTGTGATTCATTCGTTCAGTGTTCGTGCTTGAATACTCCATAAAGATGCCTCCAAGTCTGCCAGGTGCAATATCTGTTGGAGGGAAAATGATATTGAGGAATATTGGCACAAAATCAACCGTTTTATTTTGTGACAAATGATATCTCAAATTTCAAAAGTTTTTGCCAACGCTGCACGAGAAGTAATGATGTGACTGGTATACAAAATCCAACCGACCTCATGGAAATGATGAAATAAAAAGAATTGAAGCGGATCACGAAATTCAGCTGCACAGTGACAAAATGATATACCCTGGACAACAGAGAAGAGGTACGGCGACTGAAGAGGACCAAGCCGCTGGACCTAGTTGTGTCCAGACGCTAATTTCAGTTGTAACAATAAATAAATTAAAAAAAAAAAAAAAAAAAAAAAAAAAATTAAAAGTTTTTCAAAGCTGAAGAAGATGGTAAAAAAAGTGCCAGTCATGCAGCATGACGAAATGTGCGAGTTTTCAATGAAACTAGTTTTGCATGAGGAAAAATTACGCAAAAATCAACAATTTTATTTTCTGACTTGAGATACCTCATTTTAATTTGGAAAGTTTTGAAAGATGAACATTTGTTTTCTTTGCCAATTTTGCCTATTTACCTTGTTTCATCATCTTCAACTGCTCTAGTTTGAACGGATTGAGATATCTCCAATCCGATTTCGCCATCGTGTTCAGCGAAAAACAAACTTATAAAAGACGGTCACCCGTTTGGGGGTTTTCGGGTAATTTTCCCCCGTTTGAAATACCCCAAATCTCCCCTTAGAGTGAGACGATCGTGCCCATCTTCAAGCTTAGCCTTTTGACAGCTTAGATAGATTTTTTGTGCAAATTTGAGCTTTTATTCTTTATCCCATCGAGAGTTATCGTTTGGAATGTGTTTTTGGTGTCTTTTGACAGTGGATTTAGAATGCTTTAAAACGGATTTTGAAGCAAACATTTTTCGGAAAATTCTCATTTTAAATATTTTGGACCGAGAACAGTTCTTTCTTCAAAAATTCGCTAATACTTACAGCAGTTGAAAGAATTTTTATTATTTCTTTTTTTCACGTTAGGTAGCAAGCAAACTAGGTGGAATTTTTCTGTGACTGAAGAGTCAACCAAACCGATGTTATCGGAGCCAAAACATCGATATACCGATATCATCGATGTCGATGTCCCATCCCTAGTACATTATAGAAACATAATAAACCAGAAAATAAATCCGCACGCCTTCCGCTGTCCGAAACTTTTCTCCAAAACCAATGGACCTGGTCGTTCCTCGGCGAATGCCGAATGTGTGTAGCTGCCCGTATACAGAATGTTCGTGCTCGGAGATGGTCTAACCGGCGTCGGTCGTTTTCCCACTGTAAAGAAGACGAATATTCGCCAAGTAGCGATCATCTGCCCCTGCATCTACACTCGCTCGGGGTTGACTGTCGGGGTGTTTGTCTGTGAATCACTTCACTTCGTTCCTCCTTCGCTCCTTTTCCGGCTTTCGCTTCGTCTGCAGGTAGCCAGCACTCAACACAACAATCAGTAGCAGCGATCATCACTTGCTTGTCCACTACGAGTAGGTCGTCTCTTCTCTGATACGGCCACCGCGCGGAGAAAACTGCGAATGTATGCAGCAGTGTCAAGCACCTGCGTGAATCGAGTTGCTCGGTGCTCGTCGAATGTTGTTTGTTTGTATGCGGAGCGTCCATCCATACTACTAGCAAGTAGGTGAGCATCTGCTTGGCACTCAGCAAATGTGTGGGGACGGCTTTAGAGAGGACCATTTGCTCCTGATTATGTACAGATCGACAAATAAAGGTTCTCTCTCTCTCTCTCTCTCTCTCTCTCTCTCTCTCTCTCTCTCTCTCTCTCTCTCTCTCTCTCTCTCTCTCTCTGTCTCTCTCTCTCTCTCTCTCTCTCTCTCTCTCTCTCTCTCTCTCTCTCTCTCTCTCTCTCCCCCTTCAAGTTTTCCTGATCTAAAAAACGCACCCGTCCATGTGAACTAAACGAACGTAGAATGTTTATTGAGAAAAGCAGAACAAAATTAAAATAACTATTGTTTGGTTTCAAGATGTGTAGACCTTGAGCTGTAAGAGAATCACTCGGTAACTCCGTGCCGCAATTAGAGTTTCCAGATGAATTAGGTAGGTAGGTATGCATCAATATTAATTTTACGTCTTACGTAACACGTTGGATTTCCTAGTATCATTATCGACCGTAATTTCAGTGATTATGTCGTTTCTTTTGGTCAATGTTCATCTACTACAATACAATTTAAGTTTAAAACCTTGAAGGTTGATATATAAGATATGCAATTCAGATAGCGCTAAAGGCCGGAAACTACTCAACAAACAGTGTGGGATCTCCCAGCGCGTTTCCTGGGGAAAACCGTGATAATACAACATTTCCATATTTAGTTGCAGCGAGGATGCACGAGTCGATGCACGTTCTTGAAGTATTATTCATCGTTTTCCGCGGTCGACAACCATTTGAAACATATTGGAGAGTAATGCATGACTCGTGAGCTGACGTCCTTATGTTTGTTTTGTAGTGGTGAATATGAATTGATGTGTCCTATAAATGTACAACACTGGTACCTAACACAATTAGATGTGATTAATTTACATGTAAGCAAATGAATGGTATATTTAGTGAATACGATTGTAAACAACGCAAGGTTTCTTAGTTTAACATCTGATATTATAATGTCTAATGGGTTGATATCTACCAAACTCGTCCTCCTGTCAATTATGCACTGCGATCTGAAAGCTGATCGATTCTTTCCATCTTCCACCACCAAATCCCAGTTGCCTGTTTCAAGTTGGTCAACATGCCTGATGGCATATGTTCCTCTACATCCCACATTGCAATGTTGGTCACCTTTTTTCCATCATCGTAACAAAGTCTCAGTTCTTCCCGGCCTGGGAATAGAAACAGGATCATTGCTGACGTGTGGGTTCCAGTTTTGATGATTAGGCTTGACTAAGTCGAGCTTAGTTCTTATAGGGCCCTCCTAAAATAATTTCGCCAGTCTTTCCCCTGTCATTCTATGCTAATGTTAAGCTAAAAAGGCAATTCATCAATGCTTCCTTCCGCCTTTGCTTACTAGTCGCACGGAGTTTTTGAATGTCTGTTCACCCCTTTCTACCGACACATTTGTTGGGGGATGATTTGGCGCAGTCAGCTTGTAGTGATTGCCAAAATTCTTGCCAAACCCGCAATTCCATTCTGGTCGCCAATGATAAATGTACAATTCAAGTATCTAACACAATTAGATGTGATCATTTTACATGTAAGCAAACTTATCATATATTTAGTGTACAAGAATGTAAACAATACAAGGTTTCTTTGTAACAACATCTGATCTTACAACTTACGTAGATAGGTTGATATCTACCTTTTTTTTAATATGATCTCCCCACAAAAATGGAGGGGCACGCCATTAACAAAAACGAAAAAACTAAATTAAATAAAAGGTTTATCCGACGCCGGCCCTTGAGATATGGGAAGCTGAGGATGTTGGAGGAGGAAGGGAGGGATGAAAGGAAGTGTGACCAGATGACGCGGGTGGTGATACCACGAAGTACTCCTGGCGAGATGCCCTGCTCCGTGGCACTTTTCCCGCGCCAAACTCCGCGCTATGACACGGTGAATCATCCCTGATTCACTGACTCAAACACAGAGGTGATGTGAATAACCTAATGACGAGAAGAAATACACCAACTAGAATTAAAATCAGATGAAAACCATGAAGCTTTAATGATTTCTACTGTAATTCCGAAATTCAATTTGAAAGTTCTGAGGCCAGTTTTAAAACTAGACAAATGATGTGAGGAGTGTCTGTAACCCCTCCATCTTCTGACCTTAATGATCTTTTCAATTGATAGTGGAGGACTTTCGAAATTTTAGTTTTAATGTCTGGGAATGCAAATGCGCCTAAATTCCTACCGGGATCCGCCTCAGACGCCTAGTGCACACTCATAACAAAAACGCAACAAATTTAATCTCATGCGCTTATTATTTTTTTAGAACTTCTTTAGAAGAATTATTACAGTAGAACCTATCACAGTTGATTCTGCGTCAAAAACTACTGGGAAGTGACACCACGATTGCCTATGTCAGTAACAACCTAAACAAACAACGGGTTTGTCCAGTTTTGGGTCTCAAGCGTCTGGGGGAATCGGACTGGCAAGAAGTTAGACCAACTAGACCCCATTTGGATTCCATGTGCGAATCTGATATTTTACCACCCATTTTACATTACCATACCATTTTTATCCAATTCTTACTAAATACTTCTATTCGTTACGAGAGGGGCTTGTCAAGAGGTTACTGCCCAGATATGTGTTGTTTGTATTTCAAAAGAATTATGCTCACCGCTAATCACTGGATATCTCGTCTACGGTTCCCTGAAACCTTGTTGGTGGGTAGAGGGTGGTCATAACTATTGCTGATACGTTCAGGGGTTGAACAGAAACAAATGTACGTTACAGCTGTGGGTGGCAATGAGCTACTGGAGTGGCTTGTCTTCCGACTATTGGTTACTCAAAGACTGGCAGAATAAAAGTGAAGTCCCTTGATGACGAACTTGCAGCGAATATGAATCACACACACGGGCTTTCACAGATTGTCAGTTCTGACATTTTTCATTGAGGTTAGAGCGAATGAGTCCTTGCACTTAACTGAAACTCTTTCAGCTGCTGGCTGCCACTGCACTGAAATTTCGGCTGAAGGCGGGGGAACGCACCTGATAACCATTCGCCATCCTAAAGACAGTTCATTGATGCCACGGCGTATCCATCCTCGGACATGGAAGTGGTCCCATGGAAGTATCCAACCATTACACTAGTTGCCTCAACCTTGCAGATTATCCCGTACTGCTCAAGTACGTTTGCCAAATCTGTTTTTTAGTCTCGGCGGTTGGATTTCCATGTTCCTTCAAGTATTACTGATAAGGGATGGGTCAGGTATTATATCGGTCTGAACATCTAGATTTTTATCGGCCCATTCGCTCACTCGTGTTTCGGTGTTACGGTGCACGAGCCGTCGGCCTTGTTTGTCGCCCGTTCGCGGTCGATGCGCACCATTTCATCTCCCGGAGAAGCGAGAGATGAGCAGGTGAGGACAGCGGCTACCCATTCCATGGCCCTGGGCGTGCATGAATAGGAACATCCTCAGTCCCGATACCAAGTCCCCTACAGACGGAGACCGCTCGACCAAAACGAACTTCGTCCGCAAATCGATTCCACCTCCGGTTCCGAATCGCCATTCGTCTCCTGGTGGTTTTTCGGACGGGAGCGCATTCTCGATCTCTAAGATACAGAACTAATGACAAAAATAATTTGTTGTCATCATTACAATGTAGTACATGCATAAAAAATCTATTCAAATTAAATATTCTCACTTCTATGTGACAATAGCAACTCACCACTTCACAATTTTGGATAATTCTATAACGATTCTACAAACGAATTCTAGCTGTGTTCCCAACAGGGACTCACTTGCTCGTTGATGTATCGTACCTGACGCCTGAAATTAATCCGAGTGATCTTCTTCCAGCTTCCCTTTGTCACCCCTACTGGGAAATACGTAAATCACCATCATGATCAAATGGTCCATTATTATCCAAATTTAACTCTTCCAAATTTTCATCCGTTCAAATTTGATGTACCTACCCTTAAATTCACAACAATCAATAATTTAATTATTCGTCCTCAAATTTTCGTTTGGTATAATGACAATGTATTATGTCTTATATCGTTTGGTTGTAATGTCGAGAAATTCAAATGAAGTCAATGTTATTTAATCTTAAATTTAGGAGTATAATTTGTTGGGTCTTCCATTTAGGTTCACCTTCCAAGTGATTAGTTTAACAAGTCTGAGCCGAAATTTATTGAAAATTATTCAACGTTGTTTTAAGATAATAATTTATCCACTTTTTTCGTTCAAGTTTTCATTTTTTATGTTCATTATTTCTGCAATTCTATCAAGACCACCCCACATACCTTTGCATCTAGTTGGCATTTGAGCATATTCATTTCTATCTTTTGGTAGTTTGAGTCTGTGGTTTATTTTTTCCCCTGATCTCTAAAAAAAAAGCGTTTGTACCTCTCTAAAGCTGAGAGTTTGAGGATGTTTTTCCTGAAAACCGCGTTGATTTCTTGAAAATCTGTTTAAAAATGTCGCTATAAAATGAAAAAATTACCTGTCTAATGGGAAATTTAATGCTCCTTTTAACAGTGTAATCAGATTTCAATTTTCATTAGAAAATTAGCGAAATAAGATCATTTTATTGTGACAGGAACGAACAAATTTTTATGAGTAAAATATCTGAAAAATCACCTAATATACACCTAGTATAGGTAATCAATTCATGTTTTGTCTTATACATGAAACATGTATGTATTATCATGCTATTAATGTTCAAAGTAATTGGGTTTTATTGCCGGCGTTATTGAACAAATAAATATACAACCACGTAAAACCGGTAAAATGGAGTGCGGCACGTTGAGTTTTTTCAAATTCAAATCGTTTGTTTGTCATAAACATGCTGTCGGGACAATTTTCAATATTTATTTATTTATTTATTACGGGCAAGCCCAATGTACGACATCGAAAAAGAAAAAGTTTTGTCATTCAATTAGTAATACAAAAAAATAAAGATGACATTTGAAAAATTCTAGCTAGTAAGTATAATTCTAGGAGGAAATCATTGACTTCAATGTGGCAAGGGAGAATTAACATTTTGGAAAAATTATATAGTTTAAAAGAAGAAGAAAGAAATAAACAACATATTGGTGGTTGGTGCACAGGCAAAAACATTGGGATGCATAAGAGGAAAAATGTACAATAAATAGACCAACGGGAAATAAATATGGTGACAGGCATTATCTGCCCAACAGGAGGCTCAGCCAGAAGTGTCCCTGCCGTGCCCGGGCCCAACCCACCATGGCCACCTCCCGAGGGTGTCCATCCATTTCTTGGAGAATACCCCTTAACACAAACAAACAATTTATCGCTACCAAAGACTCAGACGAGACCTACCTCTGTGTTCCGTCAAACTTAACGAGAAGGGCATGATTGAAAGGTGGATTTTTCTCACTGCAGTAAAGTTCAAATCTCGCAACTCACCTCCCCCATTGTTCCGAAGGAAAATTCACTCATCAGTGCGTCGAGAACTACTTTTTCCTACCCAGTAATTAAGGTTGTAGCGAGAGGTGTTTATTGGCATTTGTGAGTTTACAGGCTCAATAAGTCAGGAGCGTGAAACCTGGAGAAACCCAGATAATGCGAAACAGGAACACATAACTCCGGCTCTAACTCATAAATCAACCTTCTTTCAAAATGCGTTGGACTGGCCTTCAAGGTTCAGATCTGACTTGTTGATTCCTTCGTAAGAAATAATCACCGGAGGAAGCTGTGTGCTGTTTTTAAACGTCTCATTTCAATCTTCTGTTCGCACGGTGACCACCTGTGAACCGAATTTACTTGTTTTTTTGCTGCACTGAAGTTAACTCTCGCTACACTCTGTCCGTTAGGGTGAAGTTATGTAAATCCAGAAGTTTATGTAAGGCTGGAGAAATTTTTTTATCAACTCCCTCAATACATGGAGTTTGAAGAATTTCAATTTCGAATCATTTTTGATTAAGTTGGTAATCTTGTTTGCAGGGGTTGAAATATAAAACTATTTTGTTCCCTTGATAATATCAGAAACAGAGCCCATTCAACAGAAGTGTGAGCTAAACAGCGTGGCTGGCATCCGCTCTAGTATTTTCATCTTGAATGCAATTGCAAGTAACATTTCTGAAGTAAAGGGGTAATTATGTTGTTCAAATCAGCTAGAAATCAGTTCACTGAATCATCCGTTCGCTCACCAATCGCGGGGTTGTCTTCAACGATGATGATGACAGTGGATACTCAGAAGTAGCTGCCGACAGTCCTAGAGCATGGTGGATATGACAACAACATCGTATTAGCCATAACTCTGTCTTCCAAGCTTGAGGTTGAGTAAGTGGTGGATGAGAACAAGCCGATGAATTCATTTTACCTGTCTTCTTATTTTATCTTGTAAGATTTCCTGTTAAAGTTGTTCATTTCGTGGGTTCTTTTCTGAATGCACCTTGGAACCATTTTTTCTGTCTGTGCTATCCATTTCTGGTGGCCTTATGATCTGTATAGTGGAGCTATCTAATACAGGAATAGTGAACCCTTGCGTGATAACTCGCATCGCTTCTTTTTCGTGGAAATGAGCTCTAGAATCGACCCTCAAATTTCGATGAACATATGTCAGTACACCTTGTTTAAATGACGTTCCAGTCGTTCAGGAACGGATATCTGACAATGGCAAAATCGGCTGTATAGTATTTCGGGATTAACCACTCTTGAATGTTGAATTCACGTCGTGTGGAACCGTTAATCGAGGTTGCATAATAACGTTTTAATCGCTAGCTGCGTTAGTGGAACCCGTGTACCGGTAATCGACATTCAAATCTCCGGTTCCGTAAAACAAAGTTCAACTTTAACCGTGGCTCGGATTTGTCGTAACTGATCACGTAACCGGTTCCTCTCATGTAATCCATGTCATCCTTGTCATCCAAACATGCGAGCAGCGAGCACTTCACGCGTTACGGCCCACAAATGATCAACCCCGGTGCTCGCGAATCGGAGGTTTGCTTCGGGACGACCATTTAATACGGGGTATCGAATCCAGAAACTACCAATCAGACAGTTCACAAGATGGCCGAGGCAAATCACATGAAGGGATCTCCGTTCCGGAGTTCAGGCTGATGGAGTTTGACAGCGGTCGGTTATAACAAGAAAGGCCATGTGCGCGAGCTTGGGAAGGTGGTATCATAAAGAATATGCGACTGGCGGGCCTCATATCGCCAACTCTGACATCAAGTACTCTGAGGATTTGATTTGTTAGATAATTTTGAATTGTATTTTTGTCGAATAGATAAAGAAGGCCTAATAGCCTTAATTTTGGCGGATTAACTAAAGATAGTCAGTTGTATTGAAAAACAATTCAATTTAAAAAAAATGTATTTACAAATGTAGAGTTTGCATATATTGTACAAGAATTTGGTGGTTGAAGAAAATATTGCCCATCTAAAGGCTTTAAAGCCCGAAAGCAGCTACTTTGACATCTCAGGCTGAGGAGAAACCCTCATGACCGGCAACTGTTTCGAGGTTCCCCATTTCGAGTTGGGTTTTCGAATATTCTACCTGAGATTTAAAATTACATCAAAATTCTCTCGTCTTCAGTTACATCTGAACAGCTGCTGTCAATGGTTTTTCAACCCCTGCTTCAAATTTTTAACGTCTTAACACTGCACTTTTATTCAGGCCACTTTAGTCTATGGCCTATGGCCCAAAAAAAAAAAAAAAACTGTGTTCCCGAGGGAACAAACCGGGATTTTCGAGGAAGTTCTTGTTTTGGTCGTAGCAGTGACTCACAAGCAAGCGGGCACACCTTTAAGTCAAATAAACGGTAGGTGGTATGTTTTCTGATCGAGCGAGAACTAGGGATGGCCATCGATAGTCGATAGTATCGAAATATGTATTTTCCTCCTATATATCGATATTTTTCTATCGATGATGCAAGGACCAATAGTATCGGATATCGATAGTTAGTTACCAATATTTTTTCCGATATTTCAGCCGATTTTTTTTAATCGATATATCGGCTTCATCTGATAATATCACATATTATGTTGACTCATGAAATAATATCGATCTTAAGTTCAATTTTTTTCACATCACACAAGTTTGAAAAATATTATGCCAAATATTATACAAAACGCTGCAAAGTCTTTCACTGGGGTTTATTATTCAATTGGCTTGCGTTCATGATTTGAATTTCTACTAAGCTTTGGAGTGTTTCACAGGATAGGGCGGTTATTGAATTTCAGGAGCTTAGTAAGATTCAAATCATGAACGCAAGCCAATTGAATAATAAACCCCAGTGAAAGAATACTTATTCACCCCAGTAATAATATTGAATAATAAACCCCAGTAATAATATTGAATAATATTTACCTATATATTATCAGAATGCTTCAACCCGTGTATCGGCTACTAACTACACTACAAGTATTCACATCGGCTATCACTCCAGTATCCACATTCACTACAACTCGACGCTATCGGCCGGACATCACTAGGTTACAAACAAACAATAATAAACGAAAAAACGCAAATGTTGGCACCATAAATCGTTCCATACATCGGGAATGGTTTGACCTACGGACGTGGGGAAGGGTTCATTCGATTCCTAATGGTATGTTCTTCAAATAGGAAAATATTTAGGCCGATTCGACTAGTTTTGAGGTTTTCAGGGATTTCACAAAACTTTTACAGCCCTTAAAGGGCACTTTAAATTGAGTGAGGGAGCTGGCTCAAGAATTGGGCGTCGTCGGACCAAGATGGATTTTTCCTGAAAATTTCAGATTTTTTGCTCCAGCCGTTTCGGAGATATCGTGCGTACGGTACGTACGGCGGACGGACGGAAAATGTTTTATTGCAGATTCGGATTCTACACCCTTTGAAACGTAAACCATGAAATTTTCAGGGGGGGGGGGGAGGGTTAGAATTTTTTTTTTTTTTCCAGGGCGATTACAATGGTTTATTATTGAATAATAAACCAAAATGAGTTCGTCTGGCTGGAATATCGATATCTATCCATGGATGATATCCATAGTATATCAAGTAGTGGTTTTGGCAAAGGCCAAGAGTCTTGGCCCAAGACGATAAAAATAGAAGAAGAAGAGTAGGTTTGGAGGTTCCATAGGAAAATTGGAAGATAGCGGTAGTTGACAACTTGTTTGAGGTTTTTCAGCAAGTGTCACGTCTTTTTGAGATTGTTTCTTGTTCACGGTTGATTCTTTTTTTCTGTTTATTCTCGGTTGTTTCAACCATAGGTTTGAAACATAGGTATTTACATTCATTTAAAGAAGGACATAAATGCTACAACCCCTCTAAGAGAATTGGGTAGTTTATCAAACATAATTTGTTAAAAACTATTGGGAATACAAAATTAAAAATAATAATACATTAAACTGAACATAGTTTCTATTAAAACATATTTTATCTTAAATCAGAAAAGGCTTATATTTCTAATTTATTGATTGATATTAATTCGCTTTTCTTTTTAAATCGAATTTGAACTTCTGCAAACTCAATTGTGGCATCTGGTCTACTAAGTCCATTAAATACTTGAATTTTATTCAACTTTTTAACCAATATTTTTCTAAAACTATCGATGTTTTTTGGTCGATACTATCAGTTGTGCATACTATCGCAGATTAATTTAAGATATATGTCGGCATCGATATTTTAACGCCGATACTATCAAACATCGATTTATCGATGGCCATCCCTTGCGAGAACATCTGAAAACAGGTTATTTTGTTTATTCAATGTCATTTTAATGGCCCTAGTTGCTCGACTATTACGTAGCGTAGGCTTGAAACTGCGGTTGAAATATAGTAATAGGGGATCATTGACCTCTAATTTTATGCCCGTTTCCATTTTAGCCGGGAACTCAACAGCCTATTCAGAATGGAACTATGAAAAGAATCAAGAAACCATCGCAAATCTCACTGGATAACAATGGCTGCTCTCTCAGGGTTTTCCGCACCAAAGGTCAGTGAAATGGACGGCTAACGAGAAAGAACAAACCGACATTTTCCTGTCTCAGTTTGACCTCTAGAACATGGAAAATTAGAAAGTCTCCGGGCGCTACAATATAGCTGACAAAGAATTTCTTGTTTCTACATCGTTTCTAATTAAATTTTCTACCAAGAAAAGGCGTTTGCCATGTGGGGTGACCAGTATAGCTACCTCATTTATAGGCCAATATGAATCGAAATTATTAAATGCAAACATATAGGATATTAATCAGTGGCGTCTCCTGCCCTGAAACCCCGCACTGCGCTGAAATCCACGAAGTGAACGTAAGACAAAAATTAACTTTTATCGCAAATGCAAATTTCAACTACCACCGCGTTCACGGCTTCAAATCGTGAAACAAACGTCTCAACCCTACCTTTTAAAGAATTTCGGTAGTATTTACGTAAATACGTTTAAAAAAAAAGTTGAAATGATTGTCGAACTTCAGAAAACCGTGTTTTGCAACAGTTGAAATTCATACTTGCCCAGCAAGAATCATTGTGGAGAATAAAGCCCGATTCCATCTTTAACCCAAGCTTCATTCCTATCATTGCAGCAAAGATGTTCAGATGTATCTGAAATGGTTTTAGATCTTGAAGAATTTTTCAGTATTTAGGTCATTACATCTTGAAAACCACCCTTGACTTGTATTCGAGGCCCGCAGGTAACTGGACCGAACCGTGGCGTTAAGCGTATCGCCTAGTCGCCACTGTTGATTACCTCATTGTCCGTTAATCCTGTACCTATGTGAAAATATTTAAAGCCTTTAATGTGAAAATATTTAAAGCCTTGGTTGGACTTTTTCTGTAAACAGTTAGTCACCCGTAGTCTCTCACCTAGCACCCTGGGGTAGTTGTAACCCCGTCGCTGATTGGTTTCTACTATCCCCCTCCCTCTGTTGGTCACCTCATTGTCCGTTAATCCCGTTCCAATGTGAAAATATTTCTGGCAAACAAGCCACCCTTTTTCTGGCAAACGGTCAGTCACCCGTAGTCTCCCCCCTAGCACCCCGGGGTTTCCCGGGATAGTTGTAACCCCGTCCCTGATTGGTTTCTACTATCCCCCTCTCTCTGCTCCCCACGATTCCCCACTCTAAATTTTCTTCACTTCCCCTCCAAACAAAATTTTCCCGTTTTTGGTTAACAGAATTCGGAGTCTGTTCTCTCCTTTGTTTTAGCTGGCTGCTACACTCTTGTTAACTTGGCTCTCCTGGGACCTCCCTAATATTGGCTGGGATCCAGATATAGTTATCACTTATCAAACTTGACAGACTTCATATCATAGTTATCAAAGTGACTTGATTTTCCTAACTAAGTAGTGGCAAAGCAGCATATTTTGTGATATTGTTGGCTACCCGTGAAACCTCAACTTTGGCAGAAGCGCCCTAAGGTTCTTTTCAACAACACCTTTATTTATTTGATCGGTTCACTGTATCGACGAATACGAATTGAATTATGTATTTCCATACTCGTTCATAGGGCATGTGCGCATTCGTTTGAAATACAGCCTCCATCAGTTAACTGCACAACCGTTTACATCTTCCTTGGGTTCACCTTAACAGAAGACAAGGGAAGCAAAAAAGTTTATTACTTACGAATTAAACTCAAGTTTTAACGAATTAAACTCGAGTTTTAACGAATTAAACGAACTCGAGTTTTATTGAACTGCAGAGACATCTTCCACACATAGAAACACCTGTTGTTAAAATCAAACGGTGGCATTCTACGCATAGGCCACTTCTCGAACTCCATGAAGAACCAGGAAACGAAAAACAGGAAGCAGGAGAATGGAGGTAAATTATTCTCCTTAAAACTTAATCTTACGACAATAAGTGGCTTATCACTTCACACTGGCATATCTACTGATTTCGTTTTTCTCACCTGGTTTAATCTATACAATGATTCTAATCTTATATTTCAGATGACTATGAAGGATCATTATTGAAGGATGACAATCGATCAACGACCTGTACAGTACCTACATTAACATTTGTTGTATTATTAATACTTGTGAATACTGTAAATACATCAACCTTTTATTCCTTGCTAATACTTTTTATAACTGTAAAACTCAACTACAATAACAACTTTCTGTCAATAAAAAGATTTTAGGGTACATCAGTGTCATATTTTTAATTCCTACATTTCTAGATGATTTTGCTGGTTGTGGTGGGAGGGGGATGACGAAGCTAGGCTATGAAGGGGGGGGGACGAGATATAGCATAACAACACAAAATATGGAAATAAATTATAATATCATCATCAAGTACGTTAATAACAATAAACTTGGCGGAAAAGAGTGATTTCTGCTAATTTTTGCCATTTTGGGAAAATTTGCCAATCTTTGAGCCCCTATATCTCGATGATCGCTTGGTCAAAAATCGTGTGTGAGTAGGTCATTTTGTAGAAAATTTCGTCTACCTCATTTTATAATAGAGTGGTCTTCTCGCTAGGATGCGTAGTTTTCGGTAGTTTAGTAGCGGAAAAACTGAAAAAAGTCCGAAAAAAAAAGTTAGCACAAGGTTAATTTGTCTGCAAAATGAGGTGTAGCACCCCTGGGGGGGTAGAAACAACCCATTTTGCAAACAACGCAAATTTGCGGAAAGTTGGGCATTTTTGCAAGCTACCCCCGATTTTGGCACCAGATGACTGCACATAATGTTGTAGGCATCACAAGACTTACTAGAAGGGAGACAATTTCGAATATATACAGATCACAAACCATTAATATTTGCCTTCAAACAGAAATCTGAAAAAGCTTCTCCACGACAACAACGTCAATTGCAATACATATCACAATTTACAACAGACATTTGCCACATAAGCGGAAAAGACAACATAGTAGCTGACACCGTATCACGAATTAATGAAATCAACATAATTGATTTTAATCAAGTGGCAGACGCTCAAAAGCAGGACAATGAATTTAAATCATTGATGGAAGGGGATACCTCCCTGGAAATAAAGAGCCACAAACTAGAAGGTGGTAAAGCTCTCGAGCCAGCATACAAAACCTTCCAGTTGATGATCAAAGGCAGCGAAAAACGAATATCGGTTGACCGGCTGAAACCTGCATACCTATTGATGAACGAAGAGGATCAGCAACATGTGAAAATAGCTAAGAAGATCGAGCAACCATATGAAAAAGAAACAAGTTAGGAACATCAAAATGAAAAAGAAAGAAGTTATGAAGACGTTCCCAAATCCAGCTTTGGAAGAAGAATCAGATTCCCTAAACGGTTTCCAAGTTACATCGCGACTTAGTCACTGGGAGGGGAATACTGTAGCCATCACAAGCCTGTCCATAATGTACATAGATTTTTTACTACAGTTTATTTTTGAGTTTTCAATTTTTAACACCTGTTGACAACGAGAAGTCAGTCAGTGTGTGTGAAAGTACCGAACAAGAAAAAAAGTTTAAAAAATATAATTTGAAATTTAAACCAGAAATTCTTGAAATTAATTATTTGGAGTCAGATAGCGATAACCACCCCCGATATTCTTGGGGTTTTCCCACAGCCTCCTAGACCAATTCTGATGTTCATCCCTTCAATGACGAAGGCTTGCTATGTCGCGTAATAGACGAATATCTGAAAGAAATTAATATTTACCGATCTGATGAATCCGTGATAACCGTGACCTCATTCCTGCTCTCAAGAACCCACTGAAATAAGTGAACAATTGTGGTCGTTAGATGAGCCCAGCTTTGTCACCCCGTTGCTTTCGGCGTCCCGGGCGGTCTCCATATTTAATTGACCGTTAGCCTCCTGATTACTGTAATCGACGTGGCCGGCTCCGAGCTCTTACTTCATTATCGGCCTTGAAAACCGCGTGCACTCATCGTCGATTGACTCTAACTTCTCATTACGTTTGACGGAACGTGTTGACGTCTTGCTAATCGAATACTGAGAAACACTAACGCTTCATACAGGTAAGCGATGGCACGTTGGTGGGTGGTGCCTGCTCAACCTACATCCTGGAGTCCAGTACGCCTAAACTTCTTGCCCATCTATCTATTCTGATTAAACCGATTACATTTGATCAAAATTAGTGTTTTGGGAAGTACAACTCTCTTGTAATGATTTTGAGCTCAAAATGAATTGGGATGCACAAGGCATTGAAAATTTCGTAAACTTCGGTCTAGTAATACCCAAAAGAAACTTCAGGCGGTCGCCGTTTACGCCGCGGTGAACTGAAAGATTGTTTGTCAGTTATTTTCGATGAACCTTTGTAATCAAACATGGAAAACATTTTTTAACCCTCCCCTCAAAAGTTGTTGATTTACATTTCAAGATAAGTATACTTCAAAAATCCAATTGAAAAAAAGACTGGGCACCGTAATGTATGTTATAGTAATGGAACTCGTAGGAGTGCATCTACATTAAAAACCACACATGCCATGGGAAGGAAACAGTATGAATTAGGCTTCTTACTACAATTCCACAAGCGAACGATGATACGATCGCGCGGATATTTATTTATTTATATGAACGTGCGAACCCAATTACAAGAACAGAGGAACGTGAAATAACTTTAGAGTTTTATTTAAAAATAAAACTCAACATGTTGGGAAGGACACAATTTAAGACTTCAAAAATCTTATGAACAAGGCAACAAGGTTAACCGAGGAATGCGGCACATCGGGCGATCCTGGAGGTAATTTGTGGTGCGAAACTCACGTAGAACGCCTCACAAAGAGGCCTGTCTCTCTGAGTTGTGCAGGCGAGACTTTTGCTCCATTCAATGGTTTGTGCAAAAATACCAGGCCTGACACACAACGGCAGCTCTTCAAAGGCAGAAGGTTGCACCCCGATCAGGGCAGCATAATCAACTTCATCCTGAGGGTTCCCAAGTGTAAAAGTAATATTGTGAAGACATTTCCCGGGCCCCGTTGCACAGTATGCTTGTGGACTGAGTACGATGGCGACCTCATGGGGGAGGCATACTCCAATAGTGGCAATACCAGTGCCCTAACCAGTGCAATAACAGTGATGGTTTGACTACTAGTATTACGCTAACGAAGCCCAGGACCCTCATTGCTCTACCAGCTGCACCAATAATGTTGCGTGAAAAGGAAAGCTGCTGATCAAGCAGCATCCCAAGGTCAACAATCTTCTCCACCTTTGAGAGCCAGTCACCGCTGAGCACATATTCATAGATGTGTGGTTTCATTTGGTCTGGAGAAGGTTTCATGTGATATGGAAAAGGTTTCATTTGGTCTGGAAAAAGTCTCTCTTGGTCTGGAGAAGGTTTCATTTGATATGGAAAAGGTTTCATTTGGTCGTAAAAGGTTTATAAAAAAATGATCAAAGGTTTATGAATGATATCGAAAATGTTTCACTTGGCTTTCAAATGCTATATAATCCCTCAGGGTTGATTGATCAAGATGCCGATATTAGTGCCACATCCTGGATCGATGTTAAATTTCTGGTAAATTTGGTCCATTAGATTCCAAAAGCCTAAGGCAACGGACAGCTTTTACTTTTATAAAAGTTGATATTTCGTTGTTATTTGATTGAAATGCAGTTAAATCAGAAAACGTGCACTATCAACCACCACGTGATTCAGCGTGAAAACATATTAAATATCATATGTCACACTTGAGTAGTTCGCAAGTCCGTATTTTGGGGGAAACCTTGCGGTGATCATCTTTGAGCGCTCATTGAGAACCAACAAATTCGGATGGTTGGTTAAATTTGCATGCAATTTCACGGAAAGTACAAATCTAATATTTGAAAAAGCGAAGTTGGTGTGCACTGAACCGATTTGCCTCAGTCAAAACACTTTGAATGGTAGTTGAATGGAGGATAAAAAACAGGTAAAGTGTTTTTTTTTTCAACCCCCTCACACTGAGGAAATAAAAATGAACATCGATTCATTAAGAACGACCCTATGATGTGAATCTTGGCATTAAAATCATTCATTCATCCGTGTCCCGCCACATTTATCTCGCAATATTCGTAACAAGCTTATATCCGACATATTTCGAGATTATTTCGAACATTTTAATGGTCTATACATTCATGTTACCTAGACGAGGACCCTCATGAATGTCAATGCCGTTGGAATGTGAATGGCAGAACTGCATAATTTGAAATTTGCATCGTTTTCGATCACTTCGTCTGATTTTATCTGCAACTAATTCTAGAATGGTCATGTTACAAGAAGTGAGGAAGCCTACACTTACTGCCTTGCCTGTTGTTTTTCTCCTCCGATATAAAAATGTCAAATGGAAAGAACAAACAAACAGTGATGTTAAGTACCACGTACACCATAACCCTGATCTCTCACGTGTCGGGTATTTGTCAGTTGTCTTGAGTTACCTGTGATCACCATTAGCTAGAAACTTCCTTCATAAGAGTGACTCTGAAGAATAGCTTCATGGATAAGTACGAAAGATAAAATGACCAGGGGAAAGGAAAGGAAGGACATTTTTCAGGTTTTTCAGGATCCGGAAAACTCGACTCTCGCATCCAGAGCGACCCTCTGCATCCGCGAGAACGGGGGATATTTTGAACAATCCGTGCGATTTTAAAAAACCCATATGTGCTTGAAAACATACGTTTTTTCGCATAAAATCTCAATTTTCTCAGAAAAGTTCTCTTTAAAAAATAAAAATTAATTATACCATTGGAAAGCTGAGGCTTTTTTGCATTTTTTAGGCCTACAGGCTCAAACGTATCATTAAAATTAAGGGGACTAATGATTCATTAAAAAAAATTGTTTTTCAAAATTCGACAAAATTTACTTTTTAGGCTCATTTTTCACCCTTTAATTTTCTTTAAAAAATTACTGTTAAAGACTGAAACGATGGGAAATTCAATGCTCTTTCCAACGGTATCCTTAGATTTGCAAATACTTCGAGAACGCTGGAGTTACGGCCGTTTTAGTGACGTAAGGTCGAAAACACGAAACAAATCTTAAAAGGTAAAATAACTCGAAAACGAAGCCTCTAAAAAAATCTCTAAAAGACACTTTTGGTTTTATTATTCAATAATAAACCATTGTAATCGCTCTGGAAAAAAAAATTCTAACCCCCCTGAAAATTTCATGGTTTACGTTTCAAAGGGTGTAGAATCCGAATCTGCAATAAAAAATTTTCCGTCCGTCCGCTGTACGCCGTACGCACGATATCTCCGAAACGGCTGGAGCAAAAGATCTGAAATTTTCAGGAAAAATCCATCTTGGTCCGACGACGCCCTAATTCTTGAGCCAACTCCCTCACTCAATTTAAAGTGCCCTTTAAGGGCTGTAAAAGTTTTGTAAAATCCCTGAAAACCTCAAAACTAGTCGAATCGGCCTAAATATTTTCCTATTTGAAGAACATACTATCAGGAATCGAATGAGCCCTTCCCCACGTCCGTAGGTCAAACCATTCCCGATGTAAGGCCCGATTCATGGTGCCAACATTTGCGTTTTTTCGTTTATTATTTTTGTTTGTTTGTAACCTAGTGATGTCCGGCCGATAGCGTCGAGTTGTAGTGAATGTGGATACTGGAGTGATAGCCGATGTGAATACTTGTAGTGTAGTTAGTAGCCGATACACGGGTTGAAGCATTCTGATAATATATAGGTAAATATTATTCAATATTACTACTGGTGTTTATTATTCAATACTGGGGTAAATAATTATTCTTTCACTGGGGTTTATTATTCAATTGGCTTGCGTTCGTGATTTGAATCTGTACTAAGCTTCGGAGTGTGCGTGTTTTGCAGGTGATAGAGCGATTATCGAATTTCAGGAGATATGCATAGACCACGTAAATCGGTTCTCATCCAAAACACCTATTTGGATTGATCAGTTGATGATATTTGTGTGCCCCCTCTACATCTGTCTACCTTTGGCTACATCGTTTAAATTTGGATTTGGGGAAGTTTTAACGCAATACGAGTGCCAAAGGACTTGATAAATTATAGATGTTTTTATTGTGGGAGGGTATTGAGGTTCAATAAAAAAAAACGCTGCAAATTCTTTCACTGGGGTTTATTATTCAATCGGCTTGCGTTCAAGATTTGAATTTCTACTAAGCTTTGGAGTGTGCGTGTTTCACAGGTGATAGAGCGATTATTGAATTCAGGAGGCACACAAATACGATCAACTGATCAATCCAAATAGGTATTTTGGTCGAGAACAGATTCACGTGCTCCATGTATATCTCCTGAAATTCAATAATCGCCCTATCCTGTGAAACACGCACACTCCAAAGCTTAGTATAAATTCAAATCATGTACGCAAGCTGATTGAATAATGAACCCCAGTGAAAGAATTTGCAGCGTTTTTGTTGGAAACTAGTTGTAGAACACTAGTGCGAAGGATCATACGCTCTACACCCTGTATACGTGTTCTTTATTTCCAGTCTAAATGTGTTTCGAAGCTTCCTACCAAACGAATATCCTTGTATCTTTACTCTAATGTCTATGAAACCTACATGAAAGTAGAACATAATAACATTCACCTTTAGTTATGTCGTGATACTTGAAAATATGAAAATCAGTACAAACGTTGTCTGCCTTTGGGAGTGCAATACTCAACAATATGCTGTGCGTTGTCCTACCAAGTTGCATGTGGCACTCAGCTTCCTCGTCCAGATCTTATTAAATGTTCTAATCACAAAAGATTGTGAAAATGACTTCGTTACAACGATTCACGGGACAAAAATGACTCGGGACATGATCAATCGACATGTACAGGAAGACTCCATTACGGACTAAGTCACTCGCGGCGAAGTTGTGGAAACCCATTTCAATAAAAACGGAGTAAGATAGAACGTTGTCTATATTTCCACGAAAGTAAAGAGTTACACAGTTGAATCGATTTCGACGGTTAGGTCATCATCAGTTCATGTTTGTTACTGACGATGACCTGATGATGAACCGTCGAAATCGATCTAACTGTGTAACCCTTTACTTTCGTGGAAATATGGACAACGTTCTATCTTACTCCGTTTTTATTAAGACTCCATTACTGATGGAATGAACATACGATCCCTTTGACATTTATGTGAGATTATCCGACAGTTCTTTCAGGACTACCTTCAAAATTGTATCGCGATCGAGCCATTGGAACCTGACAAAACGGCACTTGATGGATTTTACGTTTGAGCTTGCGCAGAGAGATGTGTTGACCTGTGAGCTATGTAGCTAAGAGGGGATCATCTACATTATAACCCATCGAAATTGTCATAGAAAGTTTCATCAAAATTAAATGAAATTGTGGGAATTCGGTTTGATACAAGAATTTCACGTTCTTGCATGCGCAGTAGCTACTGATGATTGTTTCTTCTTGAAATTGACATGACATTATCAGACCGTTTTTCCCTTCTACAATGAAAATTTGAGCGCTATCGGACCACTAGAATCCAAGAAGATGGTCTGGTATATTGATTCGAGAGTAATGGAACTCATACAGGGAGGGATGTAACCTGGGGGGGGGGGGGGGGGGCAGCCCCGGGCGCCAAAGTTAGAGGGGCGCCAAATAGGCAACAAAGTGACAGTTTATCAAGTTCTTTTAGTCAAAGAGTTTATACATTGTGAATTAATCAAATATTTTATATTTATATTTTGGTTCATTGGTATATTAAGAAGGTATGAGTCATGAGATATCGGGCTTAAAGTGGGGGGGAGGGTGCCAAATTTATTTCTTGCCCCGGGTGAAATACGGCCTGGTTACGATCATCTAGAGCCTGCGCCTCACTACTGCAAGAACAAACATTTACAATATAAATTACAATCGTACTTCAGGATACTCCACCTTGTATAGTCTTGTAGTATCTTGAAGGAAGAAAAATCGTCCCTAAAGAGGAGGCTTGAGTTGTCATTGAACTCACGCTGACAAATGATGACCGAATAAACTCACGATTCACGGCCTAACACAAAGCTGGGTCCAGAAACCCCTCTTTCCTCATTTTTTTGGCAGATTGCTTATGCCGGATTCCCTTCCTCGTAATAGTTGCCACTGCCACTTGAACTGATGTGGTTTCAACACCCATAGTCTCAGCAACAGCATAATGGATCCTCGTGGTGCTATACTTCATCTTCTTTCGATGTTCACTCTTCACTGTTCAGGAGGTGCCTTTTCGACTCTGATATAACCTGGGCATCAATGGTCCAACAGCCTGAGGGTGTTCATACAGAGAGGTCTGGCCTCTATCCTCTTCCACCTATTCGCATATGCATCGCTCATCGAACATCCCAATGCTTCTTTTGACCTATGTAGCAAAGGCCAACAACGCATTTATGCTTCTCTGAACCTGGTCTACTGACCAATCTGCATACTTGGATGACATATACAGCAGTTTCCCTTTTTTTGGCACCCTCTTCGACGGAGTATTCGCATTGAATGTCTCAGGCTCCTCGTCTTCTGGCTCTTGAAGTCAGAGAACCACTGTAGAATTTCATCTACCAGTTCCTTGCTTCATAGCTCTCTTTCCGTAGACAATCTGCTAATTCCCTCGCCTCGCACAATCTCTTTAGTTCACACACATTTGCAGTTTAACGTAGTCTCCACACGCTGTATTCGCCGTTCTGCTGCAATGGGCCATGTTGCTAGATATCTTCATCACCATCACCTTTCGCCTGCTTCCATAGTCCATCAAAACTATTGAATAATTTCTGAGCAATGAAACAAGGGGACCATCTTCAGCCTAAACTGCACATTTCCCGAAATTTTCCTCAAAATTGGATAAAAACTGAAGGAAATAGGCTTATTACATGGATGTCACGTTCGTGCATGCGCAGTTGTTACTGATCATACTATTGTGTTTTATTTCTGAAAAAATAAAATTTGTCACCGCCCGAGCGCTCCCAAAAGCGAAAAAGCTACTGATAGACTCAGAAGCATTGTACCTATATATTTGTGTAATCATTTGACGCGTTTTCTCGTCCAACCCCCATTATGTCATATTTTGATAACGTGTGTCGGACTACGTTTTTTAATTATCTGTAAACCCGTGCAGGAAGGTTATCAAATACTGAACTAATGGAACAATCTGTATCAATTTGCTAGGTTGTTTCTTTTGATTGATCATTTTCAATAATAGGCCTTCGTCATTGAAGAAACCCCTCTTAAATGTTGTCACCTTTCGTTTCAAGGTGCGAAGATTCCCAATCTGATATGTCCGTCCGCCGTACGGGCTCTAAAAAGCCTTAGATTTGATGGAGAATCCGTTCTTTCGCACGTGGACGTAGGAGGTCTAGATTGTCCTAACGTCTACCCGCTCGTTTGCTTTACATGGGCTGAACGTGGTTTTTGCAGACATAGGCTAGTAGGGTGTCATTTGCCCCAGTATATCGGACACTGAATCAATCGCGCAGTCGAACCTAAACGTGCCCCTAAAACCCACATCGAAAACCCTGACACTTGCCTCCATAGAAGGGTTATCTATTACAGAAACCTATTTATCTTTTGAAATTAAGCTTTGACAAAGTGTGCTATATACTTCTTGAGTAATGCAACCATACTTGATACTCAGGTACGTAAATATTTTTCTGTCCTGGACTTTACATAAAGAGTTTTCCTTGTTTTTGTCTTAGGCCGTTCCACCCGGTCATTGATTCTTTCCGCTAACCTTCTCCGCAGTTATGGGCACAACTTTTTAGAGCAGACCATACAAATCAAGTAATATAAAAAAATAAATAAAAAACCAGCCTCATATTGTTGGTTTTCCTTGCTCTGTCCTTGTCTAATCTGGTTTATTGAAGCGTGGCAGGATCCTTTTAGCTTCAATGGGAAAACATCAACGGGCGATGTAACGCTTGGTGTCCAGGAGGTCTCGGGTGCTGACCAAAGCTAATCGGAACGAACCTCCTACAGTTTCTCGGGTGCATAGTTGAGTGAGCTGAGACAATGCCTCCCACGTCATTGGCTGTCGGCACATTTCCTCGAACGGGCATCCCTAGCTACAAAAAGACCCTGTTGTGCAGTTTGACCGTGTGAGTGAATTTTCGTAGATAATGAAGCTTTCAATGGCTATCTTTCAATGGATCTAATGAAGTTTACTGAATTTTCTTCATATGTGAAGATAAATATCTTCTGATTTATCAGCGCGAGTCGGTGTTATCGTGGTCTGAAGGCTGAATCACAGGGCAGCCGTGGTCTAAGCAAATAGTATCTTATGCGCCTATCACTATTTATTGTCGCCGGCAAGTCCAATGGGTCTGCTAGAATCCCGGATGTCAAGGTTATCAGTGGCAGCGTAGACATGGAGCAGACCTAGCGGGCTGGAATGAATGCGTGTGGAGGAATTGCATGATTCTGTGGGTGGTAAAGAACTCGACTGTGCTGTGAATCCCCCATTTCCTCCAAGGGCTAGCAACCGGCATTAAGGCTAGCAACTTCTGGCACATTCGTGCCGTCCTGGTGGACACTTTAGTCACTGGAGTGTCGCGTTCAGGAGGAAGTCGCGGGACAGTAGAAGTCCTTTGCCGTGCGAAGGATCAGGGGCGGATGAGAGAGAGCCTTTATCATGTGTTGCAAGCGCCCACGGACTCATAATGGCCACATTCGACATCATCAGGCGGTTGCCAAGCCGACAACAGCTACTCTGCCACTCAGAGTCTGGGATGTGGAGAGAGAGTAAAAGACCAACTCAGGAAGCCAGATATTGTTGCTGAGAGGCTCAATGGATCTGCCATAATCCTGGTTGTCAAGGTTGCCAATGGTACCGT
This sequence comes from Creontiades dilutus, assembly GCA_031894815.1. Classification (NCBI taxonomy): domain Eukaryota; kingdom Metazoa; phylum Arthropoda; class Insecta; order Hemiptera; family Miridae; genus Creontiades; species Creontiades dilutus. The sequence goes on from JAVIWC010001954.1 coordinate 289,810, forward strand.
GGGCGTCGAGCTGATCCACCGGGTTAAAATAAGTAAATATGGTAGGAATGACCTGAGACAGGCACTATCTGGGACATGGAAGTGACTAGTAACATCAATACCATGACCGCAACCGTGATATGGCGTGGGGAAAGTGCCAAGGAGTTACTCGAGTTGGGCATTTCATCAGGATTGCTCCGTGGAATCACCACCTGCGTTCCTAGCGGTTCTTTCTTAAATCACTGGTCATCTACGTCATCTTAAATCACTTCCTTTAATCCCTCGTTCTCTCCTCATTCTTCCTCAACTTCCAAATCTGTAGCTGTGTAAAGTCACAAAAATGTATATATTTTAGGAGAATATTACTCGAAAAAAAAGTTGATCAGCTATCAACTAGAATAGTAAAGAAACTTACCCTAGAAAAGTTCTACCCGGTCTGTGTCAGAAAATCCGAAACCAGTGATAACTATGACTTATTAGGGTCGGTTTCACCAACAATCCCTAACCATGGTTAAAGTAGATCATTGTTCTACGTATAGATTTAAATGTCGATTTAAAACTTACGGGTTTCTCCAACCTAATCAACGGTTACACTGTTATCTATAAACATCTTTTTTAACTTTAAATGTGGATTTAGACCACATCAAGGAAGCTGATAGCCAGATGACAGTGATAAAATAACCAACAACTATTGCTATTTTCGCTCTATTCCCGGTGTTGTCCGCTTACTGCTTGCTTTACTATACTCTGCTACTTCACGCGATTTACTTCTTGTTTTCCGTTTTTGTAAAAAGTTTTTAGCTTGCTAATTAATATTCTTGTTGTTATATTGTGGTAAATGAAAACAATAGTTCTTGAAAGTCGGTACCTCGTCACGAAACCCGCCGGTAATGAAGCCTATATGGCAGGTTTTTTTTTAGCACAAATAAGCCAAAATAACCCATAATACGAATAGCCAAATAGGTACAAAACACTAAAGCTAACGAAAAATGCTATGGATGAATTTATACGGACCTGAAACCTATACCAGTCAATTTTGCGTCCAAAGTTACCAGGGTATGACACTCCATTTGCTTATGTTAGTAAATAAAATCTTCGGACAATCATGTTTTGGGGCAGCTTTTGGTTCAAAGCATCTATGCGTGTGAGGTGTTCAGGCTGGCTAGAAGTTGCGACCAACTAAACCGAAACTGCAGTCCATGTGCAAAAGAATGGACTTTTTACGACAATACTAAGGCTTCTTATGACAAAAACGGCGGACGAACATTGCAGATTCACAAAGAAGGCGAAAAGAACTGGTATTAACCGCTGTTGAGGACGCTAACCACCCGAATGGTTGGTTGGTTTTAGCGATGGGACATCGACATCATCGATGTTTTGGCTCCGATAACATCCGTTTGGTTTACTCCTCTCTTACAGAAAAAATTCCATCCAGTTTGCTTGCTACCTAATGTGAAAAGAAATAAATATTAAAAATTCTTCCAACTGCTGCAGTATTAGCGAATTTTCGAAGGAAAATAAACAACTGTTCCCGGTCTATGTTTCAGAGCATTCTAAATCCACTGTCAAAAGACACCAAAAACACGTTCCACTCGATAACTCTCGATAGAATTGAGATTAAAAGTTCAAATTTGCACAAAACTCTATCTATGCTTTCAAGAGGCCAAGTTTGAAGATGACCACAATCGCCTCACTCTAAGTGGAGATTTCGGGCATTTCAAATGGGGGAAAATCATCCGAAAACCCTCAAGCGGGTGACCCTCTTGTGTAAAGGTGTTTTTCACGCTGGACATGTTGGTGTAATCGGATTGGGGTTGTCTCAATCCGTTCAAACTAGCAGTTTGATGATGATACAACGAGGTAGATAGGCAAAATTGGCAACTAAATTATGAGATTCTTCAGTTTTCAACGATTTCCAATTAAAAATGAGGTATCACACAATCAAAAAACCTCTGCCAAGTGGGTGTGGCACATAGCTTCCTCGTATCCATAACATGACTGTATAGATCATTGAAAATTATTATTGACTAAAGAACTTCGTTCAATTAGGCGAAGTAAATTTTGAATTAGGGTAAATTTATTGTTATGCAGGAGCGTAACTTGAGAAAATAAAGGTAGGCATGTTCAACTATTGAACAAACTATAAAGTATACCTAATAAGTCCGAACAATTCCTGAAAATTTCATCGAAATCGGTCAAGAACTCCCGGTGTTATGCTTGTGGCAAGGATTTCACGTTTGCGCATGCGCAGAGGCTGCTATTGATCCAGAGATCATGAAACTCATAGGGGACCATCTATACCCTAACCCGCACAATCCCTGAAAATTTCATCGAAATTGGTCAAGAACTCCCGGAGTTATGCGCGTAACAAAGATTTCACGTCTGCGCATGCGCAGAGGCTACCATTGATCCGGGGGTCATGAAACCTATAAGGGAACCCCTAACCCGCACAATCCCTGAAAATGTCATCGAAATTGGTCGAAAACTCCCGCAGTTATGCGCGTAACAAACATTTCACGTTTGCGCATGCGCAGAGGCTGCTATTGATCCGGGGGTCATGAAACCTATAGGGGACCATCTATACCCTAACCCGCGCAATCCCTGAAAATTTCATCGAAATTGGTCAAGAACTCCCGGAGTTATGCGCGTAACAAAGATTTCACGTTTGCGCATGCGCAGAGGCTACCATTGATCCGGGGGTCATGAAACCTAAAGGGAACCCCTAACCCGCACAATCCCTGAAAATGTCATCGAAATTGGTCGAAAACTCCCGCAGTTATGCGCGTAACAAAGATTTCACGTTTGCGCATGCGCAGAGGCTGCTATTGATCCGGGGGTCATGAAACCTATAGGGGACCATCTATACCCTAACCCCCACAATCCCTGAAAATTTCATCGAAATTGGTCAAGAACTCCCGGAGTTATGCGCGTGACAATGATTTCACGTTTGCGCATGCGCAGAGGCTACTTTTGATTCGGGGGTCATGAAACCTATAGAGGACCATCTACACCCCAACCCGAACAATCCCTGAAAATGTCATCAAAATTGGTCAAGAACTCTCGGAGTTATGCGCGTAACAAGGATTTCAAGTTTGCGCATGCGCAGAGGCTACTATTAATCCCGAGATCATGAAACTCATAGGGGACCTTCTACACATCAAACCAAACAATCCCTGAAAATTTCATCGAAATTGGTCAAGAACTCCCGGAGTTTTGCGCGTAACAAGGATTTCACGTTTGCGCATGCGCAGAGGCTACTATTGATCCGGGGGTCATGAAACCTATAGGGGACCATCTACACCCCAACCCGCACAATCCCTGAAAATTTCATCAAAATCGGACAATAACTTCGTGTAGTTTTGCCCGTAACAAGGATTTGCTGACAGACAGACAGACAGACACACAGACAGACACGGAACCAAAATTGTTCAGAAAGGTCTAAAACGCAAAATGCGAGTGGAATTTTTGATTTTGGAGACAAAAAAATTTTCACATTCCGAAAGTGAAAACAAAGCTTCCGCTACTTTAGTAGACTCGGAAGCAAAATTAAAACAGAATTTAAAGAAAAAATTGTGTGTTTCCACCAATTACTGAGTTACAAAGTTAAATCGATTAGCGGGAACGTCAGACCACAGTCAGGTCAGAGTCACGTCAAGATTGCTTCTATGGAAACCAAACGGGGTGATCCTCACTCACGGGAGCGGTAACGTCAACATCAAATCTTCCTCCAGTCACCTACCGTCAGGTCGCACGGCGAGCGATCAAAACCTGACGTGACCTTCCTCCTGAACGGAAAATGTGAATCACGAAGTCAAATCTCGTCTAATTTTAGTTTCTGATTTGCTCATTTCGTTACAATTTGTTCTTTTTCAGTCTTTTCTAATAGATGACCTGCCCTGCCCTGACGTGATCTGACCTTGCAGTGTGAATGGGCGGCCCCTTGACGTGACTCTGACCTGACTGTGGTCTGACTTCCCCGCTACCGCGAGTGTGAATCCGCCTTTAAGCTATTTTTCTAGGGAATTATTACTATTAGAAAAGTAGTTCCTATATTTTTGATGATTAAGACATGGTACTCTGTTTTCAAGTTTATTTCAAAGGGTCTTTTGTGAAGTTGCGCCAAAAAGTAAGTGTTTTCGAAGTTTTTGGGCTCCTAAAAACTTGGGCTTTGAAAACACGAAGTTTTCGGGCGCCGCGGCCACACCCTAGTATCCCTCCGCCGGCCGCCTCGTATAGGAGAGCGGCCGGTCTCGACCAGTTCTCTCCTGTCTGTGTTCGGGCGCGCGTCTCCGGCAGTCTACTCCGTGTCGTGTTCGCGAAAAACGCCTTCCATCTTCATCTTCCATCTATTCGGAACGTGAATCTTCATGGATTGGTGAGTACCAAGTATTTTCCTACAAAATCTCTAATCAAAAATCATATACCTACGCTGAGATTAGGTAGGTGCTGCATGTTTAGGAAGTCCCATGCAATGATTGATCAATAGAAGGATAGGTAATAGATTATAATTGGTCTAGTAGAGGTTGTAGTACCAGCTAAGCCCAAGAGGAATGAATAACATGATACAAATCCGTTTCAGACTTTTCTCAGACCGAATTCGTGGAAAAAAAACCAAAGGTTTTTCTTTACTCTGATAGTACTCCTATTTTCTCTCGAACCATCTTCGTTCTTAAAGTTTTATTATGCACGAAATAATTCGATAGTGTGATTGTAGCTTAGACTACCTATGAGTTTAACGATTATCCGTAGTTGAACACACACTCATAACACTTCGGAACAGGCAGCATATCGAAAATAGTTCCCTGATTATACGAATATATTCCAACTTGTCTATTCCCACAATGTGCAGACACGTTCTTAAATATGTATTATGCACGTATAAGTTCACTAGCGTGATCGTTACCTACAATACCCATGGGCTTAACGATTATCCTTAGTTGAACAAAACACAACACTTCGAAACAGCCAATATATCGAAAATAGTTCGCTGATTATACGTATATATTTTAACTAGAGTATTCCATTGATGTGCAATTATGCACTTATACATTCACTAGTGTAATTGTGGCACGAACTACCTATGAGTTTAACGACTATCCGTGGTTGAACAAACACAAGTAACACTTCGAAACGGGCAGCATATCGAAAATAGTTCCCTGATTATAGGTATATATTCTAACTAGACTATTCCCGCAATGTGCAAATACGTTCTTAAATATTATTACGCACGTATAAATAGAGGTTCGCATCTTATCTGTATCTTGATAGCTATACCATCACCTAGCTACCACCATCACCTTCTCTTTTCCCTGCTGTTTTTCTGCTCTGCCGTGTACTGTTTCGTGAATCAGATCAATCAATCAACTGTTTCCTTTGATGGTGTGATTATTATTTATTATTATAGGGTTAGTTATTTATCATTAGTTATAATTCGGTTAGTGGCAGGGTTTCCCACAGGGGGGCTGTGAAGCTTGGGGGGGGGGGGGTGCGTTATGAAGCTTGGGGGGGGGGTGTTATGAAGCTTGTGGGGGGGGTGCGTTATGAAGCTTGTGGGGGGGGGGGCACCAGATATGGGCGTCCCTGATTAACAAATACTTTTACGATTACATTTGCGATTACGAAAGTATTCGTAAAAGTAATCGAATAACGAGAGTAATAAATTACTTTTGTGTTCGCAATATGCGATTACTTTTTCGAATACTTTTTTAATCGCCAAAAGTATTCGAATACAATTGTAATCGATTACAAAATAATCGGTTACTTTTGTATCCGAATACTTTTGCCGATTACAATGGTCCATGCCGGGTCTTCTGCCTGAATTTAATTAATAAAAACTGACTTTTATAATAAACCCTGAAAAAAATCTGCATATTACACAAAGTCAGAAGCAGGCATAGCTCATAAAAGAACAATAAAATAGACAATAAGTTAATAAAAATTACGTTTTGGTTTATTATTCAATAATAAAACACTGTAACCGCTCTTGAAAAAAATAAGTCCAACCCCCCCCTGAAAATTTCATGGTTTATGTTTCAAAGGGTGTAGAATCCGAATCTGCAATAAACATTTTCCAGTCCGTCCGTCGTACGCCGTACGCACGATTTCTCCCAAATGGCTGAAGCAAAAAAGCTGTAATTTTCAGGAAAAATCCATGTTGGTCCGACGATGCCCCTATTCTTGAGCCAGCTCTCTCACTTAATAGAAAGTGCCCTTTAAGGGTTGTCAAAGTTTTGTAAAATCCCTAAAAACCTAAAAAAAAGTCAAGGCGGCCTAAATTTGAACTCTTGAATCGAATGAGCCCCTCCCCAGGTGCGCAGCTCAAACCATTCCCGATCTATGGCCCGATTTATAGAGCCAACATTTGCGTTATTTTGGTTTGTTATTGTTTTTGTTTTGATATCAGTAACCTAGTGATGTAGTAATGTAATGATGTAGTAATGTGGATACTGGAGTAAACTCCTTAAAGGCTTTGTAGCCGATACACGGGTTGAGGCATACTGATATGCATTAAACGTTGCAAATTCTTTCACTGGGGTTTATTATTCAATTGGCTTGCGTTCATGATTTGAATTTATACTAAGCTTTGGAGTGTGTGTTTCACAAGTGATAGAGCGATTATTGAATTTCTGGAGGCACACAAATATGATCAACTGATCAATCCAAATAGGTATTTTGGTTGAGAACTGATTTAAGTGCTCTATGCATACCTCCTGAAATTCAATAATCGCTCTATCACCTGTGAAACACGCAAAATCCAAAGCATAGTAGAAATTCAAATCCTGAACGCAAGCCAAATGAATAAAAAGGAATAATAAACCCCATTGAAAGAATTTGCAGCGTTTCACGAATATCAGAATGCTTCAACAAGTGTATCGGCTACAAATCCTTTGAAGAGTTCACTCCAGTATCCACATTCACTACATCACTGGGTTACTGCGATCAAAACAAAAACAATAATAAACAAAAAAAAAACGCAAATGTTGGCAGCATTAATCCTGGAGAGGGCTCATTCGATTCTTCATGGAAAGTTCTTCAAAAAGAGTCTAAATTTTGGCCGCCTTGACTTTTTTTGAGGTTTTTAGGGATTTTACAAAACTTTGACAACCCTTAAAGTGCACTTTAAATTAAGTGAGAGAGCTGGCTAGAGAATTAGGGCGTTGTCGGACCAACACGGATTTTTCCTGAAAATTTATGATGTTTTGCTCCTGCCGTTTGGGAGAAATCTTGCGAACGGCGTACGGCGGACGGACGGAAAATTTTTTATTGCAGATTCTGATTCTACACAATTTGAAACGTAAACCACGAAATTTTCAGGGGGGTTGGAGATTTTTTTTCCAGAGCGTTTACAATGGTTTATTATTGAATAATAAACCAAAATGGGCGCAAAAATTGGGATTTTGAGGACAAAGTTGTGAGGGGTATCGTTTTCGATGTATGTTGTAAATTTGGACGCTTGATTGATTGGAATGTGTCCTGGATTGGACATTCCAATTTCAAGAGCGGAGTATGGTTAAACTGTCAAATTTACTTTTCTCGGCCCGGGGTCATTCCCACGGCCGGGGGGGCAACTACAACTTGGGAAGGTCTTTGTAACAGCTTTGGGGAGATCAGTATAGTCCTTGAAAGGATGAAAAGATATGATTTCAAAACGTACTATATCCACTTCGTTTGGTTTCAAAAAGTGCTAAACGCTAGGTTTGACAACCTAAATCTTGAAATTTCAAAGCTCCAACTAAATTAATTGACGTCCCGAAAAAACTTGCTTCTTATTGCGAAATTTGTAATATTAAATGTTTAAAAAATTTAAAAAAAGAAAGTTTTTTGACATGGGGCAAGTTTTCAGCTTGTAATGGTTTTCCGTGAATTTCTCGCTTATGACCAAAACGGATATAGTACCTTTTGGAAACAAGCTCCCTCAACTGGGTGATCAATCAATTTGTGATTATTTGGTTGTTTATTGTTTGTTTTACGTGTTAGTCTTGTATTACTTTTATAAATGTTCCTTACTAATATTCTTTTTCTTTTGTTTCATGTGCTGTGCTGATCGGGTCACTGCAGAATGGGGTAAGTTTACTTTCATTCAATTATTTAATAATTATTATTAGAATAATTTGTCGCCGTTTCCGCTCCACAAGTTCGATTTATGTTTGTTTATCAATATCTGACCCGTCCCCCCCGTCCGAGTCCGGTACGAGATCAAGTTCAATTCACGGTTCCCCCCCCCCCCCCCCCAAGATGTATTCTACAGCGTTCTCTCGATGAGCAGGCCTGGATTTACGCATAGACCCGCTAGGCCCTAGTTCTCAGGGGCGCGCTCTCAGCCTTATGAAAAAAAAAATTGTATCGTAAATTATTAGGACTATTCTTGACTATTCTTGATTAAAAATAATTTTATTTGAGTTTACCGTTTGTGAGGTATGTCAATTTGCTCTAGAATCGTCATATAAAAACTTTGTAACGTGTAACGGCGTCCAATCCTACGCGTAAATCCAGGTCTGGTCATGAACATAAAACACGAAGAAAGAACCGCATCGTTCTTCGCGCAACCAGGCATCCTGCCCGGTGAGCTCCTGTACACCCTTTCTCTACTTCTTACTTATTTTCAAAAAACCTTTTTTACTTTCACAACATCCCGTCTTTAAGAATAATAAGAAACCGAAATAGGATTTCGCCTTGAAAATTGAAATTGGCACTTGTTTTACGCGTTTCTAAGCATGGAGATATATTTGGCTCCCTGAACTATTCCAAGTTTTCATTCATGGAAGCTTTCAAGGATTTTGTTGATAATCTCTAGATGGGCTTCTACTAATGACCAATATTAACGTTTCTGCGAGAGCAGTCGTGAATCTTCGTAACGTCGGTTTCTTCTGCCCTATCAGTCTGATTTCGTCCAATCTTTTGAAGTAGTTAGATGAAGTTGTTAGTAGTTTTACCCCGAGCTAAAGCTGTCGCGTTATGTACATAACTACAATTACTTGACATTGGCAAAACATCGAAACTAGGGGGCGAATTTTGATGTCATTTCCAGGAATTACGCGGGTTAGGTCCTAAAAATATTGCTGTCGTCGGAGCCGTGCGCAAAATATGAATTACCGAATTCTTAATAACCACGATTCCTCATGATTTACTGGTCCATAGCCTTAACCATACCTGACAGTTTCATTATAATTTTTAAGAAGTTAAGGTTGTGCTCTCTTGACGGCGTCCATCAATATCGAAACAATAGAACTCATAGTGAACCGATGAAGCAACTGGTGTGGGAAGGTATCTCTTTTGCTTTTGCTACCAATGGTTAGCAGAATCTTTGTTTTCACTTTCGGTTGATGAAATGTTCTCTCTAAAATCGAAATTTCAGCTTTTTTTTTTTTTTGGTGGCAGGTGAGGAAATCTTTGAGATCCTTAGTTGGAAAAACCGCACTTTGGGTCTGTGGGATTCAAACCCACTAAAACCTGACCCACGACGAAACCCAGCCTGGAACTGTTTGACACATTACTTTAGGCTGGTTCTGGGGAGATATGTTACTCCTCTCGGTCCGTGTCCTCTCTACTCTGCCTCTCCCGTTCTTTCACAGCCTTTATTTTTAGGATCTTTTCAGAAAAGGATGCAACGGCGCTCCAGTTCTGTTCACGCTCAAGCATTTTACTTAGAATACATTCTGGTCTCATAGTGTCTGCTGAAGCCATTCTGTTGGGTAGCCCAGTATTAAATTTTAAGAACGTTTAAACACATCGTCATCATTGTTTTGCAGTAGAAGTGTTCATCCAGTTTCCCCATTATGAAGTAGGCGTATAAGTCCGTGGCCTGAGATCGAAAAAGTTCACCTCCCCATGCGATCTGTTTATCCACGTGTCGATACAGGGTATTAAGCGTGCAGTCCAATTCCTCGGTGTTCTGAATCTCCTGCCAGTTAGCCATCGTGTCGCTGCCGCTCTTCCTTGCAACTGTGCCAATTAACAAACTGTCGAATTTGCTTCCGTTTGGCCATGAATTGGGATTTCAATAACAAGTATGGCTGGTTATTACACTGTATGGCGATGTTTGCTCCTCTTCGTTGTACTGCTACCATTCTCATTGCGGTAATAGGCGACGTTCAAGGCGTCTTGGAGAATAGATTGGACCAGCTCATCATCAGACGACGCTTGCATGGTCTTGGCCCATTCATATTTGCATAAGGTGTAGATGTAGATGTAGATGTATATTTTAAAAAGCCCCATACGGAAGCCTGCTGGCTTATTGTACTTTCCTGGGAGTTTTACTTTTAATCAATAGATTCAGCCCCTTGGTGAGGGGTTTGAGGCCCTTGATTAATTGTTCTGAATAGACCTCATTGGGGTTTGAGCCCCAAAGAGTTCAAATCTTGAGATGCGAGTGCAGGGCACTCAAATATTATGTGGGATGCCGTTTCGTCAGCCTCCTCACAAACAGGGTTGTACTTTGTGTTCGATGCGGTGTAGGTGGAACCTTAACAAAGCCGGTTATGAGGCCGACCATAAGGTGGCTGAGAGCTGTAGTTTTCTGCGCTGCTTTGTCCGCTGCTTTTTTAATTTGTTCCCAGAATGTAATTTTTGTATCTAATGTAACTCCTAGATATGTAACAGTTTGTTTGCTAGTGACCTCTGTGCCCTCAATTTGCACTGGGATAATAATTCGCTTTCTAGTAAAAACAACTACTTCCGTTTTGGCAGCTGCTAAAGTGAACATATGATCCTCCATCCACCTGGTGATTTTCGTCATGACTTGGTTCAGTTTACTCTGGGCCATTTCTGTGGTTCTAGCCAAAATCACCGCCGCAATATCATCTGCATATTATCATCTGCATATCCATTCCTGCATATCCGAAATTTCAGCTTAGATTTGCATAGTAGAACAATCTAAACAGCATTCATTTCGTGTTTGTCTTTGTGAGTATGTGTCCGCAAATTCTTGTGACAAGCCTAATTTTTACAGTTTTCGTATTTCTCATTTCGATGCAGTTTCATGCCAATTTTTATCCAGTTTTTTCAATATTGTAAAGTATTTATCAATATGTCCTGTACCATTTATAAATTAATATTTAAAGTAATAATGATCAGGTGAGTAGGTGATGAGTTTTTTAGTGAGATGGTGATAAGATTGGGGTGGGGAGGAAGAAATGGTGCAGTTGGTGGCAAATACTCTCGAGCCTAGGGGCTCCAGTTTGCTAAATCCGGCCCTGTCGATGAGGATGCAATAACACACCGAGTTGTCATTTTTCCTTTGAACAAGTGGCTTTCCACACTAGGGATGGCCATCGATACATAAAATATCGATATATCGATGTTTGCTAGTATCGGTGTCAAAATATTTTCATTTTACTCTTACCCTGTGATCAAGATATTATTCAAAATATCAAAAACATCTTCCTTATTTCTTTTTTCCTCATTATTTATTAAAAAAAGGTATATATGTATTTATACATATACATATAACTGTGTATAAGTTATGTAATATGTATATATACATAAATAAATATGTAATATGTATATATTATATATTTTAGTGAGTTACACCAGTTTTCTGTTTTCTAAATCTCGTAAATCGTTCGGTTCCTGTCAGTAAATTCAAAAGCTGCAACAGAGTGTATAAGACTATAAATACTGCCGATTTTCTTATTGAAATATTTCAGAAATTTTGAATCCAGTTAGAGATAAATCTTAAGATTATTAATATTGTTACCTGTTATTCTATTTATTTTTAATTCCAATTTTCGTCTAACACATTTTTTTGTGCAATAAACGATGGAAATCTAGAATTTGCTATCGGGAGGGGGGAGGGGGGGATTGTAATGGGCAACCCATTCAAGTGAATCAGGTGCTATAAGTAATGTTCCTAGGTCCCTCTACCCGAAATCACACGGAGCTACGGAATTCCCCTTGGAGGTCAGCTGAAGACGTCAACGATGACGATAACGCCAGGGCAGTAAACGAAAATTATAATAAACCGTTATTTAATTATGTTTTGAAAAACCTACATTTTTAGGTTAATGCTCTTGAAACACACACACACATACACAGATAAACACAGTTTTGTGTTATGATCTAACTCATAGTTTTCCACATAAATACCCAGCTTTCCATTTACCAACTAACAGTCTTTTTCCCAACTTAACCACTAAAAACGCTGCAAATTCTTTCACTGGGGTTTATTATTCAATTGGCTTGCGTTCATGATTTGAATTTATACTAAACTTTGGAGTGTGCGTGTTTCACAGGTGATAGAGCGATTATTGAATTTCAGGAGATATACATAGAGCACGTAAATCTGTTCTCAACCGAAATACCTATTTGGATTGATAAGTTGATCATATCTGTGTGCCTCCTGAAATTCAATAATCGCTCCATCCTGTGAAACGCGCACACTCCAGAGATTAGTAGAAATTCAAATCAAGAACGCAAGCCAATTGAATAATAAACCCCAGTGAAAGAATTTGCGGCGTTTTTTTATGGTTATCAGAATGCTTTAACCCGTGTATCGCCTATAAACCCTTTTAGGAGTTCACTTCAGTATCCACATCATGACATCACTACATCACTACGTTACTAGGTTACAGATATCAAAACAAAAACAATAATAAACCAAAATAACGCAAATGTTGGCACCATAAATCGGGCCATAGATCGAGAATGGTTTGACCTACGGACCTGGGGAAGGGCTCATTCGTTTCCTCGTAGAGCGTTCTTCAAAAAGAGTACACATTTAGGCCACCTTGACATTTTTTGAGGTTTTTAGAGATTTTACAAAACTTTGACAACAATTAAAGGGCACTTTAAATTAAGTGAGAGAGCTGGCTCAGGAATTGGGGCGTCGTCGGACCAATATTGATTTTTCCTGAAAATTTCAGCTTTTTTGCTTCAGTCGTTTGGGAGAAATCGTACGGCGTACGGCGGACGGACGGAAAATTTGTTATTGCAGATTCGGATTCTACACCTTTGAAACGTAAACCATGAAATTTTCAGGGGGGGGGGGGGGGGGGTTCGAATTTTTTTTTACAGAGCGATTACAATGGTTTATAATTGAATAATAAACCAAAATCCCAACTTTTGACAACAATCTCTAATAGGGCTCAACAAGGTGTATACTTGCTTGTCTAGAAGCTATATAAAGGAGTCATAGTAACTACGCTCCCCCACCCTAGTTTCTATAATTTTTGGTCGATTTAAAAAACAGCAAAATTGCGGTGTACGCTATTGCGCAACCGTGCGCAATTGTCACCAACTTTATTTTTTAAATAGGAATCCTTATTTTGTTATAGCAAACTTGGATTTTTGCAGTTTTATGAAAATTCGACGCCTTACTCGGCAATCCGCACAAAAATTCGTAACCCACCGATTGCTCCAAAACTGCGATGAAGGTAGACCTCAAGTGTGGCACATGATTTAGCTCAGTATTACAAAGCTGAATCGCACGGTAACATCCGTGTTGATGTCGACTTCATTCGTTGGTGGTATCCGTTCATTGATTTGACTTTAAGTTACCGCATTTACGGCCGCAAATGTGACTCTTAGCAGGAAATCATGAATTTGCGAAGAGTAATAAATTAATTCCACGTAACTCCTTACTGTCGCTCAATTTTCAGTCTTCCAACGACATTATATTAACTATTCGGACAAGTACGGATGAATAGATTAATCACTGGACGTTGGATGTGTTGGGAGTGTTGAGGGAACTTCGGTTTGGATTGCAAGCCGACCCCTTGTTCTTCAACTATTCCTATTCCTATTCCTCAATCAAGACACTCTCATTTCTACTCTCGTCCCTCCCTGATTAACTGCCATTTTAACTACCCCACGTTTATTCTTAAAGTGCACGTTTTGCGGTGTCTTGGAAACCCTTTTCACTTGATCATCCTTTCATAATTTCAGACTCAAAAACGGTTCCAGCTTGAATGCATACTCCATCTTACAAATTGAAATAACTAGTGGGGGATAGAGTAGTTCAAAAATCGGAAAATGGTCCTGGTATTTTAAGGCGCCACATATCTGGCATTCATTACCCAGATGACCCATCAAGTCGCGGTTTATTATAATCCTATTTGATAGACCACGAGATGTCTGGCCCACAACACCCGTTCTTGAGAATTTTGAGGTCTCAGACTAGATGGAGTTTTGGGCATATTTGGCATCAAATAGTGAATTATCGGCCTTTGTTGAAAAGCTTGATAGGATTTCTTCATTTCAAAAGGCTCAACGAGTGTTTACCTATGTGCTGAGATTTCTTTACAACCTAAAAATGAAAATTCCTAATTCCTAATCATGAAAATTCCGAAATCCTCTTTTTTGTTGGAACCAATTAAGGAGGGTACCAGGAAAGTGGCTTGTTTTTAGTGGAAGCCAATCAGTATCACTATTTCTTTAGCGAGATTCTTAAATACGAATTCAAAATGGAATGGGATGGGCCATTAAGAGCTCTTTCTTCCTTTATTGGTAAGTCGGTAATATTAGGGTGGTGGTAGGATTTCCTCAGCATCTATAGCATTTGGAGTGGAACATCCTCTTCTTATTTTTCATAATTCACGTTTGGCTGCATTATCATAATTATTAACTTAAATTCTTAGGTCACGGTAGTCTACTCAGGTCTGAGGTTGGTGAAATCACTTTTAAACAATCATTAAGTACTGGATTCCATCTATTAGAGCTCTGCTTCGCTAACCTATTTTGAAGTTTTTAACTTGTTATAAACTTCAAACAAAATCATCTCAACCTGAGATGGCTCCTTTCCCTTTGCAACCTTTACCAACACTGGCATTGACTTCGGCGGTCCTCATCAAGACTAGTCCAAATCGAAATGCTGCTCCGCAAAAGGTATATTTTGCAATATTTGTTTGTATGGCAACAAGAGACGAAGCTGTCACCTACCTTAGCACTAGGCTATTTTTGCCCTATTTTGATGGGTTTATTTCAATTTGAGGCATTCCGCTCGAAACAAGGTCACATTTGTAAAATTTCGCGATCCCTGGTTGACTCTTCCGATTTTATTGAAAGCCGCTTGGTTAACACCGTAGGTATGCACAAAACGTCGGTGGCCGTTGGGAAGCAAGGGTAAAACCGACCAAACCCCACTGAAAGAGAATCATAAGGAATTGGATTTTGAATTATGAAGAATACACAACCGTTTAGCACGAATTAGAGCCATCCTTAGTTCCCGTTTATGTGCGAGATTCCTTTCTCACCGCTAGATGGTTCGACTTCTTGACATTTTTTGTTATTCGATCCCTTGTTGGTTTGCTTCAATGTCGGGCTCGGGCCCATGAGAATTAACATGACAGAAATTTCGGTGATCTTGATTCCCACTCATTCAGTATATTTTTATTTAATTCTTTGCATTTTTCTGCAGCGGGTCTGATACGATCTTCCTAACGGTCGGTAACATTGAGCGGTGGTAGCAAGCAGTAGGGAGCAAGTGTCTCTGTCATATTTCAGTCGACGTCACACCGAGTTGCAGAATCGACGATTTGGGCAGTTTACTATTCATTTTTGAAAACTCTGTGTCTCACTGAGATTTGATAGAGCCTATCTAGATCTGCACATGATAGCAACTCATCATAATCTAGTGGTTGACAGCTTCTCGACGGTTGACGTCGCTGCAATACAAATTTTTTAATTCCAACAGAACCCCGCAACAGGTGCCACAATAGAGAGATTATTTATTTATTTTACCGCGTCGCAATAATTAGAAATCAATTAAGTAGTGGTTCAGAGTGTTCAATATTTTCGGCACACACTGTATCTGTGTCGGGTAGTCATTGCCGATTCTATGCAAAAGCAATTCCTTTAGCAAATGGCGAAGATGCATCGGATTTGGAATGGACATCGGTTGATCCAAGAAATGAGTAAGAATTTATCTAACAATACCGATATGTTTCGTGCTTGCAGCGAAGACACCGCGAACTCGACTATCCTGTTTACAAATATCCTTGTTGAATATATGAAAAATGTGTTATTGATACGGAAAAATTACGTGAAAGTTTTGATGAACTTTCTTTCATTGTTAGGGCCACATTTCGAGGACTCCATTTATTTCGGGGATTAAAAACTCACCTGTAATACCCAGGGAATTCACTACAAGATTCTTGAGTCCGAACCATCAACTAAATATAGTCCACTTATACAATCCCAACTTTTGACATTTATCACAAGGTTTCAACAACAGGTGTATGCTTTCTCATACAAGAGCTGTAGCTATCCAAGTTACTATGCTCCTTCTCCTTATTGCTTCCAAGTCTACCAAGGTAGCGGAAGCATTGTTTTCACTTTCGGAATGTGAAAATTTTTTGTCTCCAAAATCAAAAATTCCACTCTCATTTTGCGTTTTAGACCTTTCTGAACAATTTTGGTTCCGTGTCTGTCTGTCTGTCAGCAAATCCTTGTAACGGGCAAAACTACACGAAGTTATAGTCCGATTTCAATGAAATTTTTCAGGGATTGTGCGGGTTGGAGTGTAGATGGTCTCCTATAGGTTTCATGACCCCCGGATCAATAGTAGCCTCTGCGCATGCGCAAACGGGAAATCCTTGTTACGCGCATAACTCCGGGAGTTCTTGACCAATTTCGATGAAATTTTCAGGGATTGTTCGGTTTGATGTGTAGATGGTCCTCGTGAGTAATAAAGGGAAAATAAAATTTTAGCCTCGAGCTTGGATCGAACCATCATTGAACGATGCATAGATTTTATTTTCAGAAATGTCATAATAATTATTTATCACTTCAGTCATCTATCCATTCAGCGTCAATATCAATTTTTATTATTGGGTATGTTTTATAGTTTGTTCAATAGTTGAACATGCCTAAATGTTTTTGATTTTTATCGTTGTTTTTCTCGTTTTAAGTAAACTTTGATTAAAAACTTTCTTGTTCCTGCATAGCAATAAAGGGAAATTGCGGCAATTATAAGCGGTCACTATTTCGAAGGCCTTGGGGGAGGCAGCCGCCAATCAGGCAAGTCGGAGCGTTTCCCAAGCCCCCGCTCGACGTCGCGTCGCTTGCTCTAGATCTGCGAGTACCCACTATCCAGTTACAACAAAAGCGATCCGATAATTGCGCGGTCCGCCCGCTAGCGGTCACTCTTCAATCAAACGACCAACAATAAGGAGAACTGTTCAATTCAAAGTCGAATCCACCTCGAACAAATATTGAGCGGGAGAATGTAACACGTGTTGTTCCGCAATTGATTTCACAAGATCACTATAAGAACTGGGCCTTGACTATTTTCGGCCGGTAGTCACTCACTCGCTCCATATATTGCTGAAGGATTTATGGCCATGATTCATTCCTCTGCACATGTTTCAATCACCGGTGATTATGGCTTCCTAGTTGACTAATATGGCGAATCTATTGAGATCCCTCATGGGAGGCGAGTTGTGGATGCAAAAAAGTCCACGATCACCTTTTCAACCTGCCCCTTCCGTTCAACTACATTTCGTATAAATAACAAAGTATTTTGTATTTTTTTTTCCTGTATAAATCCAATATAAACATTTGTAGTACGCAAGGTAAACAAAAATTGAAACGCCTCTTACCTCCAAAATTCGTTTTTTTACATTCCGAGATGAGCAGAATCCGAAAATCAAGTTAAACCGCTTCCAATTTTCAAAGCTTTTATTTAACTTGCAATGTACGGATGTTCGGGTGGAATCTTGCGACCCGATTTTGTTGCAGATACTCTCAACCGATTAAGCTGAAATTTTGTGTGCACGTTTAAATTGGATGACTGTACACGATTAGTTGTGTGACGTCATTTTAAATCCAATATAGCGGAACTATAAAGATGGCGGAATGGTGATTTTAATACATTTCTACAATATGGGTGTCAAATGAAATGGCTTGTTGAGAGGAAGTTAAAGTTGAGAAAAAATACATGTTAAAAAAGAAGAAGCTCTTTTCGGAATCCCCTTGAAATTTGGTGTAGAGACCTCGTTTATTCTTGATTTGAGCCTGCAAAATAGGTTGATTTTATTGAAAAGCTAGACTGTTCCAAATTAACCGGCAGACGACCTTGCAATAATGATGCTTTGAATGAAATGAACGGACTCAGAAACCTAGCTAGCGATGACCAAAAAGTAATTAATGAATTAAACGAAAAAACCTTTTAAGAAAGCTTTTATTTAAATGTCCTATTAAGAAGGAGATAAATGTTTACTTACAAATTTTAACTTTCTACTCATAGCCTATATACACAATTCATAAAATCATAAAAGCTTGTCGCGACGTTTGCGTAAGTAGGTACTAGATAGGTATCTGTAAGTATTTACCTAATTAAACTGAAATAAAAAAATTAAATTATCGGAATAAATGTTACACAAGCCTAAATCTCGAGACAACCTTTTGTGATTTTATGAATTGTGTATATAGGCTATAAGCAGACAGTTAAAACTTGTAAGTAAAAATGTATTTCCTTCTTTTTAGGGCATTTAAATAAAAGCTTTCTTAAAAGGTTTTTTTGTTTAATTTATTTACACAAAAGCTTATAATTTATGTATTAGATAGGGCTGATCACCGGACTGCCAGAGCTGGACTGTATGACCAGGGACAGTACTTCTTGGATACACTCTGAAACACAAGTAGAAATCCACCAGAAATTTTGACTAAAAATCGGTTGTGGTCTTTCAGATCCGTTGAAATTCATCCGTAGTAAACAATCGAAATTTTCGAACCGAAAAGTGTCTCCATCAAACCCAAAATGACACAAAGCAAGCTCGCATTATTCAAAAGAAATAATAAACCAGTTGGTTGGAATTGGATGCGTTACAAGTTTGAAACATTTATTCTGGTATTTTACTTTCCTACCCTTGATTATGATGATAGGTAATTAGTTTCCAAGGAACAGGCAAGTTGCCATTCCCTTCACAAATAATTTCATAGGTCTCATGATTATTCTATGACTTTCGTTGGAAAAACGATGCTGTCATTGTGAACGGGTTTTGCGTTATTATTATAAGGCATTAACGAGCAGTAAACTTGGACGTTTCGTTTTCATGTGCAATAAATCACAAACTGATGTTGAGTACCTGTCGCTTTAGAAGGGAGAAAAGTAAATGTGCACCCATAAAACTCCACGATTGCTAATTGTCACTCAGACCATATGGCCCTTTTATTTCATTTTTCTTGTCGTCATCCGACACCCTAGTATTGACGTCATTCTTGAATCCATCAATAGCATTAGGTGCTGAGGAAAATCTATGGACCAGTCTTCACAAATGGGTAATTGAGAATTCGGACCAATTTAGAGCTAAAGCGCCTCTTTAATCAACCAGACCTGGTTTCCATAGTGAAAAGTAATCGTTTGAGGTGGCTGGGCCACGTTGAGAGAATGCCCGCAAAGCGGTGGCCTAAGCGAATGATGAATGGGAAGCCAGGAGGCTCAAGACTTAGAGGAAGACCACGAGCGCGATGGCAGGATGATGTAGAGAATGACCTAAGAGGACTAAACGTAAGGAGATGAAGGCAGTTGGCATTGGACAGAGTTCAGTGGAAGGCAGTTGTGTAGGCCGGGGTCCTTGCAGGATTGTAGCGCCATTGGAAGAAGAAAAAGATTGGGGTTGGGGTGCCAACCGTGGTCCTTATATTGCGGAGTGTGTTGAAGAGCCATTCGTGGGAGGAACTTAAAACGGCTGACGGCTTTAACGGGCACAAGCATGAATCGCCTACATCCGATGAAGCAAGATCAATTTATTGTATATAAATGGCTGGCGAGCAAGATCTAGAGCGATGCTAGTATAATGAACTCAAGCGCGGTAAAGATGGTAGAAATTGAGCAGAACGTCACCTTCACACTTTGAGAGCATGCTTCGTCTTCTCATGCTTCTATCGGATTTTATTCTCTTTTCTTGTGATATTCTGTGATATTCGAAAGAATTAACAGTCATTGCAGGAGACCCCTACAAAGTTTGAAAGCCTTTTCAAGAATCATATTAAATGTCAGCGAACCTGGGGAACACAGAAATCCTCACCTTATTCGACTTGGGGCGAAAAATCAAATTTCAACCCCTTAGGAGGGGGTGATTAAGGGCAGAAGAGGTGTCTATGGACTCTTGGAAGTTCAAATTCGATCTCAGGGACCCCAAAAACATAGAAATCCGTACCCCACTCGATTTTTCGTGAGAACTCAAATTTCAACCCCTAGGATGGGGAGGGGCTAATAGAGGGGTTATGGGGTGCCTACAGGCTCTTGGAAGTTCAAATTCGATCTCAGGGACCCCAAAAACATAGAAATCCGTACCCCACTCGATTTTTCGTGAGAACTCAAATTTCAACCCCTAGGATGGGGAGGAGGTAATAGAGGGGTTATGAGGTGGCTACAGGCTCTTGGAAGTTCAAATTCGATCTCAGGGACCCCAAAAACATAGAAATCCATATCCCACTCGACTTGGCGTGAGAAATCAAATTTCAACCCCTAGGAGGGGGTGGCGGGGGTGATTGAGCGGGAGGCAGTTTCCTAAAAAAATTTAGGAATTCACTTAAAAAGATTTCGTCGTTCATCCCGATCTCATGACTCAAAAAGAAGGTTCTGTCACCAATTTTTTGGCAGGGCAGTTTTGGGAAGGGCAGTTTTTTGGCCATAGCTCAAGATTTTGGGGGTCAGGGATTTTTCGGGGCTTTGATTCGAATTCTGTATCGAAAAATACATAGGGATACTCTACAGATCTTGACTTTTTTTGGGGGCTGTGTAATCAATGAGGAACGGACAGATATGGATGGAGGAAGTAAGAATGATGATGGTCATTAGAAAATTGATGAGCATAGAGTGAAGTGACAGGTGTCTTCTGTGCGGCAGAACAGCTGACCGTGAATTATTGTGATCGGTCATGTCATATGGCATAACATTGTGGCGGACGTCTCCTGGAACAAAACGATTATTTCTGCTCCGCAACAATCTGTAAGGATCATCGTCGGAGTGGATTCAAGGCTCATGCAGAACTTTATCCGAAGAATTAAGCTTCGCCACAGTTCATATCTTTAAGTATGATATATAAGAACTCCAGCGCTATTTCTAAAACAAGTGAGACGTTGAGTTTAAAACGCTGACAAATCCACTATTCCTGATAATCTAGTTAGCGGTGGAAGGTTTTGATAACGAGGAACTTAGCTTCAAAGCCTGACAGATCCATGGTCCGTTTTTTTTCAAAACCGAATACTTGCACTTTTAGTACCAAAAGAACACACATCCTCACGTTTCGTTTCAAAAGATGACAAGTCCTATACTACTTCGCTCTCCACAGTTGAGCAGGGGTGCTCAAACTTAAACTGCTGGCGATCTACCTCAATATTTTTAGACTACTTACGATCGACTTTGAGAGGCTGCAAGTATGTTTGATGCAGGGTTGTCGAACATACACGATACACCCTACCTAGGTAGGGTGTACCGTAGCATATATAGATATTAGCTTCCCGCACAATTTACATTATTTTAGTCAAGGTTTGAGTTAGTTTTACTTACGTCCTCCTCTATAATATAAATTTAAAAACCTCCTAGTTATTCAAAATTGCGAGTTTATCCGTTGTTACAAATCAAAAGAACTAAGGAGTGACTTTGGATGTTGAACCGTGGCACTGCATGTCCTCAGCATACTTTTCATAAGATGGTACATAAGATGGTGCGTAACCACTGAGTGCTAATCGCAAGCATGATGACATATGATCGTCAGTTAGTCGATTGCGATATTTTGACTAAATTATCTTCATTTCAGAAAATGCAGACTCGCACAAGTAAGTTGACAAAACATTGCCGTCAGTTGAAGAGCGATTTGTCTTAGATTCGGATATTTATCTTCTGGTGTTTTACAGACAGACAGATTCAGTTGAGACCGAATTGAACCCACTCTCCAGTTTCAATCTACAAATGCACTTGAAGTACATTGTGAGGGTGGCAAAAATGCATAGTTCCTTCTTGCCAGTGATTGTCGCTAGGGAAGTCACAAGTGTGGGGGTATTTTGGACTAAGCAGTGGAGGGACCATGTTTCTAAGTATGAGCTTCCAGACAACCTGATCACCCCATGAGCGTGCTCAGATGGCTGTTCAGGCTGCATGCTGAAGTATTTAACCTGAATGTCAAATACCTCGACATTAATTCTTCAGCAGAACTTTGCTCATTATGCAATCAAAGAGAATTTGAGAGTACGTTTCACTTTTTGTGCGCATGTCCGGTGCTGGCAAAGTTCAGGATGTCCGCATTTCAGAGGGGAATATCGGGGTGGGAAGGGTCCGTCTCCTTGGGAGTCCGCAGGATTGCAGGGAGATCGTCCGCTCCTTCACCTTGGCATGGTCTTACAGGAAAATTCTTGTCGCAGAATTCAACTTTTAATAAACGGTCTAGGTTTTTTTTTTTTTTTTTTTTTTTTTTTTGGGTGAAGTTTAATTTAATTTTTTGAGATAAACGCCCACTGAAGTTAGGGAATTTCCTTTGTTCACATTGTTCTATAATTCTTCATATTTGTTTATTTCGTTGTGATAAGGAAAACAAATAACGAAGCTGAAGACAGGTGGTACAAAGGACCATGTCGTACTGTTTATCTGGCATTATTTATTTTGAAAAGTTATCATTTATTTTCAATAAACTTTTTTCTTGTTCTCCTTCTTCATTCTTTGCCCGGTCGATTACAGTGGTTTATTACTGAAAATAATAAACAAAATTGTGTATCATTAGGATGCTGTATCTTTTTTTTTTGGAGGTGAAAAAAAAAAAAAAAAAT